>CM053792.1:266852597-267452597 GCA_028749045.1 Cupressus sempervirens | reverse complement strand
ATTTTACAACAAAAATAAGAAGTAGATGTATGTCAGACCACCTTAATCAAAATCAAATGGTAATATTTTTTAATAATATTCTAGATATAAGTAGTAGATTCATGCCTATATGTGGCACATATTTTTGGGTATTTTCATTCTAAATAAATAATTAATAAATAATTTTTTACTTTAGCATTTTTGGACTAAAAAAAATCTCATGTTTGACCACTTTAACTAATCCAAAACTTTGCAAAATTCAATTTTTCATTTTTTTTCCTTATAGTAGAAGAAACATAGAATGTGATGCATCTTCTGGATTTAAAAAATATTATACCATTTGAAAGTTATAGTTATTTTTTAAGTAGTGTGTCAGTTAGCACCTTATACATAGCTCCATTAGAAAATAAGTAATAATTATTTACTTAACTCATAATTTGACAAACATTACATTTATGGAAAGATAAGAACATTCTTAAGAAACCATTTTCATTTCATCAAATTTTGGTGAAAAAAAAGTCATTTACTACATGTTTGAAGTAAAAATCACATAAAAACAAGCCAAAAGCACATTTTTAGGATGTTTTTAAAGTTTACCATATAGGTTTGGTATCAAAAGATATAGTAGACCTTATAAAGATATTAATTTTTTTCATTTAATATCAGGGTGGGTGGGAAAAAAGTTGAAATAGATTTTGAAATGGTTTGAGATATTTCAAAACTACAAATTTTTCAAATCACCACTTTTTGGCGCACCATGATCTTGCACATACCCTCTTCTTAAGGAGGAAAAACCCTAAATTTTTAATGAGGGAATGACTAAATGATTAGAGATATAGAAGGAAAGTTTGCATGCACAAATAAGACATTCATGGTGAGTAAGGTATTATGATCTAAATTGTATTGCAGAATTAGTTAAACAAGAATAGAGGAATGAAACAATGAACAATAGAGAGACATCTGATAAAAAAGGATCAAGTATACAATAGTGTAGAGGTGATCTAACATCTAGCAATATAGTGCTAATCGCAGAATCATTTGTGAGACATTCTAATATGTGAATTAGCTAGATATCTTAATAGAGTATTCCTAATAGGCTATATTTAAATCCTCTAACAAGGTGCTTACTTAATTGTGAGTTGAAGTCCTTTAACTAGACACACTTCTAATAGGGTGTTGAAATCCTTTAATAGGGTAAGACCTAATAGTCTTTGTAAGCTTTGAACAG
Source organism: Cupressus sempervirens (assembly GCA_028749045.1). Taxonomy (NCBI): domain Eukaryota; kingdom Viridiplantae; phylum Streptophyta; class Pinopsida; order Cupressales; family Cupressaceae; genus Cupressus; species Cupressus sempervirens. The sequence goes on along the minus strand of CM053792.1, from coordinate 267,451,390 downwards.
GGAAAACCTTTCACAAGGTAGATCATGTTTCATGATCAAACATTGCAACCTTCATTGGATACACTTTATTACTGTAATAGTGAAGATTTATGGGCATCATCCCCACCCCAGTTTTACCTTCTCAGTAGAGAGTTTCTAGGTAATCATATCTTGTGTCATATATGTGTGAATGCTTACTTTTTTACATACTTAAGATGTATATTCTTTACATGGTATTGCATTTTACTTATTGAATTGAGAGATGGATGTATGCTAAAAAAAAATTATGGGTTAAAGTTTAAAGAACTAATTAACAGCATACACCCCCCCCCCCCCACCCCCCCGTCCCCTGCCCCACTCTTAGAGTTTATCTTTCCTATTGTAATTCCAAAAATTAGTATCAAAGCTTAGTTCTTTGAAAGTAAAGCCTAACAACTTTGAGGAAAGATCTTAGAAATGGAAGTCTACAAGTTGGAAAAATTTATTGAGAACTAGGAGATTAAAATACAACTCATTCTACATCAGTTGAATGAAGCAAGAGAAGATGTAAAGAAATCATTGAGAAGAAGGAAGGAAATTTCTATTAAGGAGAATGACAAACAATATCAAGAGATTGACACTACTAAGCTATTTGAAAATGGAAACTCAAATAAATTTGATGCAACAGTTGTGGATCTAATATAAAATAATAGAACCCTAGTTGAAGAGATCAAAAAATTTAAGATAGAGAAAGAATCTCAAGCCATATTACTATGTGAGGTGACCAAATAGAAAAAGAAATCTATGGAAGATAAAGTCATGATTGAAGATGACAAAATAGTTTTGAACAACAGACTGGAAGATAAATCATTAGAAGTAAATAGGGTTGCTCACATGCAATTGGAAATGATGAATCAAGTCATGATTGCTAATCATGAAATAAATAGTAAGACATTGAGATCACAACACTAAAGTTGCAGAATGAATAGTTGAGCAATGATCTGAAAAGGGAAAAGGAGATTGTTGAAAGTTTCAATTAACCAAATGAAACCATTAATTACTATGAACAATTGATGAGATCTCCTAGATCTAACAATGACACATCTGGACTGGGATGTTGCATAAAATTGTTAATTGTGTATTGTCTTTGATGTTACACAAATGTCATATCAGTCATTAGACAGAGTTAGCTTCTACCGAGCTCCCAAGGTTAACAAAGAAAAGCTAATGTTTACTAAGCTCACTCAGTTATCAAAGGAAAAGTGGCAGAGAGTTAGCTTCTACCAAGCTCCCAAGGTTAACAAAGAAAAGCTAATGTTTACCAAGCTCACTGGTTATCAAAGGAAAAGTAGTAGAGAGTTAGTTTGTATCGAGCTCCCAAGGTTAACAAAGAAAAGCTAATGTTTATTGAGCTCACTCGGTTATCAAAGGAAAAGTGGCAGAAAGTTAGCTTTTACCAAGCTCCAAAGGTCGTAAAAGGAAGATTAGTGCTAACTGAGTTCACTCGATCTCCAAAGGATTTTTGTAGGGTTTGCAATGTTTACCAAGCTTCACTTAGTTAACAATAGAAAACCATGCTAGAGCAGTGGTTACCAAGCTGGGTCGGCTAGCGAAGGATATTATTGTTTTAATATTAAGTTCAATTGTTCCATGCAGCCGACTGATGTAATGATTCTTTTAGTTGTTTTAGCTTATATTTGAGCCAACTTGATAATCTGAAAGGTATATATGTAGATGTTCAAGTCATGAATTAAAGTGAATATGAATATATGGATAAGGATGGAATAAGCGAATTGAGAGAATTCCGATCAAGGATTAGATATCCTAGAGGAGACGCAAAGTTTTATTCGATCAGCTAGGATCTAGTAAAAGTAGAACAGAGATCTGTAATCAGCAAATGATAAGTTGCATATCATTCAGGCCATCTCATTGTTGCTTTCTAACCATAGTAACAGTGAATCTTGAATCTCTTAATAGAGTTGGTTTAATAACCATTTTGTAAATCCTCTAACAAGGTGGCAGTTCAGTTGAATTGTTCTCAAGACCTCTAACTAGGCCACTTCTAACAGGGTGATTAAATCCTCTAACAAGGTCACACCTAACAGTGTGTTTTGTAACCTTTAACAGGGTTGGCTCCTAACAGGGCTCACTTCAGAAGAGTGAAAATTGGTGACTAGTTACTTGGTGGTTTTTTTTATATTGGATTTCCATGTTAAATCTGGTGTCTCTTGTGTTCATTTATTTTAATCTTTGCAAGCATATTAATGACTATGAATGCTAGATAATTAGTAATTAATTAATCTACCGAGTTACAGTATTCCTGTACTATTTACTGAGTATCAACAGTATGTAAAGACATTTAAGGGATTTATTTTGGAATTGATTTTTGTGGTAACTGATTCACCCCTCCCCTCTCAGTTACTTCATCTATATTTTCAACAATTGGTATCAAAGCTTTTGGTGCTTGGAGGACAAGATTTCAAGGATCTAAGCCAAAGATCAGGATGTCTTATAAGAGGAAAATTCCAAGACTTAACAGGGACAACTTCTCAGCATGGCAAGGGTTGATGAGACTTCATCTAGCTTCTATTGGAGATATAGGACTAAAATACCTTGATGAAAAAATGCAGAACTATCTAGTACACTATCTGTCAATGATATTGCTGAAAAGAAGACCCACAACATTATGATGATAGATATAGCATCTGCTCTAAGTTATGAAGCATTTGATGATATTAAGGACTACAAATCTGCTTTTGAAATGTGGGAAAAGTTAAAATAAATCTATGGAGGAGATGATAATGTAAGAAGAGCCAAAGCAGAAAGTCTGAGAGGACAATTTGATCAAATGAGGATGAGAGAGGATGAAAACATTGCAAAATATGTTGAAAGAGTCAAAGCATGTGCCAGTGCAATCAAAGCATCTGGAGGAGATATCAAGGAGGAGACTGTAATAAGTAAAGTTCTTAGAACTCTATTCCCATTTATGCAATTAGAGTTTCTGCAATTCAAGAAAGAAGATGTGAAGCAAATCATGAGATAAATCTAGAGGCCATAGTTGGAAGATTGACTGCATTTGAACTAGACAACTTTGACAACTATGTTCCAGGTTCCAAGAACATTGAATCAACATTTGAAGCCAAGATTTCACTTAAGGAGAAAAGTAAAAAGAAAAAGTAATCTCAGTCAGAAAGTGAAAATGAATCAGACCAAAGTTCAGACAGTGATCTTGAAGTGATTGAAGCTCTACTAGCAAGGAAATATTCTAGAGGTAGAGGTAAATTTAAAGGTAAAGTTCCTCTAATCTACTTTTCATGTGAAGAAGTTGGTCATATTGTTGCTAGGTGCCCAAACAAGCAGAACAAAGATGACAAGAAAGGTTACAAGTACAATGGTAAGAAAGACTTCAGATCATTCAAAGATAAAGGTAAGAAAACATGTTTTATGGCTAAAGATTCTAATGATTCTAATGATGAAGAAGAAGATGAAATTGTCTACATTGCTATGAAAAATGAATCTGATAATGATGAGAAAATGGCACTCATTTCTCATATGAGCAAAAATGATACATGGATCATACATAGTGGTTGTTCTCATCACATGACTGGTGATAAAACTAAGTTTGAATACTTTGAAAACTATGATGGTGGCAGTGTAAGATTTGGTAACAATGAAACTTGTTGTATAAAAGGAAGAGGAAGAATCTCTCTAACCAAAGAACTTATATGTGATAATTCCTATTGGGTAGGACTAAAGCATAATTTGTTGAGTGTGGCACAACTACTCAATAATGGATTCAAAGTAGAATTCATGCATGGAAAAGCAATACTGCTAGATGGCAAAAGAAAACTAATTGGATCAGGCACTCAAACAAAAGGTAACTTATTTTATCTTGAACTTGGTGAATGTTCATGTTTTATTGCTCAATTTGAAGAAAGTTGGTTATGGTATAAAAGGTTGTGTCATGTCAATTTTGATAACTTCGTAAAGATAAGCAAATTCAAGAAAGTAAGAGGCATTCTTAACATAAAGAAACCTAAGGTCGGTCTATGTAAGAATTGTTAGATTGGTAAAATGGAAAAGACTAGTTTTAAAAGTAAAAACTATCAGTCTGAAGATATATTAGAAATTGTGCATACTAATTTATGTGAACCCATTGGAATTGAAAGCTATACTGGAGAAAAGTTCTTCACTTTTTTTGTTGATGATTACTCAAGAATGATGATTGTCATGTATCTAAAGAACAAATCAGAAGCATTTGAGAAATTCAAATGGTATTTGGCCAGAGTAGAAAAGGAAACAAGAAAAAGATTGAAATGCTTGAGGTGAAACAGAGGAGGAGAATTCATTTCACATGAGTTCAATAACTTTTGCATTGAAAGAAGAATCAAAAGATAGGTATTAGCCCCTAGAACTCCTGAACAAAATGGAATAGCTGAAAGGAGGAATAGATCTATCATGGATTGTGCAAGAACCCTAATGATTGAAAAGAACATTGCTATCAAATACTAGAAAGAAGCTATCAGCACTGCAGTTCATACCTTGAATCGGGTACAGCTTAAAAAGGACTCATTCAAAACTCCCTATGAGCTATGGTATGGCTACAAACCTAATGTAAGTTATCTAAAAGTATTTGGAAGTAAATGTTACATTTTGAAAGAATCTAGAAAAGGAAAATTTGATGTAAAAGGTGATGAAGGAATATTTTTGGGATACTCTTGCAAAAGTAAAGCATATAGATGTTTGAACCTGTCTACTTACAAAGTCATAGAAAGTGCACATGTGAAAGTTGATGAGTTTGCAGAAAGGACTGAAGAAGAAAGAAAAAGGGAACCAGAAGATTATAGAAGGTTTGTTTTCAGAGAACCTGATACAGTACCAGTCAATCAGGAATCTTCTACTCTTGAGTCATTAGTAACCGAGTTATAGGAAGTTCAAACTAAGCTACAACAACCCAAGTTACATTCAGATGCTATCGAGCAAGTGTCTACCGAGTCTGAAGGACCTGAGCCAATATCTACCGAGCCAGAACAGCCAGAACCTGAAGTTGAAATGCAAGAAGATAACAATGAAATTCTTTCAAAAAGCAAGGAACCTGTATTAGTAAAATATGTCAGGAGACATCATTCAGCAGATCAGATCATTGGAGACAAATCTGAAAGAACCATGACAAGAAGTAAGTTGAAAGGTACTTGTTTACTTGCTGATTTTGAACCTAGAAATATCAACGATGCATTGGAGAATGATAGTTGGATTGAGGCTATGAATGAAGAAATAAAACAGATAGAGAAAAACAAGACATGGACTCTTTTACCTAGGCCTAAAGATAAAAATGTGATTGGAACCAAGTGGGTATTCAGAAACAAGTTAGATTAAGATGGCAAGGTATCAAGAAACAAAGCCAGACTAGTATGCAAAGGATATGCTCAAGAAGAAGGAATAGACTATGGAAAAACTTTTGCTCCTATTGCAAGATTGGAAGGAGTCAGAACCTTACTTGCATATGCTACTCACAAAGGATTCAAAGTTTATCAAATGGATGTCAAGTCCGCATTCCTCAATGGTATACTAGATGAAGAGGTCTACATTGAACAACCTGAAGGTTTTGTTGATCCAAATAAAAGGAACATGGTCTGCAAATTACACAAGGTATTGTATGGTCTGAAACAAGCCCCTAGAGCATGGTATGAAAGATTGCATAACTATCTTATTTAGATTGGTTTTCAAAGAACTAATGATAATAGTAGTTTGTATATAAAGGAAGGACCAGATAATAAAATTGTTTTGGCAAAAATATTTGTAGATGATACTGTTTTCACAGGGAATGATGATCTTTGCAAAGAATTTTCAGAGCAAATGAACAAGGAATTTGAAATGTCTATGTTTGGTAAAATCAAATTCTTTTTTGGTCTTCAAATTGAGCAGAATAAAAATGGTATCTACATCACTCAATCAAAATACATCAAGGAGATATTAAAAAAGTTTGGTATGGAAGATTGTAAACTAGTTGGGACTCCTATGTGTACTAGATTAAAACGTACCAAGGAAGATGAATTAAAAGAAGTAGATCAAACACTGTATAGATCTATGATTGGAAAGTTATAGTATGTAGTTCATACTAGGCCAGATATTGCCCTTGCAGTTGGTATTGTAGCAAGATTTATAGCAAAATCAAGAGAAAATCACATGATGGCAATCAAAAGAATAATGAGATACTTGAAAGGAACTGAAGATTATGGTTTATGGTACAAATTTGGAGATAATCTAGATTTGAAAGTGCTTACTGATGCTGATTGGGCAGGAAACCTTGATGACAGAAAAAGTACAAGTGGAGGAGCATTTTTTCTTGGAAAAAAGTTAGTTTCTTGGAAAAGCAAAAAGTAGAATTGCACATCTCAATCTACAGCAGAGGCAGAGTATGTTGCTACTACAGTAAACTGTTCTAATATTGTTTGGTTTAAATAGTTGTTGGAAGGCATGAAGGTAGAAATCAATGAACCAATTGTTATGTTCTATAATAATACAAGTGTAATAAACATATCTAAGAATCCAGTGATGCATTCCAAAACCAAGCACATTGCAATAAAATATCATTTTGTCAGAGAATTAGTGCAAGATAAGGAGATTAGATTGGAATATGTTCATACAAAGGAACAAATTGCTGATATATTCACAAAGCTATTACCTAAGGATGCATTATTGTATCTAAGAGGGAAGTTAGGGGTCACTCCCCTATCTGAAGTTCACTAAAATTAGGTTTTAGTAATACATCAACGCATACCAAGTTGAAGATCTATCAGTTGATGCAACATAATTAGGTAATATTGCATATGAATCAATACTAAAGGTACATTCAAATCCATTTGAGTTGTGTTGTCTTTGGCATGTGTTGTCAAAGAGGGAGAGTTTTACTGTCATATCTTTCTGAAATTTGTTTGAAAGAAAGAAGTTTTCTTTGAGAAGAATATGTTTTTTTTCTCACAAAAGGAGATTACTGAAAGAGGGAGAGTTTTTTATCTAATAAAGAAAGTTGTTCTAATAGAAAAAGGCTTGTTAGACTTGTTTTCAATTTCATTCTGTTATGACATGTTGTGTTGCCATCAATGCCAAAGAGGGAGATTGTTGGATACAATTGTTAATTGTGTATTGTCTTTGATGTTACACAAATTTCATATTAGTCATTAGATAGAGTTAGCTTCTATCGAGCTCCCAAGGTTAACAAAGAAAAGCTAATGTTTACCGAGCTCACTCGGTTATCAAAGGAAAAGTGGCAGAGAGTTAGCTTCTACCAAGCTCCCAAGGTTAACAAAGAAAAGCTAATGTTTACCGAGCTCACTCAGTTATCAAAGGAAAAGTGGTAGAGAGTTAGCTTCTACCGAGCTCCCAAGGTTAACAAAAAAAAGCTAAAGTTTACCAAGCTCACTCGATTATCAAAGAAAAAGTGGCAGAAAGTTAGCTTTTACCGAGCTCCAAAGATCAGCAAAGGAAGATCAGTGCTAACCGAGTTCACTCGGTCTCCAAAGGATTTTTGCAGGGTTTGCAATGTTTATCGAGCTTCACTTGGTTAACACTAGAAAACCATGTTGGAGCAGTGGTTACCGAGCTGGGTCAGCCAGTGAAGGATTTAATTGTTTTAATATTAAGTTCAATTGTTCCATGTAGCCGACTGATGTAATGATTCTTTTAGTTGTTGTAACTTATATTTGAGCTGACTTGATAATCTAAAAGGTATATATTTAGATGTTCAAGTCATGAATTAAAGTGAATATGAATATATGGATAAGGATGGAATAAGTGAATTGAGCAAATTCTGATGAAGGATTAGATATCCTGGAGGAGATGCAAAGTTGTATTTGATTAGCTAGGATCCAATAAAAGCAAAACAGAGATCTGTAATCAGCAAAAGATAAGTTTCGTATCATTCAGGTCATCTCATTGTTGCTTTCTAACCATAGTAATAGTGAATCTTCAATCTCTTAACAGATTTGGTTTAACAGTGATTTTGTAAATCCTCTAACAAGGTGGCAGTTTAGTTGAATTGTTCTCAAGACCTCTAACCAGGCCACTCCTAATAGGGTGATTAAATCCTCTAACAAGGTCACACCTAATAGTGTGTTTTGTAACCTTTAACAAGGTTGGCTCCTAACAGGCCTCACTTCAGAAGAGTGAAAATTGGTGACTAGTTACTTGGTGGTTTTTCCCATATTGGGTTTTCATGTTAAAGTTGGTGTCTCGTGTGTTCATTTATTTTAATCTTTGCAAGCATATTAATGACTATGAATGCTAGATAATCACTAATTAATTAATCTACCGAGTTACAGTATTCCTGCACTGTTTACTAAGTATCAACAGTGTGTAAAGACATCTAAGGGATTTATTTCAGAATTTATTTTTGTGGTAACTGCTTCACCCCTCCCCTCTCAGTTACTTCATCTATATTTCCAACATGGGATATGCTAGTACTGAGGAAGGAGAATCATCCAAAAGTGCTAAAGAAAGAAGTAAAAAAGGTAAGAACTTCAAACCTACTTGTCATAATTGTGGAAAGATAAGACATATTGCTAATGTGCGTAGGAGCAAGAATGTTAAGCAAAAGAACATGGGTCACTACCATAAGTGCAACAAATAAGGTCATCAAACACATGAATGCAAAGCCAAGACCATGCACACTCAAAGATTTGAAGGATACTATCATAACTATCAGAAGTATTGACATATAGCTTTTGAGTGCTGATACAAACCCAAGTGGTCAACAAACAAGCAAACAAAGGTAAAGAACAATGGCAACTCTTATAATTGGGATTACAATACAAGGTATAGTTAACACTACTATGAAGAGTATGGACATGTTCCTGAGAATTGTTTTAGAACACATTTCAAAAGTGATTACAAAAGGTGGTTGATTCAAACCACATGTTTTATCTATTTGAAGATTGGTCACATCAACAAATATTGTCTAACAAGGTCAAAGGCACCTAGTTGTGAGTTAAATAAAGGCAAAGGCAAGATAGATATTGTAAATGTTAGCGATGATATGAACAAGACATGGAAGGGAAAGGAGGATTGCAACAGATCAAGTATAGATGGGACCACTTCACCCAATGAGCCACATGATCACACTTCATCAAACTAAGCAATCAAGAGGTATGTGGGATTGATATTTAAAAGATAGACCATATGTCAATTCTAAGGATTCAGTTTTGAAAAAGATTACATATCCATGAATAAAGATGAAAAGTGTTATTAGAAATATGTTGTAGTTTCACAATGCATGCCCCATTTTACCTAGAAATGAGGACCCCCTACTTTATTTTTTAGCTTTTTGTATCCCTAGTTTGAGGTTCAAGTCTTCTTTAGGGTTTTATCTAGTGTTTTTGGTCAAATTCGGGTCCCAGTTTAAAAACCCAGATTCTAAAAATTATCAGCTAATGCTAATTCATATTTTTGTAAGAAAATAGTGCACTAGTGCAACTCAATAGGTGCGCTAGTGCACCAAAAAAAGTGAAAGGCATTTTCCTCTTTGAAGTGTGCAGTAGTGTAGCTGCACACCTCAAAGAGGTATGCTAGGTCCTGAGTCTATAAAAACCAAGGACCCCCTCACCCGCTATTTTTATTTTCTTCTTCTGCACTCAGTGATTCACACCAGCATAGCTCAATAGGTGCACTTGATGTGCCTCCTCCTCCTCCTGCACTCACACAAAGCATAAGCATTCATAAAAAAAGAAGCATTATTAGATTTGGATGTGAAACTAAGAAATTTTGTGGAGACACACATTGAGGTAGCAACTATAGGCAAAAAGTAAAGGACAAGTATGAAGCCTTAGATTTTCTAGATGCAACTCAAGTCACCAAGATTATTGAGAAATTCAAGAGCAAATACCTAGACATAACTCTGGTATAAAGAGGAACAAAACCTAGAAGCTAGAATTTGAGTTTTGACACTTTGTAAAATTTTGCATTTTTTGAACCTACTTCTAAGGTGCATAGGTGTGCCAAGTGGATAGGTACACTACTTTTAAGGTGTGCTTTTTAGAGATGCACTGGAAGATTTTGAAGAATTTAGAGTTGCACCAACAGTTGAACTACTAGTTCTAAATTTAGAGCTTTCCATGCATTGGAAATGCATTCTGACAATAATTTAATGCCTATAGACACCTAGTGAAGATGGAGCTTCTATTTTTGGCACTTCTAGACACTCTCACATCATCTAATGGCTTTCTCTTTCTTATTGTCTCATGTTTTCTTTATTATAAGACATGTAAAGGCTTATGCATCTAATTAATGATATAAATATGGATGGAGCCCTACTAAGAACCAGTTAGAGAGTCAGTTTGTACGTAGATAGATTTTTTTTATTAGTTTAGAATCATATGTTTGCATAAAGATATCTCTCACTCTCAACACAAATTGAGGAGAAGATTTGTTATAAATTTAGGAATGTAATAGGTATTCTAGGCTGCCATTATTTTGATGCAATAATATATGTTATTGGTGCTTCCATTTGGATGTTGGAAATATAGATGGAGTAGCTGAGGGTGGGTGAATTAGTTACTACAAAAACAAATCCACAAATCCCTTGATGTCTTATAAAACTAGTCAATGTTGTCACTCGGTAATCACATAGAAAAATTGTTGTAACTCGGTAGATGTATTGTATATAAACTTATTACTATTCTTCAAGCATTCATAGATATTTAACATGCATGCAAAAGGAAATAACACAAGAGACACCATATTTAATGTGGAAACCCAATATGGAAAAACCACCAAGTAACTAGCTACCAATTTTCACTCTTCTGAAGTGAACCCTATGAAGAGCCAACCCTGTTAAAAGTTATAAAACACACTATTAGGTGTGACCCTGTTAAAGGATTTAATCACCCTACTAGGAGTGACCTTGCTAGAGGTCTTTAGAACAATTCAATAGAACTATCACCTTGTTAGAAGATTTACAAATGCTTGCTAGACCAACTCTATTAAGAGATTTAGGAATCACTACTATAATTGTGAGAAAGTAACAATGAAGTGACCTGAATGAGATGTAACTAAACTTTGCTAATACAGATCTTTATTCTGCTTCACTAGATCCTCTTTTATCGAATACACCTTTGCTTCTCCTTAAGAATATATGATCCTTCTTCAAAATTCGATTACACTTTTCTCTTTACACAATCAACTCACTTGCATGCTCACTCATTACAATTTAGAATCCACAACTTGACCTTTTATTTATACCTTACAAATTATCTAGTCAGCTCATTTACAACTTACAAATATCAATATTCATTATATCAATCGACTACAATTATTACATGAGACAATTAAAATTTATTTCCCAAAACAATGAAATCCTTCATTGGTCGACCCTGCCTGGTAAATACTGATCCAGAAATGATTTCTAGTGTTAACCATCTGAAGTTTGGTGAACACTGTGAACTTTGCAAAATCCTTTGGAGACCAACTGAACTCAGTAAACACTGACTTTCCTTTGCTGACCTTGTGAGGTCAGTAGAAACTAACTTCTACCACAAAATCCTTCAATGCTTGAGTGAGCTCAGTAGAAATTGTTTCCACAGTGTAATATTTAGGAATGCTCGGTAGACTCTATAATCGCTTAGTAGACTTTGGAATCACTTGGTAGAGTCTAGAATTTTCTTTGCTAACCAACTAAACTTGGTAGACTCTAGAATTTTCTTTGCTAACCAATTGAGCTCGGTAGACTCTGTCTAATAACTGATATGAGATTTGTGTAACATCAAAGACAACACACAATTGAACAATTGTATCCAAAAATCTCCTCTTTGGCATTGATTGCAACACAACATGTCATAACACAATGAAATTTGAAAACAAGTCTTTTCTTGACAAAATATTTCTCATTGTTAGATTTTATGCAAAAAACTCTTCTAATATCGTAATCACCCTCTATGAAGGAATTACATAGCTTCTTTTCAAATAGAAAAATCTTCACAAACAAATTCAAATTTCAAAAAGATATGATAATATACTCTCCCTCTTTAATGACACATGCCAAAGACAACACATACCAAATGAGTAGCAATGTACCTTGAATACTAATTCATATGTAATGTTTCCATGACTATTCTGCATCAACTAAAAGATCTTCAACTTGGTTCCTATTTATGCATCACTAAAACTTCATTTTAGTGAGCTTCAGATAGGGGAATGACCCCTACCTTACCTCTTAGATACAAGAATGAATCCTTAGGTAATGACTTGGTGAATATGTTAGTAATCTACTCTTTTATATGGACATATTCCAATCTGATCTACTTATCTTACACTAATTCTCTGACAAAGTGATACTTTATTGTAATGTGCTTGGTTTTTAAATGCATCACTAGATTTTTAGATATGTTGATTGCACTTGTATTGTCACAAAACATAACAATTGGTTCTTTGATCTCCACCTTCATGCCTTCCAATAACTTCTTGAACTAGACAATATTAGAATAGTTTACTATTGCAGCAACATATTCTACTTCTAGTGTAGATTGGAATGTACAATTTTTCTTTTTACTTGTCCAAAAAACCAACCTTTTCCAAGAAATAATGCTCCCCCACTTGTGCTTTTTCTATCATCAATGTTTCCTACCCAATTAGCATCAGTAAACATTTTCAAGTCCAGATTACCTCCAAGTTTGTACCATAATTCATAATCTTCAATGCCTTTCAGGTATCTCATGATATTTTTGATTACTATCATGTGATTTTCTCTCAGCTTTGCTAAAAAGCTTGATACAATACCAACTGCAAGAGCAATATCTTGTCTTGTATGAACTGCATACTACAACTTTCCAATCATTGATCTATATAGGGTTTGATCTACTGCTTTTGATTTGTCATCCTCGGTAAGCTTTAGTCTAGTACATATGGGAGTCCCAACTAGTTTACAATCTTCCATACCAAATTTTTTGAGTATCTTCTTCATGTATTTGGACAGAGTGATGTAGATACCATTCTTGTTTTGTTGAATTTGAAGATCACCAAAGAATTTGATCTCACCAAACATTGACATCTCAAATTCCTTGTTCATTTGTTCTGAAAACTCTTTGCATAGATCATCATTCCCTATAAACAAAGTATCATCCACAAATATTTCTGCCAAAACAATCTTGTTATCTGGTCCTTCCTTGATATACAAGCTATTGTTATCATTAGTTCTTTGAAAAGAAATCTAAATAAGATAGTTATGTAATCTTTCATACCATGCTCGAGAGGCTTATTTCAGACCATACAATGCTTTGTGTAACTTGTAAACCATGCCCTTCTTGTCTGGATCAAGAAAACCTTTAGGCTGATCAATGTAGACTTCTTTATCAAGAATATCATTGAAAAATGTAGATTTGACATCCATTTGATATACCTTAAATCCTTTATGTGTAGCATATGCAAGTAAGGTCCTAACACCTTCCAATCTTGCAATAGGAGCAAAAGTCTCTCCATAGTCCATTCCTTCTTCTTGAGAATATCCTTTACATACCATTCTAGCTTTGTTTCTTGATACCTTACCATCCTCATTCAACTTATTTCTAAATACCCATTTAGTTCCAATCACATTTTTATCTTTAGGCCTAGGTACAAGAGTCCATGTCTTATTCTTCTCAATTTTCTCTATTTCTTCATTCATAGCCTCAATCCAACTTTCATTTTCTAAAGCATCTTTGACATTTCTAGGTTCAAAATCAGCAAGTAAATAAGTACCTTTTAGCTTACCTCTTATCATAGTACCTTTAGATTTGTCTCCAATAATCTGATCTAGTGTGTGATGTCTCTTGACATTCATTGCTAATATAGGTTCCTTGCCTTTTGACTGAATTCCACTATCCTCATTTTGAGTTTCAACTTTAGGTTCTAGCTATTTTGTCTACTGCTTGGGTCCTTCATACTCGGTAGGCATTTGCTCGATAGCATATAAATGTGACTCGAGTTCTTGTAGCTTGGTTTGAACTTCTTGTGACTTGGTGACTGAAGACTCGGGAGTAGAAGTTACTTGATTAATAAATGTATCTAGAAATGTATGAGGTTCAATGAAAACAAATCTCCTATAATCTTCTAGTTACTTTTTTCTTTCTTCTTCAGTCCTTTTTGCAAACTCATCGACTTTCACATGTGCACTTTCTATGACTTTGTGAGTAGATAGATTTAAACATCTATAAGCCTTACTCTTGCAAGAATATCCTAAAAATATGCCTTCATCACCCTTCACATCAAATTTTCCTTTTCTAGATTCTTTCAAAATGTAACATTTACTTCCAAATATTTTTAGGTAACTTACATTGTGTTTATAGGCATACCATAACTCCTAGGGGGTTTTGAATGAGTTCTTCTTTAGCTGTACTCAGTTCAAGGTATGAACTCCCATGCTGATAGCTTCCTTCTAGTTTTTGATAGCAATATTCTTTTCAATAATTAGAGTCCTTGCACAATCGATGATGAATCTATTTCTCCTTTCATCTATTCCATTTTGCTCGAGAGTTCTAGTAGCTAATACCTGTCTTTTGATTCCTCTTTCAATGCAAAAGTTATTGAATTCATGGGAGATGAATTCACCACCTTTGTCTGACCTCAAACATTTTAGTCTTTTCCCTATTTCATTTTCTACTCTAGCCAAATACCATTTGAACTTCTCAAGTGCTTCTGATTTCTCTCTCAAATACATTATAGTCATCGTTCTAGAGTAATCATCAACAAAAAGAATGAAGAAATTTTCTCTAGTATAGCTCTCAACTCCAATAGGTCCACACAAATTAGTATGCACAATTTTCAAAATTTTTTCAAATCGATATTTCTTACTTTTAAAGCTAGTCTTTCCCATCTTACCAATCTAACAATTCTTGCATAGATCAATATCAGGTTTCTTTATACTAGGAATGCCTCTTACTTTTCTAAATTTTCTTATTTTCACCAGGTTATCAAAATTTATGACATAACCTTCTATGTCATCATAAAATTTCTTCAACTTGAGCAATAAAACAAGAGCATTCACCAAGTTTAACATAAAATAAGTTACCTTTTGTTTGTATGCCTGATCCAATCAGCTTTCTTTTGTCTTCCAACAATCTTTCTTTTCCATGCATGAATTCCACTTTGAATCCAATATTTATTAGCTATGCCACACTCAATAAATTATTTTTTAGTCCTTCAACCCAATAGGCATTATCACATACAAGTTCTTTGGTTAGTAAAATTATCCCTCTTCCTTTATTGCAATAAGGTTCATTATTACCAAACCTCACACTACCATCATCATAGTCTTCAAAATGTTCAAACTTTGCTTTGTCACCAGTCATATGATGAGAACAACCATTGTCTATGATCCATGTATCATTTTTACTCACATGAAAGATAAGTGTCATCTTATCTTCCTCATCATTATCAGATTCATCTTTCATAGAAATGTAAACAATTTCATCTGCACTATTATCAAAATCTTTAGAATCTTTAGCCATCAAATATGTTTTTTTACCTTTGTCCTTGAATGATTTGAAGTCTTTCTTGCCATTGCACTTGTGACCTTTCTTTTCATCCTTGTTTTTCTTTTTTGGGCACCTAGCAGCAATATGACCAATTTCCTCACATGAAAAATAGATTAGAGGAACCTTACCTTTGTATTTTCTTTTGCCTCTAGAATATTTCCTTACTAGTAGAGCTTCAACCACCTCAAGATCACTGTTAGAACTTTTTTTTTATTCTTCTTCACTTTCTAATTGAGAATCCTTTATCTTGTTGCCTTTTTCTTTGAGTGAAAGCTTGGCTTCAAATGCTGATTCAATGTTCTTAGAAGCTAGAACATAGTTGTCATAGTTATCTAGCTCAAATGCAGTCAATCTCCCTACTATGGCTTCTAAATTTATCTTATGATTGTCTTCACATCTTCTTTCTTGAGTTATAGAAACTCTAATTGCATAAATGGGAAGCAATGTTCTAAGAACTTTACTTATAACTATTTCCTCCTTGATATCTCCTCTAGAAGCTTCAATTGTACTCACACTTGCTTTGACTCTTTCAATATATTTAGCAATGTTTTCATCCTCTATCATCTTCATCTAATCAAATTGTCCTCTTAGACTTTTTTCTTAGGCTTTTCTCACATTATCATCATCTTCATAGATATCTTTTAGCTTGTTCCACATAGCAAAGGCAGTTTTGTATTCCTTGACATCATCAAATTCTTCATAGCTTAGGGTAGATGCATGTCTATCCTCATGGTGTTATGAGTCTTCTTCTTAGCAATATCATTGAAAGATAATGTACCAGCAAGAGTTGTATATTCTTCATCAAGATATTTTAATCTTGTATCTCCAATGGAAGCTAGATGGAGTCTCATGAGACCTTGCCATGCTAAAAAATTATCCCTATTAAGCCTTTGAAATTCCCTCTTGTAAGACATCCTAATCTTTAGCTCAGATCCTTGAAATCCTTCCTACAAGCACCAAAAGCTATGATACCAATTCTTGAAAATATACATGGAGTAACTGAGAGGGGGGGTGAATCAATTACCACAAAAACAAATCCATAGATCCCTTGATGTCTTATAAAACTAGTCACTGCTATCACTTGGTAATCACATAGAAAAATTGTTGTAACTTGATAGATGTACTGTATATTAACTTATTATTGTTCTTCAAGCATTCACAGAGATTTAACATGCATGCAAAAAGAAATAACATAAGAGACACCAGATTTAATGTGTAAACCCAATATGGGAAAAACCACCAAGTAACTAGCTACCAATTTTCACTCTTTTGAAGTGAGCTTTGTTAGGAGCCAACCCTATTAAAGGTTACAAAACACACTGTTAGGTATGACCCTATTAGAGAATTTAATCACCCTGCTAAGAGTGGCCTTACTAGAGGTCTTTAGAAAAATTCAATAGAACTATCACCTTGTTATAGGATTTACAAAATGCCTGTTAAACCAACACTATTAAGAGATCTAGGAATCACTGCTACAATTGTGAGAAAGTAAAAATGAAGTGACTTGAATAAGATGCAACTAAACTTTGCTAATACATATCATTGTTTTGCTTCACTAGATCCTCTCAGATCAAATACACCTTTGCTACTACTCAAGGATATTTGATCCTTCTTCAAAATTTGCTTACACTTTCCTCTTTACACAATCAACTCACTTGCATTCTCACTCACTACAATTTAGAATTCACAACTTGACCTTTTATTTATACCTTACAAATTATCCAATCAACTCATTTACAAATTATAAATATCAATATTCATTACATCAATTGGCTACAATTATTACATGAGACAATTAAACTTTACTTTCAAAAATAATGAAATCCTTCATTCGTTGACCCTGCTTGGTAAAAACTGCTCTAGAAATGATTTCTAGTGTTAACCATCTAAAGCTCGGTGAACATTGTGAACTTTGCAAAATCCTTTGGAGACCAAGTGAACTCAATAAACACTAACTTTCTTTTTCTGACCTTGTGAGCTTGGTAGAAACTAATTTATGTCACAAAATCCTTCAACACCCGAGTGAGCTCTGTAGAAACTGTTTCCACAGAGTAATATTTAGGAATGCTCGATAGGTTCTGTAATCACTCAGTAGACTCTAGAATTGCCTGATAGATTCTAAAATTTTCTTTGTTGATCAACTAAGCTCGGTAGACTCTTGAATCTACTTTGCTGACCAACTAAGCTCGATAGACTCTGTCTGAGAACTGATATGACATTTATATGACATCAAATATAACACACAATTGAACAGTTGTATCCAACATTGGAGTGTAGTGATTCTTGCCTAAGTGTGTTATATTTTTTGGGTGTTTGTTCATGGAATGTAATTGAGCCAATAGTTTTATGCAATTTTTTAATTCTAGTGTTTGCTATGAGCCTATAGATTCTGCTAACATACTTAGCTCAAGAAGAGATCACCATATTGTTCCTCCATAGCTTTTCATCTTGCATGAGCACACTTTTTGTGGCCTTGTGATCTAATGAAAAGTGAAACAGCTTACAGTTACTGAATTTCCATTGACAATTGCATCAGTGAAATTAAGGAAGCACTGCTCCGGCTATTTTCATTAGTCACCCACTGATCTTTTTGAAGGCTTAACTTGTAGATGCATTATTTTTGTCGCTTATGTCCATTTGGATTTTAATTTCATGTTATTTTCTTAAACTTCTTGTTAACCTATCTTCATTATTTTCTTTTACGAAAACTTGCTTAATTCAAGAATTCATATAGTTGCATTGTTAGATTGTATTCATTTAAAAATAATAAAATAGAAAAAAATATTTTTTCTTTTTGGATGTTTTATTCTTTTGAAATAACAAGAAAATTCTACATCATATCCAAATCTTTCAGAACCACCAAAGGCCTCCCTGTAAACAAATACATTTATCATTAACTGAGCAGATTCCAATAGGTCACAAGATCACCCAAAACGTTGGAGTTGATCTCAGAATGGCTTTTCAAGAGAGGAGTTTGAAAGGATTCCTACCATTAAGCATTGTGCAAAAGGACAACTCAACAAAAGTGGCGCTTGAAGGAGGGCACCTTAAGTTTAGAATAGAAGGAAAAAACTTGCAATTTCAAAATTCTACATTTTTTACAAGTTCAAAAAAAATTCTAAACTTTTGAGCTTTTGAGGTTCACAAGTGTGCCAGGTGCATAGGTGTGCCAAGTGTGCAAGTGTGCCAGGTGTGTAGGTGTACTAACTTCTAAGCTGCACCTTTATTTTTGAGAAAGTGTACTTTTGTAGAGGTAAAATTTTTCCAGAATTGATACAAACTAGAAGATCCTGATCCAAAATCCCCATTCTAGTGAGCTTTGAGATCTTCACCAAGTGCACATGAGTTCCTCAAGCATATCCATTTCTGTAAGCCTTGCAATAACAAAGGAATCCCTTGGATTCTACCACTTCCATTCAACATTTTTTCATCTACTTTAGTTTCACCTCCACAACAACCACCCATCGGTATACGAAATCCTTTGATGGACTTTTTTGCAAATGTTGTAGACTCACCAATTAACTTAACAAGTGTACTCAATGATCTTCCTAAGAATCTTGAGAAGTTTTTCCCAAGGTTCATCTATGGAGAGACATGAACTGTTCAATATCACATTAAAGTATTCAAGGAAATTTGCAACCGAAAGAAGATTGCTAATGAAAATGTGGTTCTTCACTTATTCCCTACTCTTTGGGGGAAGTTACCTTTAATTGGTATGTGAATTTACCACCTAGATGTATTGGAGACTGGGATACTTTTGAAAAATTGTTCTTGGAACAATTCAAAACCTTCATCAACCCAGCTGTGATACATCAACAATTCATATCAATCAAAAAGGATCCTGCTGAGATAGTTTCACACTTCAACCATCACTTTCATATGGCATATCGCAAGTTAGAAACACCATACATTATACCAGTTGAAGCTGCTACTTAGATTTATCTAAATACCATAAACCATCTTACCGCCATGTTTCTAAGAAGACTTCCTATAGAAAATGTCAACACATTGAACAAAGTCTTCACAAAAGCAGTTACCTTCACGAATCAAGCCAATCCTAATGGAGGAGGATTGATGCTTCCTGCTCAAGCTATTACAAAAAAGCCAATATATCCTGTCAGAGCACCTATGATGCCTAGCCATTTCATACCTATGAATCTAGTTCCATTACAATAGGCACCTGATTCACAAAACCCCACTTTAATATGCCCAGGATATGAACCTCCAAAAGTCACTTTCTTTGAGCAAAAGTTAGTAGATTTCGCTAAGGCAAACAACAGTTTTGCCTCTGAGTTTGGTCAAATGAAGAAGTCCATGTCACAAATGAATAATGAGCTGACTTGCTTGAGGTTGTTGTAAGGATGGAATAACAACTTTCAAAGAAACAATGTTGGTCCTTACAACAAAAACAACTATGATTAGAACTACAATAGAAATTTTAGTGGAAACAACAATGTAGGAAATAATAATGGAGGAAACAATTTCAATCCTCCTAATTAGAACAATGAATTCCAAAGACAGAATTGACAATGGAACACTTGTCAAAATAATGGGAGCATTCCTACAAATAACAATAACAATAATGTTTAGTATGTGGATATCAATCAATATGATGATTGTCAAAATGCACCTAACAATGATGCTTTGTATTACAGTGGAAATAAACACATAACTCAGAATTCATAAGCGAATGACAATGTCCCTCCTATGTAGTTCAATGCTATGCTACTAGAATCCTATGATTATGCATAAACTATAGAAGTGGAACAACTAGCCAAAGAAGAATTCTATTTTCCATTTAGCCAGGAACTAGACATTTAGCTTGAAGAGATGCTTGCCTTTTCCAATGACAATCAAAATACTTACAATTTGTGAAGTAGAAAAGAATCAATGATAGATGGGATTCCTATAGCATTAAAACTAACTCCTCCTAATCCAAGAGCAAGCAATAATCTAGTACCAATCAGGCCCCCATATAGAGGACAACAAAATTAGAATCGAGTAAATGAGCCAACAATCTTGAAGAATCCTACCTGGTCTACTAAAAAGTATAGTGCGATGGAAGATTTTAAATGAACAAAGGCCAACATGTCCATGTTTGACATGCTACAAAACGGTCCTCATCAATGAGAGGTGTTGATGAAGACTCTTGATCATACAAGGGCACCCCATAATACGAGTTATATTCCTCAAAAGAAAATATCTCAACAAGTCAATGCTTTAGAGGCAATGCCAACTATGTTTAAAGATAAGGTTGAGGTGCCCTCATTTCTACTTAGCATTAGCATATATGGGAAGAGTCTTCATATTTGTCTAATCAATTCAAGAGTCTCATGTAATGTTATGCCACTATTAATAGCACAAAGGTTGGGAGTCACTCCTTAGCCTTCTAATAAAATAGTGATATAGTTGGATAAAATATAGGTGAAAGTCATTAGCATGTTGAAAGATGTTCAGATATAGTTGACAGTTGACCCCCAAATTCAAGACATCATCAATTTATACATGGTTGATATTCCTAAAACATACAGACTACTGTGTGCTAAAATGTTGTCACACTTCTATGAATCATTACATGTAAGAAAACTCAAGAATGAGCCCTCACAAATCGATCCATAGCTCTCTACTCATAGAGTGCAAGGGTTTGCAATGGAGGCCCTCAGTTTGACCTATTTTTGTGCCCATGCAAGTACACCATGAGATGAGAGATTCAAAAAGGAAAAGCAAGAATGCTAGTCTCCATGATCTTCAAATATGCATGAAAATAAGATCTAATCTATGAAATCAAAATCTAATCTATAAATACAAGATCTAAGCTAAAAGCCCATGATGGGTGCAAGAGAGAAAAAGACAAGAAAATAGAAGTTCTCCACAAAAAGCTTTTGTATTCAAACTCCTTCAAAAATTGGTCTTCAAACCTACAGCATAACGATAGCATAATCATGGGTGTCTAACATGAGGAGAGGGCTCTCCCTTATAAAGGAAATTATGGAGGTGAGAGGCTTCTCACAACCAATATGGGATAATAGAGCTTGATCCATGTGAGACAAAATTCCACCAATGAGAAAAGAGGAGTGGTTGAGAAGAAAGTGGTGATCCATGTGAGACAAGATTCTACCAATTAAAAAAGAGGAGTGGCTGAGAAGAAAGTGGAAAGATAAATCCCACTTAGATCACATTTTTAAGTGTAGAGAAATTAAATAAAAAGAATTTATTTTATTTCTTTTTTTCATCAAAAGAGATATTTAAGTGGGATTTTTATTTAATTAAAAGGGAGCAAGTTCTTTTTAATTAAATAGAAGATATTTAATTAAATTAAAAGAGAGATTTTTCTCTTAATTAATTAAATGTGGATGAACTGTTTAATTAAAAGAGAGGTTTTCTTTTAATTAAATGGGGATTTTATTTTATTTAATTAAAAGAGAAGATTTTCTTTTAATTAAATAAGACTTGGAATAAGATGATCAATCTTAGAAATGAAATAAATCGAATTTGATCAAGGAAATTGATTTGAATTGATTTAATAAAATATTACAAACCATTGATTCAGAAAAATTGATAAATTGATAAATTGAATAATGGGGGCCCATAGTCTAGGTGACCATTTTTGGGTGCATTCAACTACTAGTAAGTAAAGAATGGACAAAATGCCTAAGAGAATGGTTTTCTAAGGATTTTACTTAGTTATGATTACCATGGAAAGGGTTGAACAATCAAATCAAGATAAATGTAGAGCCAAAGTTAAAAATAATGATTACAAAATACAATGCTTCAAATGAAGTGACATTTTTACAATTAGATGTGGGCTCTTATAGGGTGATTGCATTTGATACAACTTCAACCAAGACATCAAATGATCAAAATGAAAGATCCAAGAGTTCAATCCCAAAGTAGGAGATTGTAATACAGTTCATAGACAATGTGGTGGCTAATTTGTAATGTTAACGAGAAGAAGCTGACCCAAGTATTCTGATCCTCCCAAGATTTTTCTGATTACATAAAGTTAGTCATTTAGAGTTTGAATGTTCATTATGCCAAGAAGCAGTCACTAAGGTATTAACACAAATGATGGAAGTGAAGAGTGATAACATTCCAAAAGATGAACCCACCAAGAATGATCAAAGTTTAAAGAAGAAGATGATACATAAAAGGTCAAGGATGGACTTTAGTGGTCATCCATCCTAAACCCACAATGGATGAAATTACAAAATTGATAGGGAAAATTTAGGACAAACAAGAAAAACATACATTGCCTATATCAAGGACTAACAATAGAAAATCATCAAGTCCACCTCGTGAAAGACTATAATGGATCCCCAAAAAACAATCCTTTCAGGCCCAAGTGAAAGAAAAGCTAAGGAAAAATAAGCATAAGGTTAGAAAGCCCAAAGGAGATCTGATCTAGACACTTCACTTTGATGATTCCAAATGCAAATTAGGAGCCAGTGTAGGTATTGAGTTGATCAACCCAAAAGGTAAGTCTTTCTATGCAGCATATAAATTATAATTTAGATGTACTAATAATGTTGTAGAGTATGAAGCATTGATCTGAGGACTTCTTTTTGCATTGGGGAAAGAAATCATAGCTCTTATAGTCAAGAGAGATTCTCATTTGGTTATAAGACAAGTAAAATTGGTATATTCTTACACTAATAAGAGGTTGCTTGCTTATAGGAAAAGAGTATGGGATTTAATGGATGATTTTGAAGCTTTGAATATAAATTTAATTTTGAGGAGAAAAAACATGGAAGCAGATGCTCTTACTATTTCAACAAGTGCATTACAACTAGTTGAGAGAACAAAATTGAAAAGATTTTCAGTAGAATTGGTTACTGCCTTGTCTATCTTGAACAATATTACAAACTTCCAAGTTTTTTAGGATGATCAACATATACTCAAATTTATCATGTGCAATGACCACTTTAAAGGGAAATAAATTGATGACATTCCAGTTGGAATGCATTTTTTATCGTGATGAATCAACACTTTATAGAAGAATGATCAAAGAAAAGGGGATCAAGGAAAGTCATTCATACAATTTGGGTACTGATAAAAATTCAGCTTGGATGTTAAGGATTAGAAAGGCATGCAACACACAAGAAAGGGAAGATATGATCAAATTACTTACAGAGTATAAGGATGTCATTGCTTGGAGTTATGAAGAGATCAAAACATATGATCCTAAGATTATTATGCATGACATTTTGTTGAAACTAGATGCAAAACCTTTCTAGAAAAGATAAAGGTGTGTTAATCCTATTATTGAACTGTTAATAATGAAGGAAGTTAAGAAGTTGCTTGATGCAAAGATCATCTTCCCCATTCGCCATTCTACATGGGTGGCTAATTTGGTTCCTATGTGGAAAAATACTAGAGAGATTCATCTTTGTGTGGACTTTTGTAATTTGAACCTCACATCTCAAAAGGACAACTACCCTTTTCCTTCACTATATGGGGTTTTCCAAATTGTAAATGGTTACAAGATGATGTCTTTCTTAGATGGATATTTGGGATATAATCAAGTAATGGTTGATGAACAAGATACGCTATGTAAGGCCCCTTCCCTAACACCTTATTACAAACCCTAAATGTTATGGATATGATTAGGATTTAGAAAGAGCAAGGACATTAGATGATATATTTTAGTTTTTTTCAAGAGGATGTGAATTATATACTTACATCTTACGATAAAAGGAAGGTAAGAAGGTTTTAGAATTTATGTATGTCATGAGTGACAATTTACTTATCACTAATGAACTACAAGATGTTGCTTGAGATGGATATAGATTTTAGTTATTGTTGGGTTAAACAACTTATTTAGTTGCATTACGTTGATGAGTTAAGACCATATGGAATAAAGGTTTGAAAAATCATAATATAGAAACTAGGTCAATGGATTCATGGTAATTTTATGATCTATTAGGATAATGAATTATTTAAGAAAGATGAATCAACATGCACCCTTGTTAACATTACTAATAGTCATAGATGAAAATTGGTATCAAAATTTGATAAGTGTCTACATGGTAGAACTCAATAAGATGTAATGCAATAAGACAATTATTGTGCAAGTATTATTAGGTGGAGATGTTGATATTCATAAGGATAGATTTTATGGCCCAATAAAATGTAATAGATTTATTCTATGATTGATTCTTAAAACTATATGACTTTGCAAACATCTTGATTATCTGACACAATTGATGCACCCTATTATGTGTTTTATCTCATAATGATAACAGGATATGGTTAGAAATCAAACTATATTGAATCAAAGGATACTAGTCATAATGTTTACACTTTGGGTGATTTTGACCTAAGATATGTATTCAAAACTAATTTTCATGTTGGTCGACTTAACAGTATAGATTCAACATTTCACCACCATGATAGAAGATGAAATATAATGTGGTTCAGAATATTAAATTGATTGTGCTAGGGAAAGATTAATGTTGATATGCAGATTTTGATATCTTAATGTTTTGAATGTTTTTCATATGAAAATGATTTGAAAAAAAAAAAGGGTTAACTATGGAAATTTGAATAACTTGATTTTGAAATGTTAAAATTATCATGTATTTATACACATGCATGTTATATGATTTTTTTTTCATTGGGCTACTAATTTTTGAGTTTAGTGTGCAGGAAATTGAACCATGGAATTTTATTGGGGAAACAAGGTCCAAACTCATGTACACTCAATTTAGCCAAGGTGAATCTTTAGAAGATTCAAAAGCCTCTTTGTGATGTGTTTATTTCATAAATGTAAGATTGCATGTATGTGATAAATTTAATCTCATAAATACATTAGGGACATAACATGGTGATGTGTAATGAGTTTTAACTATGCCACTTGACACTTGTAATTGTTTATGTGTTGATGACATGTCACCTAGGGTTTCGTTCATGGCAACAACCTTAAACTAAATGCCCTTCAAAATATTTAATCAAATCCACTTGGAGAAAGGATAGGATGGGTCACCATCAAGGGGAATTTGGAATTCAAACTTGACAAGGATATTAGAGGGTCAATAGGTGGTCCCAAAGTGTTTTTTTTGTGAAAATAAGCTACCCATATGTTAGCAAAACATGTTAGAGGCCTAAATTTGACCATTTTAGTGCTTAGCTAACCTAGGGGACCCTTTAACCAATGCATTCTTCCACCAATTCGAAACTGGAGCTGTCACATGACTTGAACCTTTTCTTCACACTTGGTCAAGGTCCTATATTTGGAAGGGATAATAGTGTAAAAGAAAGTGGGCTTCATGTTTTGCCAAAAATGGAATTAGTGGGGTTGGAGGTCCTTTTAAGGGAGTTTAGACATACTAGTGGATGTTCACCCACTCTCTATTTTTAGAGACAACTAGGGTCTTGGAAGGAGAAAGACTAAGGAGAAGGGAGCTCTTCATCAACAATCATTTCCTTAGCTTGGACCAAGGTTGGTGCCCATGCCATGATCATCTTTTGCACTTGCATAATGGTGTTTTAATCTTGATAAACTATTGTTGGTAAAATTAGATTTTGTATTGTTTTCAGGTGATTTTAGATTGTGTTGCATTTGATTTATTTGGATTTCTTTCTATTTTTGTTTTGTTTTTGGAGTGTTGATTGTTAATGGGTGTAAACGCTTCACTCACCCTTGGGAGGTAAGAGATGCCTTGGGTGAACAGGTTAGTTGGGCTCAACATTGAAGTCGAGAGATTTTCCTCTTGGAGAGGGGTTTATTGTTCATGGAGTATGGGCTCGATTGAAGCCATATGCCTTGTTTGTTATGGGAGGTATAAGTGTATTTTGATAGCCTTGAAAAGGCCTTTGTATTATGGGAGGCATAAGTGTATTGGTGTGATGAGGAGGATGCATTTTATAGCCTTGAAGAGGCATTATGCAATTGTAGATGTATATGTTATATGGATATGGCATTCTCCTCTTTGGAGAGCCCACCTTCACCCATTGTTTCATGATTCCAATGGTGAATCATTATGTTAAACCTTGGAGGGTTGTAAATGTCTTGTGATATTATGGTTGTTGCATTGTGAAATGTTTTGAGTGCAACCTTGTTTGTGTCTTGTTCCCCCTACTCGATGGGTGGCTTCTTAGAAAGCCTAGGATGGGAGGTGAGCCTCCATGGTTTTTGTGTTAATGTCTTGCAAGTGTTGTGCTTTTGGAACCATAAAAGAAATGAGGAAATTTTCCCTTACAGTGGTGATCAAAGATGTGGAAATATGAAGTGTATTTGGGGGGAGCATCCTTCCTTCAAGATTACGTATTGAGTTGTGATAACAAGGCCCCCATTGTTTTTGTGTAATGTATTTAGAGGGATGAGATCATTCTCCCTATTTTGTTCATTGTATTATAAGAGTTGGGTCCTTATGTTCAATCATTTGTGAACTATAATATAAAGATGATATCTTCATTTCATGTGAATTACTATGAAAATAAACCCATGAAGGAATTGGAGGAATTTGGGCACTATCATATGTATTAGTATTGCAAGATTTAATGTCATTTATTTAATTGCATTTAAGTGGAAAGATTTATTTATCATAGTAGTCCTAAATAGAGTATAAAAGAGGGTTTTTGCAAGGATGGTTCATGTAAAGAAATATATTTGCATTTGTACAATAGGAGTCTTTGATTTAGTTCTCTTGTGATGGATAGAATAATCTATTGCTTCACATTTGGTCTTGTTTAATATAAAAATGCTTGTGTTCAATTTATTAATCTAAATAATCTAGTAGAATAATTACTTAGATATTTCATTGGGATGTAAGGTAGCTATCAAAATGAAGACTTATAACATCATAGATGCATAGAGAAGAAAAATCATCAAGCAATATAGTATAAAATTATTTTAAAAATAATAGCCTGTAAGTGCAAAATCACTCTCTGGATTTTGTATGAGAGTGAAGAAAAAAAAGAGTTATAGTCAGATCAATATTACAGATTCATATAATAATCAGCTAGAATATACTTGAGATCTCCTACATAGAAGATCCATAAAATAATTCCTTACATGAAAAGCAAGGATAAACTATTAATATTATGAGCAGAAGGGTAAGAAGATTTAGAAGCCCTTGAGTTTAGATTGACATCTCATTATGTCCCTTGAGAAACAAATAAAAATAAAAATAATAATACCTTAAAATTATGCAACCACCTTATAATTCATCCAACAAATCCATCATCCTAGGTCTATAGAAAAAGTGCTCCAAATAAAATAAAATAAAGCTAAGTATATATCATGCCCAATCAAATTCAAGTTTATGTAAATCAAGGCATGCATATTTGTGTTGGGGAAGGGGAATCACGTGATTCCCACTAGTTTCCTCCCTCTTTTCCCTAGGCACTTAAGGAGCCACCATAAATCTGACCCTCCCTGCTTGTACAGACCATGTTAGGTGTACTTCGTCAGAGTTTGGGAGGAGTGTAGATTGAGACCCCACGTAATGGAGAAATGAGGAGTGGGGTAGGGTGCTTGAAGTTGGAAAAAAGTGTGGGTTAAGGTTAGAAGCCATATAGAGTAACTAGCACTTGCACCCAAAAGGAGGTGCAAGGGTAGTCGATAGGGTTTTTATCTAAAAGAATAATTAAAGATATATATAATAGAAGGAAGCATATCAAATTGACATTATACAAATATGTGTTGCACCATAACCATTTTGTATTAATAAATAAATAGTAGATTAATATTGTATAGGTTTTGTAGTTCTAGATTTTAGAATGCATTATACATCATTAATATGTCAATATTTGAATCTTTCAAAAATTCAAAACAATTTTCATTTTTATGTTTAAAATTTTAATTAATTTCAATACATTAGAAAATGTTGTATGTGTAAACATAAATGAAACATGCCAATGGAAGAGGGTGATTGTGGCTCCCTTCATATGTCGTCACTAAAACTGACCTATCTTCCGCACACCTCTAAACCTCTGCACCCAATAAAACATCATTAACTTCCTCTTTACATTATATATATAATTTGTAATACAATTCCTATTTTTGTATAGTTATTATGACATGGATCCTTATCTATGTAGGGGCATGGAAAGGGTACTTGTTTGCAAATTGGGCAACTGATGACCATGGTGCATTAGTAGTAGGCCTTGGGACACGGGTTGCCCTTAGCCATCTTCTACCTGTACTTCCTCCAATGACATCCATTGCTTGTTTGTTACAATTACCTAAATAAAACTTAGCTTTTTCTTTTTCATATATTTTATAACAAGCCATGTGATGATGAGGATTTGGTTGTTGTTGACTTACCAAAGGGGCTTCAGATCTAGCCTAAACCGAAACACAAGCTTTTCTAATCATTGCCTCAGTCTGATCAGGGATTGAGGTGTTCTTGGTAGCCAACCTTGGATCCTTATTGGATTCTCATAGCTGGAATCCCCTATTTTGAGACATGTTCCTGAAGGTAGCTTCTCCACAACAAAGAACAAGGTTTCAATGGGAGCACCTAACGTTTCCAAATCTTCCAAAACTATGGTGCCTTCCTTGGTGAAAGAAGCCTTTATTTCTTTATGATCCTCCTTCTGCAAACTCATGAAAACAACTGACTGCAAGATTTGATGAGGCACTTGCACTTCAAGCAACAGAGCATCAAAACTAAAACCATGAAACCATGTAGGAAAAGCTATAATTCTACTAATCGTTGGAATAAAAAAATGGAAATATTTTAATGTCCAATACTTATACAGGAAACCCTCCAAATCTCTTTAAAACATATATGTAAAGACAAGTTGGCAATGGTTACAATCTCATCATACCACCATATCTACAAAGAAGATTTCTTAAGATCGTTTCCTTTATGAGGGATGGGAGAGCTAGTATTTACACTTGATTCAATGCATTATCCCAAAATATGACTGAGAAACCATTTAGAAACCATTTAGTGGAGAGAGATAGTGTCGAGAGACATGTTGGATAATCATCACTACTATTTTTTTGAGGTAGTTTATCTAGTAAGTGTTAAAAAATAATGATATCCCATATTAGTGTTGAGAAACACTTTCAAGTGGCATTGAAAAACACATGTTGTTTCTTGAGGCAGACATGATTTCAAGGATCAATATCAGATTGCCCACTTAAAAAAAGTTTTTGTTTGATAGGACATGCTTATTCTTTCAATTGAAATTTGCATGATCCATCAAAAGTATTAAAATTAATGTATTATGTTTCAATGACAAATATGAAAGCAAGAGAAGAGATTAATGCATGAAATCTTTAATTGTAAAATAGACTCTCATTGTCTTGATTCAAGTGTACAAATAAGAATGATAGATCTAGTGGAAGGCCTTTTAGTGATGTAATATATAAATATTATTTGTTGACAAAAATTTTCACATAGGATAGTTTTTTTACTTTATTTTTTAAATGATGAATTAGTCATTAAACCTATGTAGAATTATAAAGTATGTATATACATTCCATTCACATAATGTATATGTGCTTTGTATAAAAAGTTTAATATATTTAGAAAATAAATTTTCATTTTATTCAGACATTGAAAAATCATGTTGACATCCATATATATCCTAGCAATATTTATTGGTGTTTATGGGAGGATGGAAGAGTTAAAAAAAATTATTCAATGACCCTACAATAAATCATCACTTGTCGTCCAATGTTTTATATATGCTATTGTCTAAAATAGAGATATTTTTTGAATCAATTAAACACATAAAATATATGAAATTTGTAGACATTGAAAATACAAACTATTGATAGAGATTCTATTCCTTTCAAAAAGTATATATGATATTTTCCTAATCTTTGTATTTCTTCCATCTCTCACTATATCTCATTGTCATTTCTTGTGCTTATGTGCTTTATGTAGTGCCAAATCATTTTACCAACATTGAGTGATATAAATTGGCTATCACAAATAACAAGAGGCAGTTTTGGCAAGTTTCTTGTGCACTATTTCATGTTGATGATAGATTATTGAATATGATCTCAAATGTTGATGACAAAAAAATTGGAACACAATCACATAGAGACAAGTATATACATATATCATGGATTGTTGAAATCTCTTACATTAAGTTTCTTGTGCACTAATGTCTCTCTAGTGACAAGTTAGGCTATGAACTTTTAGTTTGCTTTCATTATTTGAGATTATTAGAATTTTTCTTTTCTAAAATCAAGTAGTATAATTTTTATAATTAGAATAGGAAGGAAGTGAAAATCTAGAACTTGAGTATTATTTTTAATGTATAACATGTTACGTGAAATGTTGATATTTCATTCCATTCTGATACAATTGTGTAATGTTTGAGTCAAATCCATGCATGGATAACTACTTGGGATAAAAATCACCTATATTTGTACAACATTATCTATATAAGGAATTTTGATATCTAGTCCATGATCGTTATACTATTTTACTTAGATTACATTGAATGGTTTTAATTGAGGAATTATAACTATTGTGATATTTTTGACTCAAATTCATTGATCCATGTTATATGAGTAATTGTCCATAAGAACCTATCTCTCATAAAAATGAATGAAATACTAAGTATTAATGAACTGTTCTGATACAATTGTGTAATTTTTGAGTAAAATTCATTCATCGATGTTGCATGAGTAATTGTCCATAAGAACCTATCTCTCATAAAAATGAATGAAATAATAAGTATTTCATTCTATTGTAATACAATTGTGTAATTTTTGAGTCAAATTCATTGATCCATGCTGCATGAGTAATTGTCCATAAGAACTTATCTCTCATAAAAATGAATGAAATACTAAGTACTCATTGAATCTAGGTGATACCGAGTGAAATAAATCATCATAAAGAGGTCCTACTTATCAATTCAATAAGCATAACTATAATGACAACAAGGGTGAAATGAATTAATGAAACTTTTTTAAGAAAGAGAGCTAGTATATAGAATGCATTCTTCTAGACAACTAAGGAATAAATCAACTTCTATGAAGCAAGATATATTATTTACCAAAAAGTGCAAAAAAAACACATGATGGATCTGACAATTCAGGCTACTCTGTGTAACTCCCATCATTGGAGCAAACTAAGGATGGAAATTACAAATAAGAGCTCCATGTGTGGATAACTACTTGGGATACAAATCACCTATATTTGTACAACATTCTGTATATAAGGAATTCTGGTATCTAGTCCACGGTCATTATACTATTTTACTTATATTATATTGAATCTTTTAATTGAGGAATTGTAATTATTGTGATATTTTTAGTCAAATTCATTGATCCATGTTGCATGAGTAATTGTCCATAAGAACCTATCTCTCATAAAAATGAATGAAATACTAAGTATTCATTCTATTTTGATACAATTGTGTAATTTTTGAGTCAAATACATGTGTGCATAACTACTTGGGATACAAATCACCTATATTTGTACAACATTATCTATATAAGGAATTCTAATACTATTTTACTTATAGTATATTGAATCTTTTACTTGAGGAATTATAATTATTGTGATATTTTTTAGTCAAAATCATTGATCCATGTTGCATGAGTAATTGTATCTAGTTGATACCCATTGAATCTAGCTGATACCCAATGAAATAAACCATCATAACTTTCTGAGAGATCCTACTTATCAATTCAATAAGCATAACTATAATGACAACAAGGGTGAAATGATCATTATAACAAAATTTATTAAAAAAATATGACATATAAATATTAATAAAAACCAATGCACAACCAACATATAAAGTTAATAAATCTATTAACTTATCCTAAAAAAATCAATGTAAAAGAGTTAAGGAGATATTATTCTTTAGACAATTTCTATTTCTAAAGAAAAGATAATATTAAATTATTAGAATTATAATTTCTAAAATAATCTATTTTGTCATATTAAATATTGATATTAACAACTCATTATTTGCAATTAAATTTCAAAAAATTGCATACAAAAATATAATAAATTAATTTTACTAAAGGAAAAGAACATGTAAAATTTAAAATGTTGTTAATCCCAAAATAGCCTATGCCTTGTGCTTTGTGAATTTCGGACAAATATTTTCTTTTATCTGAAAAGTAACTAGTTGTACAAATGTGATTTGACATATATGACACATAGCTATGGCCATGCCAATCTAAATGCACATGACATCCTGCTAGTGCAAATATGGTGCATTGTAGCTAGTGCCCAATAGGCTGGAGAAGACATAAGATATGTTGGCGACGTTAATCTAGCCCCATTGTTTGGATGGGGTTAGATGTCATGGTATCAATGGACAGCACTGACTAAAGTCTAAATTAAAATGTAAAGCATACCAAGCGGGACATTGAAAAAAAAATGAAGTGTCCCCTTGGTAAGCTTTACATTTGAGTTTAGCTGACGTTGCCTAATTGGACATGCCCCATGTGAGTTGCATATTGAGGCATCATTGCTTTTGAGGGCACACTCTCCATATTGTCAACATATTTTATTTTTGTTTGGATGGGGTTAGATGTCATGGTATCAATGGACAACACTGACTAAAGTCTAAATTAAAATGTAAAGCATACCAAGCGGGACATTGAAAAAAAAATGAAGTGTCCCCTTAGTAAGCTTTACAATTAAAATGTAAAGCATACCAAGCGGGACATTGAAAAAAAAATGAAGTGTCCCCTTAGTAAGCTTTACATTTTAGTTTAGCTGACGTTGCCTAATTGGACATGCCCCATGTGAGCTGCATATTGAGGCATCATTGCTTTTGAGGGCACACTCTCCATATTGTCATCATATTTTATTTTTTTATTAGACATGTTCAATTAACTTTTTGAATTGTCTTATTGTTTTTTATATATGTATTATCATTTGTAACTTAAATTTTTAGTTTAGAATTGATTATTAAAGTATTGTATTTTAATAAATTATTTATAGCTTCAACATATTTTTGTAGTATGTTAAAAAAAAATTATAATTAATTATTAGAATAAATTATTATTATTATTATTAAATATTGAATTATTATTATTATTTAATCATTTTTTTGATATCTCTAATTTAAATAACTCTTTAATAATATGTTTATTCTTATAACTTATTAATAAAATGTATTAACTTTTTAATTTATGTCATGATTCTTGAGTCATTCTAGTTTTAATTTCTCTAAAAATAACCTCTTAAAACAATTGTAATAATGTAACAATTGATTTTTTCCTATGATTTAAAACATAAATTTATCTTCTATTAAGGAATCTATAATTTTTCAAATTATTTTTTAAAAATTATGTATTTTGTATTTTTAAAATAATTTAAAATAGTTTATATTTATATTAGTCTTTATCATATGGATAATAATATTTTTAAATACGCGTTACATGATTAAATATATTATTAAAAACTATTGTTGAATTAAATCAATTAGATAAAGCATTTTTTATTACTATCAAATAGAATATTTATTTATTACTAATAATTTGATATATTAAATTATATCAATGTAATAAAAAAAAATTTAAAATATCTATCTTCAAGATTAAAACTAAATATTTTTTAATAATAGATTTAGCAAATTATTCATAAAATTACATTCAAATTTTAATTCTTCAATGTAAACATTTAAATTTGTTATAAGATCGATGGGGAGAACATTTTAAATTGTAAATTTTGAGAATGTTAGAAGTTTGTGCATATTGGTAAAACAAGTCATGAATAGCTTTGACAGTCGTGTTTGCTACATGCAAACTACAGGGTATTTATATATATGGTGATGGTAACATTACTAGTGACCAAAAACAAATTTGACATGTCGGAATGTTGGGCGTGGAGGCTGGAGAGTCGCCGACGGTGAGCTCCTGCCACCATGGTTTAGGAGGGTGGACGTCAAGATCCATCAGTGGCGGTGTTGCAAAAATGGTGCTCCAGCTGCTTCCAGAATGCAACCATGCTTTTCATCCTGACTGCATCAACATGTGGTAGTGTTCTCACACTACTTATCTTGTCTGAAGAGTCCATCTGATCTCTGTTGAAAGCTCAAATCCATGTACAAACGTAGAACCATTGCTCAAGCTAGAAGTCCTGATCATTGTAGATTGTGAAAATGATGAATTCTTGGTTGTGGTTAATAAAGAATCTGTGCAAGTTGTTAGGGCTACAGAGGCAGGCAAGAGCTCGGTGGTTGAGGATCTGACTATTATGGAGTACAAGAGTTCCAACCTTCAGAAGGCATTCGAAAATAACCAAAACACATCATATCTGAATCCCTTGTCTATTTTGCCAAAGTTAGCTCAAACTTGTCACTTAGGAGAACGAGAAAATAGAGGAAAGGTAGAAAACAAATAGAACCAATGACAAACAAATAGAGATATAAGGATCTAAGCAAGGGTAGGTAGAGAAGAGTCTCCACTGGCAATCCACTCAACACTCAACCGTACTCACTACAACACTAAGAAAGCACACTCACTATGCTGGCAACCCACTCAACACTCAATGCACTCACTATGCTAAATGTTAAACTATTAGTGGTACATATAAAGAAACCTTTTATTGGCAATGGTTATTTCATCAAATCTTTCTGACATGACTTCCCAGCATAAGGCCACTAGATGAACAAGGGCTGCAAGGCAGCTTAGTTCCTGCCAAGTGAATGAAGAGAAAGGCAGAGGTTACGTGAAGGGAGGAATGGCTAAGCGGGTTTGAGTTACTTGGCTACCTATTGAGTTACTTGGGTGGAATAGGCAGTGTTGAGGTAAACGAGAACATTGCAGTAGAAAGACATAGCAGATGGAAGAGAGTAGATTGTGCAACTTGAAATAGCATCTAATTTTGAGGGGGATGGAACCATCTAATGTATTGTTTCTTAGATCAAGCATACATAGAGATGAGAGTTGAGCTATGGAAGGGGGTATTTTACCCGTCAATGCATTGCTGCACAGGCAGAGCTCTGTTAAGGGTTAATGTTTCAACGTAGTATTTTACATAAATATCATGCAGTTCAATTGCAGCTTGTGAAGAAATGAAAATAAATATGGTTAGGGAACACAATGATATTAAATTAGGTAATGAAGAAAATGATATTTTGCACCCACAAGTCGTTGGCTAATTCTGGCAATAATGTATTGCACATTTATCACATGATGGTATATATATTCTTCTCTGTTGACTAGCCTGCTTTGAGTATAGGGTTTGACCTACACATTGGACTTCCTTGAACTCTTTTCGCTTGACCAAACTTTCATTTTATGAATGGAATTTACTTGGCCATCTCAATTCTGACACTCTATGGAATTTGAATCTGCAAGAAGCTTGAAGGATGTCAAATATTTAGAAAATTGTTAAGGGCTGCGCGTCTGGGCCTTACATGCCTTGACATTTTTTCCAAATCGCCAATCTAAAAAAATAATAGAATACTGAGAAAAAGTATTAATAGGTTTATTCAGAAACAAATTGTCATCCTTTTCCCTTGGAATCTGTCTCCAGATCAGCAAAAATGTTGCAATCTGATCTGTAGTAGGTCACCTATCACTGCATATTAACCAATACATGAGGGCTTTCTGAAACGAAAGTTTAGAGGGCAATAGGGTTTTGGATCAATTCAAGATCGAAATCAGCCCATGATTGTTGAGTGTTGTAAATGTGGTGAAAAGGCAATTTGGGTAATTAAAATTGTTTAGAAAATAAGAGGATTTCAATTTAAGATGGTAGCTCGGTGATGGGAGGTTCTAAGTTTGACTCCTAATTAGTAAATGAAAAGTAAATTAGTAGAGCTTGATTCAACTAAGAGTTCCCAAGTATTTCCATCATAGTTCAAGAGAGATGAAAAAATCACAATTGAAATAAAGCCAGACTCTTCAGAGGGAAAACTGATAGTGCATTGATAGAACACCCTAACAGCAGATATAAAATCTTAAATTTCATTCCTAACAATATTGAAAAATTGAATGAACAAAAACCTAAATTGAATTTAGTTTTCTTGAATGCTGTATAGATGATTTCAACAATCTACAACAAGTCCAGTCCAAATCATATTTTTTGAATAGCTCTAGAGTTGGTTCGACATTCTTTTAAGAAAGCAATTGTGTAGAAAGTGTAGTGATTTTGTAATAATAATATTGCTTTCAATAAATGGAAGGTGTATAGCTCTTGAGTAGTTTTCTGTGCAACCACACATCTGTGAGGTCTGCCGATACAGTGGGCATGTGAGGAGGATGATTTCTTCATAATTAGGAAATATTTGTCAGCAGGATAAATACTTGTTAAATAGAGATGTTACACTGGAGTACTGTAAAGTGATAAAAGAGAAGTGGTTTTAAGGCTTCTGACTGCTATTTCTAAATATGTGACAGGGTTTTCCTATTTGAAAAGATCTGCAATTTTGATGGGAACTGTGTTGCATTTCTATTTCAATAATAGATAATAGACAAGCTAATTTTCTGGTGGATTTAGTGTATCCAACACTGCAGGATTTTTTAAACTAACAGAAAAGGACAAAGCTAACCTAATAGGATTTCTCTTAGGTGGGTTAGCAAGCGGATAAATGTCAAGTAGCAACCACTTAATCAGATTTCTTGTAATTGGGTTAGAGAAGGGGTAAAAGGTACCCAGCAACCACTTATCTGATTTCTTTCAGTTGGATTAGAGAGGGGTTAAAACTTACCAGCAACCACATAATCTGATTTCTTTTAGCTGAGTTGTAGATGGAGAAAAGAGAAGCGGCACTCACATTGTTTTATTTTTCATATGAAGAACAGGAAAGGGAAATCTGTGGGGCATATTTGGGATTTATGTTCTGTATGTTCTGCTGACACTTGGTGAGAAATGATACACCTTTGGTTTGAGAAAGCTTGTCTTAGAACCTAGCTATCTGTCATCTTCTCCCAACACTTAGTTCCAAAAGTAATCTTGAATGTGGAGCAAGGATAGGTCGATAGTACTGCATAGGCATAGGCAGAGGTTTAGCATGGTAGACTGTTTCGTTCATTATTCGGTAAGATCCCACACATACCGGGATGATACGGGGATGGCTGGGGGCATAAGCGACATTATGTACTTCTACTTGGAGCCAACAAGGAGCTTTCTAGCCAGTGGTGTATGTGTTCTACTCATGCTTTTTGCAACACTGTAGGCATCACACATTGAGGGCATTTTTTTCCTCGATTTGAAATATTTGAAAAATATCAAGCAAACCCTAATTGGGCGAGAGTTATCAGGCACATACAATTAAGCCAGAATTACCAATTATGAAGCAAGAGAAGGCCAGTAATGTGAAGCATACAGTCCTATAATACTCTGCTAGACGGAGAAATACTGACACAATAAAGAGATCAGTATAAACCAATGGGCCAGAAAACCAGAAACTCTAATGGTGCGAATTGCTTAGAAGCACCAGAACAAAAAACAAGGGTTAGAATACCTCTCAGCAGCCTCCGCAAACACATCGTCCATTCCTCTCACCGGTACAACAAACATATCCTGCACAAAGAAGCTCATCTAGTTCCGTTTTGTAATCGCCACAGGGGTCTGCTACACTCCGAAGATAAAGGCACGCGTCACACCTGCATGAAGGAGGGAAGGCCATAGCAGGCAACTGGTGCTTTTGGTAATCCCCCAGCAACGATCGGCCCTAAACCTCGTTCTGTGGAAAAGCCTGAAAAGCCTGAAAAAACCTTTATGAGGTCCTGTGATCCACCTCGGTTCTCCCCTCTTCTCTAGCTTCGATTGTCGATTATCCCCTCTTCTCTCGCATTGATTGTTGTGAATATCTGAATATCCCCTGCCAGTGATTAAACGTCAAGCAGCTTCAGCCAGGGTAAGAATAAGATAGGGCAGGAACTAAACATGCGGCCATAGAGATTGGATGTATAAAAATGTTTTAATAACGAGTTAAGCAATAGTTTTCTTAAAAAAGGGTGTTTACGTTAGCTTATATATCCCAACCACCAACTACCGGCTAAGGAGAAAAGCTACTAGTGGTGGTTTACACTCATGATGGGGGCTTTCTACATACATTTGATCACTCCCCTGACATACCATAACTATCTAAATCTCTTGGCAAGAGAAGCTGAAGTCATATACACATCTCTATGCACTACAGGTGTGTACCAAAGCATCGTCCCCTCATACCCTATGACAACTTAACACTTCTTCAGTGATCTCGAATTGATCGATATAGAAATCTGATCTCTAATTTCTCATTTTGTGGCTTGGGAGGAAACATGAGAAATATGCCTCCACATGAATCGGGGCTTGCGAAGAAGTTTCAAAATTCATTTTACATAACTTTGAGTGGCTTTCCTTTCTGGCAGTTACGTTAAAAGGCCTAAACAAAACAGTGAGATTAATGTTGATGACATGGGAAGTAGTGGATTGTTATAGCTGGACACAACATACTTCACAGACGGTAGTGGATAGTTATGGCTGGACATTGACGCTAATCATAATGCACAAGATTTGATAAGATTTTTTTGATTTGGTAAGATTTTTCTCATTATGAAAGTAGATGAGTGAAGCCAGAGATGGATGGTACAACTTATTTGCACATCTCAATTTGTTAGACATTAGTTAATAACATCAAGTGACATAAAGAAAGAGCAATAATAAGGTGAAGTATCATCAGGTAATGAGAAAACTACTGACTGGAGATGGTATACAGTGATAGTAATTGGCTACTAAAGATGGTTTGTTGGTGTGAGTTGCTGAATTAAATTTTTACATAGATGATATAAAGGATAGTTGCAGACGTCTTGTCAATTTAGATGAAATCCAGCTGTATCTCACTTGATGAGATTAAATAGATTGCACAACAATTTTTTTGATGAGATTAAATAGATTGTATAGCAGTTTTTTAATGAGATTTAACCATTTTCTGGCACTTGATACCATTTACTGGCAGTCATTTTCTTGGTGTGAGACAATTTCCAATTGCAAGCAATCCCAGTGGGAAAGCCTAACGGTTAATTAGTATTATATTTAATTAATGTTCTGATTTGAAGTAAAGTATATGTATACAAGTGAACTAATGTAGGTAGTTAATAATAAAATGGATAGATGTAGAGTATGATGTTAGTGTTAGCAATTGTTAGTAGGTATTAGTTGATGTAATAATAAGTGAGTAGTTAGGGTGTTGTGGAATTTTTTATAGTTAATGAAAAATTAGTTTATAAAATTTATTAAATAAGAAGTTCTTTTTATAAGTAATTCTAATATTTTGGCTGGTAAATATTGATTTAAATGGGATTAGTAGCATCTTGTTAGTGATAATATAGAATTAGATAGTAGATTAGTAGAAAGTATGTATTAGTATGATATATGTTTTATATTTTAAGCTAGGTAGTAGTTAGCAAGTTATTTAATATAGTTTGTGAAAGGGATAGTGACATTATTATTATAAAAGACGATATTTGCAAAATAGTTAAGATAGTAATTTGGTATTAGGAGTACATATAATAGAGATATAATAATTATTTTAAGAAGGTGTATATATTTCTCGTAATGTTATATATAGTAAGAGCGTATATCAAATGTTAATTATTACATAGCAAGTTAATTAATATAACCAAAGAATTATGTAGTCAATATATAACACATTATATCTTGTGAGCCATCAATATTAAATTTATAAAAATTGTTGTTGAGATATGTATTATATATAGATATAGGTTAAATAGTACCCTTGTATTTATTTTCTTGAGTCTAATACATCGACTTTTAGCGATTTGTAAGAAGGTGATGAAGTCTATTAATTATATGAACCACTTGAATTGTCCCATGAGAATGTTTCAATTTAATTACAAAAAAGAAAATTATAGTAAGGAATGTCTCAATAGATTCTTAAAGAACTCATCAACTCACTCCAATGTCTATAGCTAGGGTTGTCATTTTCATATGAGTAAAACTCAAACTATACCCCTAGCACTAGCTCAAAAGAACACATTGTAATGTTATCAAATTAATTAGTGTATCTACCCTAGAGGCAAGAATGAGACCCTTTACTAGATCGATTAGGATCAATTTGTTTGAGTTTTAAGATTTATAACCCTAAAAACATAACCGTTCACTATCCTGAACCTTGAGCCTTCCATAAACTAGTATTACAATGTTCATATATATATATATATATATGAAATGTCCTAAATGTCACCTAAGCTAAATAAAAAGTAGTTGTGTTTTGCCCTATACTTTTGGGCATGACAAGATAAAGACAGCCTTCATGACTAAATGGGGGAATTTTGCTTACAAAAGAATGCCTTTTGGGTTGATTAATGCAAGAGCTACATTTTAATGAGCCATGTACAAAACTTTTAAGGGATTAATAAACAAGTGTATAGTCATCTACATGGATGATTTAACTATCTTTTCAAAAGATCAAAGCACTCACATTGTTGATGTAAGATAGGTATTCAATAGATGTAGTAAATATGACATATCACTCAATCCCAAGAAATGTTTGTTTGGGGTTACTAAAGGAAAGCTCCTTGGTCACATAATCTCCAAAGATGGAATCCCCATTGATCATAATAGAATTGAAGCTATTATGAAGTTATCACCTCCTCACAACCAAAAACAACTTAAGTCTTTCTTTGGGAATATAAATTTTAAGCTAAAATTCAAAACTAGACTTACAGAGATAGTTTGTCCTCTTAGTAATTTACTCAAAAAGGGAGAAAAAATACAATGGTTTCTAAGGACTAAGAAATCATTTGAGGATATCAAACTGGGCATTTCTATGGCCTCAATATTGGTGAGTCTGAATTATGGACTACCTTTCAAAATATACTCTTTTACTTTAGAACATTCATGTGCTAGGATTCTTATGTAGAAGAAGGAAAAAGAAGATGAAATACCCATTGCCTTTATGAGTTGCCCTCTAAAAAATGTTGAGTTAAACTATTATAACCTTGAGAAACAATCTTTTTCTTTAATCAAAGTGGTAAAGAAGTTCCACCATTATATACTAAGAAGCAAGGTATATGTGATTATTCCTAATCCAGTGGTTAAGACATTGTTGATGCAAAATGAACTTGGTGAAAGATGAGGGAAATGGATGGTGATCCTTCAAGAATTTGATTTAGAGATTCAACCCATGAAGTTGGTAAGTGGCTAAGGATTATCAAAAATGATAGTGGATAACCAAATTGAAGATGAAAATAAGTTTAGATTTGACAGTGAAATAGATATTGAAGATTAGAAAAGGATTGTAGTATCTCAAGTTGATATTGACTAGGGTATAATAACAGATTTTTGGTATCAAGATATTGTTTACTATATTTTGCAAAATTAGTACCCCAATTGGATGAATAGTTCATAGTATAGGGGACACAAAATGAAGTGGAAATCCTACATGTTGCATGATAGAAAATTATACAAAAGGAACTATGAAGGTATTTATTTCAAATGCTTGGGATGCGAGGAAGTAAAAGAGGTTTTAGAATAGTTTCACAATAAATATGGTACAGGGCATGGTTCAGTAGAAGCAACTACTCATATGATTTTAAGATTGGGTTATTTTTGGCCTATGATATTCAATGATACTTTTGAACATGTGCGTACTTGCCATATTTTTTAGACTTGTTAGAATTCTTTAGAATAACTGAGAGGGGGGGGGGTGAATCAGTTATCCAAGGTCCAATGATGTCCAATTCAAACTTTCTAATTAAACATGAGTGAATCAGAAGTGCTATCCTTCTTCTTTCTTATCATGCATGCAATTAAACATTAAACAATCATGAAAATTAAACATGCATCACACCATAACACAAAGAATTTTGATGACCCAAAAACCCTCTAAGAATAAGAAGGTAAAACTGAGGTGGGGATGATACCCACAGAATAACTGTGTAATTGATTTCAACCACTTCTGATGGTCTGTCCTTTTAAAGGCTACAACACACTATTAAATGTGACCCTGTTAAAGGATTTCTACACCCTGTTAGGAGTGTGCCTTGTTAGAGGACTTAAGAACATTCAACTTGGAATGTCACCCTATTAAAGGATTTACATAGAGTTATTAGGCTCACCCAAGTCCATGGGATTTAAATTCACCTTCTCAAAAGAATCTTTCATCCCTCTCTAAGGATCTCCTATCCTCCTCCTAAGGATCTCTTATCCTTCTCCTAAGGATCTCTTTATCCTTCTCCTAAGGATCTCTTTATCCTTCTCCTGAGGCTTATCCACCTAGCTGTTAAACTAACCTAGCAATGTAGGATTTCAATATCTAATATAATGGTAAGAGAGTATTAGAAGGGTTTTGACCTGATAAAGATTGCAACCCTAACTGTGAAGATTTTAGATCACTCTTCAGTTCTTTTCTTTGCTTGGTTGTCCTCCCTTGTAGTGCTAATAGCTTGTTCACCCTTCAAGATCTATCTCCTTGAGTTCTTCCACTCGTTATGCCAATGTATTCTATGGTCACTTGATCAACTCAGAGTCTTGATGCTCTATTCTTACTCCTCTTGGCTTCTTCGCATGACCATACTTTTTGACCAACTCCCTCTCATACATTCACACTTTATCTCTGACCTGTAACTCCTTATAAAGAAGTTTTGTACTTCATTTCCTGCTCAAATCTTAATTTGATCTTGAGAAAATAGTATTATTTTCCCTCCAAATTGTTTCTTCTAAAAACTTCATGATAAGTCCATTAGCATTTTCCTTGAATTGGTTTGCATGGTTTACATAAAATTCTGTGACATCTACTCATCATCCTTATCATCCAACTAATTCACAAAATTTGATGTAACAAACTTATCACTTCTGATCTAGCAAATCTTTGACTTAACAAATAATGCAACAACTCGGCATCATTGGTTTACTGATACTCAGCTCCTATGTTACTCACCTTCTATTGTTATTTTATTGGCGCTTGGCACCTATAGCATTTCTTCTTTTCTCGGCACTTGAAGACTTACTCGGCATCCATTATATTTTTTTTCTACTCGGCACCTGAAAGATTCTGTGTTACTCAGCATCTAAATAATTACTCGGCTTACACTGAAGTTAAACTTGCTCAGTTTCAACTAAGAATCTACTCGGTTCTAACTAGCTTGCTCGACTCACTCTAATGAACTTAGTTAGGCTTTACAAATGACTTAGTTAAATATTATATCTTTGTTGTGTCTTAGTGTGTCCATCTTCTTAGAGTATGTCATCAATACACTATTTCATCAATGACTTAGCTGATCCTTATACTTCATTACAACATCATAACTTCAACCTTTCTCTAAGTATTTTAGTTACATCTTATTGATTGCCACCTCCTTGACAATGAACCAATTGATAGTATTTGGATCACTTAAGCAATTGTCATTCCTACAAGTAGCAAGTTTGACATCAACAACAAAACAATGATTGAAAACATTCTTTACCAGTTCCATTACTCTTCATTTCTTTTCTATCATTTCCAACAATCTCCATCTTTGGCATTGATGGCAAACCAAACTAATCAATTGATCAAATTAGTTACCACCAAAATTACATACATTATCTGCTTGTTATATAACTCCCTCTTGTGCTGATAGAAACTGAATCCTCATTTCTGCTTCTCCCTCTTGACTGCTGCATCCTTACTACTGATATCATACATATCCATATCTAATCCTTTCATTTATTAGTTTCTCATAAATCTCCCTCTTTGACATAAATGCCAAATATGTAGCATCTTCAACATGCTAAATATAAGCTTTTTATATTCATGTTTTCTCCCTCTCTCACCATGCTTGTGATTGATCTAGAGTTTCTACTCCTGTTGTCATCCATTGCATCATTCTTCAAATATTTCAATGATCTACTCCTGTTGATGTAGGGTAGTTTCTCTGTTGCTTTAGACTACTTGAGTTAGGGGCATTACTCCCAACTTGCCTCTAAGATATTCATAAGCATCCTTGGGCAATGGTTTGGTGAAGATATCTATAGTTTGTTCCTTTGTGTGAATGTACTCCATCTTCACTTGTTTGTCTTCCACCAATTCTCTGACATAGTGATACTTGATTGCAATATGCTTGGTTTTTGCATGCATTACTAGATTCTTGGATATGTTTATAGCACTTGTATTATCACAATACAGTATCATAGGTTTGGTTACCTCTTCTTTCA
This sequence comes from Cupressus sempervirens, assembly GCA_028749045.1. NCBI lineage: Eukaryota > Viridiplantae > Streptophyta > Pinopsida > Cupressales > Cupressaceae > Cupressus > Cupressus sempervirens. The sequence continues at coordinate 267,406,905 of CM053792.1, read as the reverse complement.
TTCCTTTCAATAGATGTTTAAGCCACACAATGTTTGTGCAATTGATTGTTGTTGCCACATATTCTGCTTCTGTAGTGGACTGAGATGTGCATCTTTGTTTTTTGCTAGTCCAAGTAACTAGCCTTTTACCTAAGAATAATGCTCCTCCACTTGTGCTTTTCTTGTCATCAATATTGCCTCCCAAATCTGCGTCTGTGTATGTATTGAGCTCAAAATTCTCATTCTTTTTGTAATATAGGCCAAAATCATCAGTTCCTTTGAGATACCTCATTATCATTTTTACTACCATGAGATGATTTTCTCTAGGATTAGCAGAGAATCTAGCCACTATTCCAACTGCTAATGCTACGTCTAGTCTGCTATGTACAACATATTGTAGTTTTCCAATCATGGATCTATACATTATTTGATTGACTTCAGTTGATTCATCATTTTTAGATAGCTTATGTCCTATTGCCATTGGTGTGCTGACAAGTTTGGAGTCTTCCAATCTAAACATTTTAAGTATCTCTTTGATGTACTTTGATTGTGTCACAAATATGTCTTGTTTTAGTTGATGTACTTGCAATCCTACAAAGAATTTGATTTCTCCAAACATAGACATCTCAAACTCATGTTTCATTTTGTCAGGAAAACTTTTACAAAGTACTTCCTTTCCTCCAAAAACTATTTCACCCACAAATATTTCAAAATAAGAATATCCTTACCTTCTTCTAATTTAATGTACATGTTTTTGTTGTCATTAGTTCTTTCAAATCCTATTTGCACCAGATACTTGTGAAGTCTCTCATACCAAGCTCTAGGGGCTTGCTTTAATCCATATAGAGCCTTGTGTAATTTACATACCTTATTTTTGTTCTTTTCATTAACAAAACCTTTTGGTTGCTCTATGTAAACTTCTTCTTCAAGTATACCATTCAGAAATGTGGACTTAACATCCATTTGATAGACTTTAAATCCTTTGAAGGCTGCATATGCCAGTAAGGTCCTTACTTCTTCCATTCTAGCAACTGGAGAAAAGGTTTCTCCATAGTCTAGTACTTCTTCTTGTGCATACCCTTTACAAACTAGTCTTGCCTTGTTCCTTGTGACTTCACCATTCTCATCTAACTTGTTTCTAAACACCCACTTGGTTCCAATTACATTCTTGTCAGCTGGTCTTGAGACTAAGGTTCATGTCTTGTTCTTCTCAACTTGTTCTATTTCTTCTTTCATAGCATTGTACCAGTCATCATCTGTTATGGCATCTCTTACTATTTTTGGTTCCATTTTACAAAGCAGACATGTTTCACTTCTGAGTCTATTCCTTGTCATTGGTCCTGCCTCTTTGTTTCCAATAATTTGATCTGCAAGATGATTTCTTCTTACATACTTTGCCAATACTGGTTCGTTCCTTGTTTGCATGTTGTCTCTTTTTGAATCTTCATGTATATTTTCATTAGGTATTTGTTCATTTTCTTCTTGTTGGCTGTTCTCAGAATCTGAATGAACATTTTTTGTATTCTGTAGCTCAGCTTCTAAATGTGTCTATTATTCGACATTTACTGTTTGTGACTCGATAGATGCTAGATTTTGTTGTTGATTGTCATTCTGAGTTGCAACTTCACCATTATTAGGTATACCTTCATAAAAGTATACAAAGGTCTTGTATTCTTCTTCTTTCTTGGTGTCCTCAACACTTTAAACTTCTGCAAGCTCATCAAGCTTCACATTTGTGCTTTCTACTACTTTGTTAGTGTTAACATTCAAGCACTTATAAGCTTTGCTCCTAGTAGAATAACCAAGAAATGTGCCTTCCTCACTTTTTACATCAAACTTTCCATTTCTAGACTCTTTATATATATAGAATTTGCATCCAAATATTTTGAAATGTTTTACATTAGGAGAATTCCCGTACCATAATTTAAAAGGTGTTGCATTTGTACCTTTCTTGACTTGAACTCTGTTGAGTGTGTAGACTACAATACTCATGGCTTCTCTCTAGTACTTGAGTGCAACATTTTTCTCCATCATTAAGGTCCTGGCACAATCGATAACTGATCTATTCCTTCTTTTTGCTATACCATTCTAAGGTGGAGTCCTAGGTGCTGATGTCTGCCTTTTGATTCCTCTTTCATTGCAGAACTCTTCAAATTCTCTTGATTTGAATTCACCTCCTCTATCAGATCTGAGACATTTTAGGCTCTTTCCAATATCTTTCTCTACTCTAGCCAAGTACCATTTGAACATTTGAAATGCATCTGATTTTAGTTTTAGGAACATGACTGTCATCATCCTCAAATAGTCATCTTCAAATAGCATTATGTATTTGTCACCTTTGTAGCTTTGCACTTCAATAGGACCACACAAATTAGTCTAAACTATCTCTAATACTTCATTAGAAGTATAAGTCTTGTTTTTGAAAGTTGACTTGGTCATCTTCCCTAGTTGGCATTGTTTGCACATGGTGTTATTAGGTTTCTTCAATTTTGGTAGACCTCTAACTTTCTTCATCTTGTTGATGCTTATCAGATTGTCAAAATTTACATGACATAGCCTCTTGTGCCATAACCATACATCATCAGTTTGAAAAATGAGACAAGAAGCATCTTCCATGTCTAGGTAAAAAAAATTACTCCTAGTTTGGTCACCTTTTCCTATTAGACTTCCTTGAGAATCATAGATCTTAGCAATTCCATTTTCAAATTCAACCTTGTATCCTATGTTGCCTAACTATGAGACACTTAACAAGTTATAATTATCTTTTTAGTAAGCTTGATACTACCTTCCCCTTTGATCTAACATGGTGCATTGTTACCAAATCTAACACTATTTCCTTCATATTGAGTAAAGGTAATGAACTTACTTTTGTCTCCAGTCATGTGATGAGAGCATCCACTGTCTATGATCCATCTATCATTCTTGTTCATGCAGGTTACCAGGGCAGTTGCTTCATCTTCATCTGATTCATCTTTCATAGTCACATAGACTACTTCATCATCATTCTCGTCAGAGTCTTCTTCAACAATGTAGCATCTTTTTCCTTTACCGCTGTAGTCCTTATTGTCGTCCTTTTTGTTCTTGAAGTCACCTCCATCCTTGTAATTTTTCTTTTGTGTGCATCTGGCTGCAATGTGACCAACTTCATTATAATTAAAATAAATGATTGGTAGCTTACCTTTGAATTTGCCTCTTCCTCTATGAAATCTTCTTATTGGTAATGCCTCCAATTGGTCTACATCATCTTCATCAGTGCTACTGTCATTGGATACATACCTTCCTTTTCCACTCTTTTTCTTTGTTTGCATCTACTCATTGTCTTTTATTGTCATCTTGGCTTTGAATGCAGATTCAAAGTTTTCTGGCTTGTAGTTGTCAAAGTTGGATAGCTCAAAGGCATTGAGTCTTCCAATTATTCCTTCAAATGACAATGTGTTCCCTAGTACACACCTTAACTCTTGGATGGCTAACACTCTTATAGCATAGATGGGAAGCATAGTTCTCAGGTATTTGCTACATACTATTTCTTCTGCTAACTGTCCTCCTAGGCTTCTTATGGAACTTACTACTTCCTTCATCCTTGCACCATATTGAGGAGCATTTTCTCCTTTTTCCATTTTCATGTCATCAAACTTTCCTCTTAGGCTCTCTCTTTTGGATCTCTTGACATTGTCATATCCTTCATAGATTCTTGACAATTTTTCCCACATCTAATGTGCAGTATCACATCCTTTGATGTCATCATACTTGACATAGCTTAGTGCTGAAGCAATATCCAACATCGCTTGATTGTGCTCCTTCTTCTTGCTCATGTCATCTGCAGTGAGGGGTCCTGCAGGGTCTACATGATCAACTATGATTGAGGTCTGTGCATAGGCACCTATTGATCTGAGGTGTAGCTTCATTAGACTTTGCCATGCAACAAAGTTGTCTTTTTTTAGCTTGGGAACTTCTCTCTTGGACATCTTGATCTTCCTACTACTAGTACCTTGAAACAAATCAGTAGTGAGCTCTGATACCAATTGTTAGAATTCTTTAGAATAACTAAGAGGGGGGGTGAATTAGTTATCCAAGGTCCAATGATGTCCAATTCAAACTTTTTAATTAAACATGAGTGAATCAGAAGTGCTATCCTTCTTCTTTCTTATCATGCATGCAATTAAACATTAAATAATCATGAAAAGTAAACATGCATCACACCATAACACAAAGAATTTTGATAACCCAAAAACCCTCCAGAAATAAGAAGGTAAAACTAGGGTGGGGATGATACCCACAGAATAACTATGCAATTGATTTCAACCACTTTTGATGGTCTGCCTTGTTAAAGGCTACAACACACTATTAAATCTGACCCTGTTAAAGGATTTCTACACCCTGTTAGGAGTATGCCTTGTTAGAGGACTTAAGAACATTCAACTTGGAATCTCACCTTGTTAAAGGATTTACATAGAGCTGTTAGGCTCACCCAAGTCCATGGGATTTACAGTCACCTTCTCAAAAGAATCTTTCATCCCTCTCTAAGGATCTCATATCCTCCTCTTAAGGATCTCTTATCCTTCTCCTAAGGATCTCTTTATCCTTCTCTTGAGGATCTCTTTATTCTTCTCCTAGGGATCTCTTTATCCTTTTCCTGAGGCTTATCCACCTAGCTATTAAACTAACCTAGCAATGTAGGATTTCAATATCTAATACAATAGTAAGAGAATATTAGAAGGGTTTTGACCTGATAAAGATTGCAACCCTAACTGTGCAAATTTTAGATCACTCTTCAGTTCTTTTCTTTGCTTGGCTTTCCTCCCTTGCAGTGTTGATAGCTTGTTCACCCTTCAAAATCTATCTCCTTGAGTTCTTCCACTTGTTATGCCAATGCATTCTATGGTCACTTGATCTACTCAAAGTCTTGATGCTCTGTTCTTACTCCTCTTGGCTTCTTCGCATGACCTTACCTTTTGACCAACTCCCTCTCATACATGTGCACTTGATCTCTGACCTGTAACTCCTTATAAAGAAGTTATGTACTTCATTTCTTGCTCAAATCTTAATTTGATCTTGAGAAAATGGTATTGTTTTCCCTCCAAATTGTTTCTTCTAGAAACATCATGATAAGTCCATTAGCATTTGCCTTGAATTGGTTTGCATGGTTTACATAAAATTTTGTGACATCTACTCATCATCCTTATCATCCAACTAATTCACAAAATTCGATGTAACAAATTTATTGCTGCTGATCTGGTGAATCTTTGACTTAACAAATAATGCAATAACTTGGCATCATTGGTTTACTGATACTCAACGCCTTCTGTGTTACTCAACTTCTATTGTTATTTTACTGGCGCTCAACACCTATAGAATTTATGCTTTGCTTGGCACTTGTAGACTTACTTGGCATCCATTATCTTTTTCTACTACTCAGCACTAGAAGGATTCTGTGTCACTTGGTATCTGAATAATTACTCAGCTTACACTAAAGTTAAACTTGCTCAGCTTCAACTAAGAATCTGCTCGGTTCTAACTAGCTTGCTCGGCTCACTCTAATGAACTTAGTTAGGCTTTACAAATGACTTAGTTAAATCTTACATCTTTGTTGTGTCTTAGTGTGTCCATCTTCTTAGAGTATGTCATCAATACACTATTTCATCAATGACTTAGTTGATCTGTATACTTCATTACAACATCATAACTTCAACCTTTCTCTAGGTACTTTAGTTACATCTTATTGATTGCCACCTCCTTAACAATCAACCAATTGATAGTATTTGGATCATTTAAGCAATTTTCATTCCTGGAAGTAGCAAGTTTGACATCAATGAAAAAATAATGATTGAAAACATTCTTTACCATTTCCAACAAGACTAGTGCTAATAGAGAAATACATCCTAAAATGCCATTACAATTAGTTTTTGAGATATGCCCCTTTGTAATGTGGGGGCTGGATTTTATTAGTCCAATGAACCCACCATCATCAACTAGGCACAACTTTACTCTCATAGCTATCGATTATTGTACACATTGGATAGAAGCAGAGACATTCAGGAATTGTATAGCCAAGGTGGTTACAAACTTCTTGGAAGAACACATTGTTACTAGATTTGGGATGTTGTTTTGCTTAGTGTGCGATAATGGATCAACTTTTGCATCAGTATTCCTAACTCAATGGACACTAGAAAATCAAGTTATTATCAAGTTCTCTTCAAATTATTATCCACAAAGAAATGGCATAGCTAAATCTACAAATAAGAACTTGATCATGGTAATAAGACATTTTTTGAAGGAGAATCCCAGGGATTGACATGCTCAACTCAAATATGCACTATGGACAGACTGAGTCAAGGTAAAGAATGCTTTGGGGACATTTCCACATCTTCTTGTCTATGGACAAGGGCCAATATTCCCACTTAACCTTAGGATTCCTATTTTAAAATTCATGAGTGGATATGATGAAGATGTTGAAAGAGTACAAATTAGATTGATGAATCTTTTAGAGATGGGTGAAAAGTGAAAAGCTACTTTGGAGCATATGGTAAAACATCAAGATATCATCAAGAGGTGGTTCAACAAGAGGGTCACATTAACTTCTTTTAGAATATCCAACCTTGTTCTACTTTGGGACAAGGAAAAAGAAAAATTGGGCAGCCAAACTAAGTTTTAACGCTTGTAGATTGGTCCTTATTAGATTGTGGAAATTCTGGGAGAAAAACTTTTAGGCTGAGTTCCTTACATGGAGAATTGGTTCCATTACCGATCAATGGGAAATATCTAAAGCATTACTTTGAAGCCTCAAAGATAGATAAAATAAATAAATAAATAAATAAATATAAAAAAATTCTTTTCTGCAAGTGTGTTTCTTTTCAGTTGTGTGTTTGTCTTCAATTGTGTGTTTGTTTTCAAAGTTTCTTTAGTCTAGGGGGTAGGTGCACTCAAGATTTTATCTTGATGTAGCTTACTAACCATTCTTTTGGTTCCAATTTTTGGAAAGAGGTATTTCTTTGTCAAAATATTTTTTATGATTTTGCTTCTTATACCAATTGAGGAATGGATGTTACTTGCAGTAATAGGGGACTTTCGGTCTTGAATTCAGAATTCCAGATCAACAAGTTCTCAACACTTTGCAAATTTAAAGATTGATTATCTTAGGTGTTTTTGAACCAAGGTTGAAGGTAGCAAGGGATAATCCAAACCCCACTAGTTCAAACAAAAGGGTCTTCTCAAAGGAATTGCTAAGACCATTGCTTGGCATGAGAGTTTCTAAAAAGTTCTTCAAAGAGGAATGCAAGGGATGTTCATAAAAAATATTGAATCTGAGAAATGACACCAATGTCTTACCCACATAGTCTAAGTGTGGTCAAGTTATAGAAAGAAAAATAAAAATAAAAAGAAAGGTGTTAAGAATGAAGCATTCTACAAAGTTTAAGAAAGGTAATCTAACTATAGGGATATGCACTCTGAATAAGTTATCTAGCATCAAAACCTTTGCTTCGTCGAAGAATCAAAATGGTGACATTATGAGCTACATGAAGAAAGTATTAAAAAGATTACCTAGGACTTCAAATGACAAAGTGATACCTTGCTAAGAGCCCTCAGAACTAGTTCTCTCATCTGGTCAGACAAAGGTATGATAAACAACTTTCATGAAGATTCTCAACGAATGGACCAAAAAGGTGGAAGATTGTTTCCAAGTTGTTAGAAATTTTTGATAGACTGCATTCTGAGATGTCAAAGGAAATGAATACACTAAACACACACTAAAATTGGATATTCAAGATTATGAGGTTTTGACTAAAAGGTGACTCAAAATATGCTTGGAGTATTTGGGATTTAGTTGGTGTTTGACGCATAGTAGGAGAATGTTTGCTGATGAAGAAATGCCTTGGTCATTTCTTCCTTTTTATCAAGGCTATTTTTTGTGGTTTCATAATGCACACCCCATTTCACCTAGAAATGGGAACCCCCTACTTTATTTTTCATCCTTTTGGATCCCTAGTCCAAGGTCTAAGTCTTCTTTAGGGTTTTGTCTAGTGTTTAGGTCAAATCTGGGTCCTAATTTAAAAACCCAGATTCTAGAAATCATCATCTAAGGCTAAGTCATATTTTTTGTAAGAAAATAGTGCACCAACATAACTCAATAGGTGTTCCAGTGTTCCAAACAAAGTACTAGAAAGAATTTTCCTCTTTGAAGTGTGTAACAACGTAGCTATGCACCTCAAAGAGGTGCACTGGGTCCCAGGTCTATAAAACTTGGGAACCCCCTCATCCCTTCATTTCATTTTCTTCTTCCATGCTCAGTGACCTGCATTAGTGAAACTCAACAAGTATGCTTGATGGGCCTCCTCCTCCTACACTCACACAAAGCACAAATATTAAACACCAAAAAAAGGTGGATAGTTGTGCACCTTTTTTTGCTAAAAACTTTTAAAAACATAAAAAATAGAGGAACTCACCTAAGAAAAGGTGCATAACTACACACCTTTTTTGTGCTAAGTGTATATTAGGGTGCACATCAAGTGCACTCCATGAGGTATGCTACTTTGCACCCCATATATTAAAGCTTAACAAGGAAGAAGACACAACTAGCACACCTCAGAGGTGCCCCAGGTGCACCATAAAATTAGGTTTTTGTTTTTCGATGTTTTTAAAAATTTAGGGTTTTCTAGTTTTTTTGAGCTATCGTTAGGGTTAGCATTTTTATTTTTATTTTCTTTGACTCCAAACTGATAGATGTTTCTTTTTTGTAGATTCAATAACCCCTTCATCATCCTCTATGGCTACAAAGATGGTTCCCAAACCCATGGCATTCAAGTTTCAAGGTGTTTTGGTGAAGTCACATTTCCAAGATGATTATTCAGAGATTTGGGACACCGAACATGGTCATATAGACTTGAGCACATTCTTGGCATTGTGCAACAAACCCACCAAAAGATCCCTAATGACATTTGCCTTGATCTAATCAGGACTTGTTAATGTAGCATCATATCTAGTATTAGTACAATCTTTAGAACTGATCATGACACTAGTGAAAAGCTATGTTTCTAAAGAAAGGGTCATGAAGAGTATAACTAGAGAGATCATCCTACATCTCTGACCTAAGAACATAGAGAAGGTGTTCCATCTTCCAAGAGTAGATTAGTTCATCAGATTGACCTATCACCAAGTAGAAAGATGGTACAAGGAACATGTAGAGGAAGCTTCTAAATTCATCTAGTCCTCATACCTCATCGAGAAGACTTCTCTAGGGCATAAAGTAGGCAAAGTTGACATGACAAGAGGTTACATGAATGAAGATATTGGATATTCTATAATACTCTTTAGTAGAGTCATGGGGTTGCCAGTATCAGGACACCTGAATATATGGATGGTGCACTTTATTGAGACTATTAAGACAGAAAAGATGCCAATTAACTGGGCTTCAATTCTTAGTGAGAACTTGGGTGAGCAACTAGTGATAGTTAAGAATAATCATAAGTTTTACATGACATCGTATTTGGTATACTTGTTAGCTACAAGGGCGATGCATTATCCAGGACTCTACAAAAAGGGTATTATGCAAGATGCAAATGCATGGTCCTATATAGTATATCCTAAGTTGGTAAAGAAAAAGCTTCCAGAACACAACAATGAATATAGGATAGTGAACGATGCATTTATAATCATAATAATCTAGTTTATTGAGGGGAATTATGCAAAGAGGATGTCAGAGGAGGCAGCAGCTAAGATTTTAGATATTGGAGCCTACTACATCCAATATCAAACATTCATCTATTTAAGGGTAGTGGATACCACTCTCAATCTCAAGAAGCTCCCTAGGTATCCCAATGATAGACTTATACTACTAGAGATTGCTCAACAACTTTTGTCTACATACAAAAAAGTAAGGAAATAGCACAAGATAACTTCGGTGTGGCCTATTACTATAGGACCATTCAATGTGGTCCAAAGACAAGATACTCCATCTTTTGAGTCTGAGTGGGATCAATATCTTTTGGATAAATATAATTATCCTTGACCCTATTTTCATAACATTGGAAGGCTGTAGTATCTAGCTGGTAAGACATTTCAGCATGAAGATGTAATTGAGGATCACTGGATGAACACAGTAGACAACTATAATATCCATATTAGGGATTATTGTAGGATGACTCTCTATCTAGCAAGAAATTCTTTGAAACTAAATATCCCTTTGAAGGTTATGCAATAGGATACAAAGGATGTTCTTGATCTTTTTTTCAATAGGGAGAAGATTGGTAATTAACCTATCATGAATGCTAAGATTGACAAAGAAGAAAACCTAGACATCAATCATAGGGCTAGGCATGTCATCAAATTGACAAAGGATTAGATCACAAAACCTTTCAAGTTGGATCCAGTTCCTCAAGTGGTAGTCTTCCACACTCAAGCTTTCCTATCAAGAGGTCAAGGAGCTAAGGTTATAGTGTCTACATTTACAACTTAGTCCCCAGTAAGGCTAGAAATAGTCCATCGACTCGATAGAGAAGTTGGATATTATTGGGCTCAGAAAGATAAAGGTAAGAGGAAGTGAACTTCTCCTCAACAAGCCAAGCTAGAAGGGGAACCAACTCAAGCAACTCCATAGCTAGGGGTAGAAAATGTACAAGGGTTAGAAAATGTTGAAGTTACATAGACCCAAGACAATCCCAATCCCCAAGTGCCACCAACTAAACAAGGGCAAGACAAAGTTGAAATAGAAGTACAAGTGGTGTCTCCACCTCAAAAAGAGGTACAAGCCTCCCCATCCACTCCTAAGAGAAGAAAGATTAAGACTCTAGTCAAGAGAAGAGAAAAGGTGATTAGGAGAGTTATTCCTTTTGCATCAATTTTGAAAGTTATCCCAAAAGGAGAGGAGGAAGAGGATGATGAGGATGAAGAGGATAATCTTACTTTGAACTGAACAACCTACCTAACAAGAGCCATAGAGTTGGAATGGAGAAGAAGCTCCACAATTACACTATCATCCATTCCTAAGCAACCTATTTAGTCCACTATATCAGAAGATGAATTGTAACAATGGATTATTGAGTAGGGGGGCCAAGGTACTAATGTTTTTCAAATGTCATATTTTGATTTCATGCCCATTGACACTAAATTGGTGGGAGACAAAATAAGAGACACTCCAACTAATCAACCTCAATAGGAGGATTGGAATCAATTGCCACCTAAGCCACAAGGATCTAAAGCAGCTCCAACATCACCCATTCAAGTCACATTTTTTGTAGATAAGGGATTAGCTACTCCTTTTCCTCTAAACAATGAAGAAGGATAGGTTCAAGTAGGACAAGAGGAAGAGCCACAACAAGTATCCACTGATGAAGTGTTAGAGGAAGGAAAAATAAGTGAGCAACCTTAGCAAGCTTCCCAAGAAATAGGGGTAAGAATTGTGGACTCCATGGATGTAGAGATTCCCAGTGTGGATCTCTCACTAAAGGAGAAGACTCTAGAGAGGAGTGATAAAGGGAAGAGCATAGCAGAGAAAACTCCTTCATCTTTAAAAGGAAAATCCTCGATAGAGTATGTTCCAAGATGGTTGAGGAAATAAGTCATTAGAAAAAAAGGCAACAATTCACTACTAAGGAAGAGGATAGGATATAATTGATTAAAGTTCTTAAAAAACCTGAGTCACCACCAAAGGATGCATAGGCACTAGCCTTCATTACGAGTGATCATAACTATGACTTATTTGCTCATGTGGCTATCCCTCCTCCACATGCAGATGTTGAAGAAATAACTCCAAGAGATTATCAAATCAAGGAAGTCATACTTGGGAAACCTACATTGGACACGGCTAAGTTGATGGTGACAATAGGAATTAAAGAAGGGTTTAGGCACTTAGAATAGGCTAGTGTAGAATTGATAATACTTCAAAGATAGAATGAGATCCTAAAAGGATATTTGAATGAAGTTGTTGGTTCTTTAGATCCCATAAATCCCAAGGAAACTTTGAACATAGCATTAGAGAGAAGGGATAAGGGGACATTACAGCTAGACCCATTTTTGAAAGCTTGTTAGCAATGGTGAGAAAGTTTTGAAGAGAAAGGTGTAGAGATTATACAAGGAAATCTTAAGATGCTACACCATATGCAGGCTAATGTGGATAGGCTAGTGGCCATTTTGAATCAAGATTTTGGTTTGATGGATGAGGTACATACCTAGGGCAAGGACTTACAAGTACTATAGTCAATTAAAGGCCAAAGGTATCGAATGTTAATGGAGGTATATATAGTGGAAGAGTTAGATAAGATTAATGATTGGATGGAGAAGATTGTGGATGGAAATAAAGTAATGGAGACATTACATGCAAAGATTCATAAGCTCAAGGATCAAACCCAAGAGTAAATTTTGGAGGTAGAGAAACATTATAGTGATGTGTCTTTAGACATTTTTGAAGATGATTCAAGGGAAAAATTGATAGTTGTAGAGGTAGTAGTTGAGAAATTTTGGAAGACTTTTGAAGAAGATTCTAATGATGATGACATTTGACAATAATTTAGAATGGAAGAAGCATTATTAGATTTGGATGTGAAACTAGAGATTTTGTATAGACATGCATCGAGGTGCGCAACTATAGGTAGAAATTAAAGGACAAATATTAAGCCTTAGATTTGTTAGATGTAGCTCAAGTTAGCAAGATTATTGAGAAATTTAAGAGCAAATACTAGGACATAGCTCTAGTATAAAGGGGAGAAAAACTCAGAAGCTAGAATTTTTTTTGACACTTAGTGAAATTTTTCATTTTTTGAACCTACTTATTAGGTGTGCAGGTGCGCCAGTTCTAAAGTGCACTTCTCCAAAGGTGAGCTAGAAGTTTTTGAAGAATTTAGAGGTGCACTGATAGTTAACTACCAGTTCTAAATTTAGAGCTTTACATGCATTAGAAACACATTCTGATGGTAGTTTAACTCCTACAAACACCTAGTGAAGATGGAGCTTTTATTTTTGGCACTTTTGGACACTTCCACATCATCTAATGTATTTCTCTTTCTTATTGTCTCATGTTTTCTTTGTTATAAGACATGTAAAGGCTCATGCATCTAATTAATGATATAAATATGGATGGAGTTCTACTAAGCACTAGTTAGAGAGTTAGTTTGTACATAGATAGATTTATTTTATTAGTTTAGAAGTATATGTTTGCATAAAGATATCTCTCACTCTCAATACAAATTGAGGAGAAGATTTCTTATAAATTCAGCAATGTAATATGTATTCCAGGCTGCCATTATTTTGATGCAATAATATATGCTATTGGTGCTTGCATTTAGAGTGTAGCGACTCTTTCCTAAGTGTGTTATATTTTTTAGATTTATGTTCATAGAATGTAATTGAGCCAATGGTTCTATTACATTATCCTAGTTGTCCAATCTTTAATTCTAGTGTTTGCTATCGATCTACAAATTTTACTAACATACTTAGTTCAAGAAGAGATCACCGTATTATTCTTTCATAGCTTTGTGTCTCACATGAGCATACTTTCTGTAGCCTTGCAATTTGATGAAAAGTGAAATATCTTATGGTTACTAAATTTGCATCGACAATTGCATTAGTGGAATTAAGGAAGTGCTACTCCTATTTTCATTGGTTACCCACCAATCTTTTCAAAAGCTTAAATTGTAGATGCATTGTTTCCATGGTTTATGTCCATTAGGATTTTAATTTCATGTTATTTGATTAAACTTCTTGTTACCCTATCTTCATTATTTTCTTTTATATACACTTTGTTAATTTAGGAATTCAAGTATTTGCATTTTTAGATTGCATTCATTAAAAAATAGAAAAATATATTGTTTCTTTTTGTGTGTTTTATTCTTTTGAAATAGCAAGAAGATTCTACATCTTATCCGACTCTTTTAGAACTAGTAAAGGCCTCCTTGTGAACAAATACACTTATCTTCAATTGAGTAGATTCTAGTAGGTCCCAAGATCTCTCAGAACCTTGGAGTTGATCCCATATTAGCTTTTCAATAGAGGATTCCTGCCATTGGGCATTGTGAAAAATGACAACTCAACAAAATCAAGGATAAATCTTTAAGTTTTATCAGTTTTTCATGTTACTACTAAGCATGAGAAAATTTCATAAGGTTGCCAAGTGAAATGCTAGTTAATGTTGTGCTAATGAAATTGGTTAGTTGAGGATGATCTCATAGTGGTTGTCGAGCATATGGACAGACATGAGGATGTTGAGTAAGCCAAAAATCAATTGATGCCAAGCTTACAACTGTGTAAGCACTTAGCATTAATTACAGTGTTTTAAGGGCTTTTTGATCGATTTCTACTCATTCAACATCATTTTAATTCAAGAAAGAACAGGAAGAGCTAAAGGCAACCTGGAGAATTTGATTTGAGCATTTGCAAGAGATTTGAACAATTGTTCAACATCATCTTAGCAGGATTTATATGGTATTTACCATGTGCTGAGCTACACAGTTTAAAATTTTGCAAACCCTAAGTATATGCAATGACATATAGTTCTTCTAAAGTGAAAGGTGTAGAGGGAAAAGAGGTTTTGAATGTTTAGTTAATAAGTAATGAAATCAAACAACCTATTTTCAAGGTTATTCTAGACATAGTTTATAAGCAGGATCCCTCTAGTGCATTGTTTATGATACCACCGTGAGTCTTGATGATTTAAGATATCAAGAATTGTTACACTTACAAGATTGGAAGCATAGAAGACATGGAAATCATAGAAGAATATGGGAAACTATGTGAAATGGAGCATTGAAGGAAGAATACAAGATTGTCAAGAAGAAAGGGTTAACTTGTGCCCTAGATTTCCCCAACATCTTCAAAATAGAGTAGATTAAGATTGTTCTAACAAGAATTCATGATAGCTCTATATGGTTAGAAAATGGGCTAGTTAAAATCATGAAGAATATTTTTCATATGGTAATAGGGTATCCAACCCTAGATCAGCCAAAGACCATGAGAATTAAATCTAAGGAAGTTATTGAAAAGAACACAAGGTTTGTATGGAATAAAAGGGGAATTACCAGTGATACTATCATAGATACCCTAATAGATTTTGTAGTGAGGGTAATAGCACACAAGTTTTATCAATCTAGAAGATTAAATAGTCTACATTGCATTGCAGTGGATATGGGACACAGAATTGTGAAGAAGGATCATACTTATGATCTTGCTGAGTTGCAATTGCAACAATTGATTGAAAATTTGGGAGCTATAAGGAAAACCAAGAGTGCTCGGTGTGAATTTGGATCTATTTTGGTATGTTTTTTCTTTTATGTACATAATACATTTCCTACATTTGGTAAGGTTTCTTGGAAGATGAATAGATCAATTGTAATTCAAATAGGATAATTTATTGAGCAATTAGGTGATAACTTTGAATCAGTGATGACTAGTCATTTTGAAGATTTTAAGAAAACCATGAAGAAAAGACTGAGGATACCAGTCTCAGTAGTGGAGAAACATTAGGATGATGTTTCCTTCCTTGTTGATACTGATCACACATATGTACAAGCATCAATTCCTAGGGTGAGATGGCTAAGGCCATTAGGTTATGAAATCAATGTTGATGAGGCCACTATAGCAATCACAACATGCAGAAGAAATGGATAAGGAAGCCAAAGCATTTGGTAACTATGAATTGGGAAAGTCAAAGATCACTATGGAGTTGAAGACTACTTTAGTGATGAGAAATAAGAAAAAATTGGTGAAGAAATTAAAAGAAAAATTGGGTGACGCAATCAAGGAAGAAGAAGAGGAAGATGATGAAGAAGAAGACACATAGGCTCAAGCACCACTAGCACTAACACAAGGTTAGGGAGAAGATTAGAAAGAGGAGGAAGTATAAACTATAGAATGTGCTAAGGAAGAAGAAGCCAATAAAGCACCTTTAACTATCGATAAGAAGAAAATAAAGGCAAAGGCTCAAGCGGTGAGAAAAAATAATAAGGTTACAAAACCTAGTTAGCCCAAACCAACAACACCTACCACAAGGGCTAATACAAGAGTCACTACAAAAAAAGGCTAAAGAAGTAGTCGAGTCTAAAGAGAAGGAAGCTAGAGCACAGAAGTGATCGAGGAGGAAGTATGTTTCCCAAGCTGAAACTGATGAGGAGGCAACTGAATCAGATGACAATAGCCAATTCCAAGTGGTGAGTCATAGTCCCTCCTCAAATATAGACAATTTATATGAGAATGTTAGAAAAAATGTTGATTTATCAAGTTTCTCTCACACTTAGTTTGATAATCTTGAAAGGATTGAGAAGAACCAAGTAGAGGAGGTAGTATATGCCACGATGGCTACATTTAAGAAGGCTCCTCTAGAAATTACCAACTCTATACCTAAGAGTTTATGTGAAAGAGATGAGCAAAAATGGCACTATTATTTGAACACTAATAGATAAATTAGGGAGACATTCCTTTCTTAAATTATGCCAGGACTTAGTAAGGCTAAAAGCTCTAGAGCCATTAAGAAATATGTTGTGAGATTTGTACCTATGTATAAGGCATTTAGCATATTACAAAATAATATAGAGGATGTTGTAAAGAAGTCCAAACAAATGTGGAACTTAACATATGGACTAACAACATCAAAAGAGAATGACCAAAAACCTATTGAGGTAGGAGAAGATGAAAAAGATAATAATGAACAAGGAATAGTTGAGGGAGGCATTGAAATCAATATTGATAACCAGGCACTAGTGCAACTTTGAAATTGTTGATCTTGGCATCAAATCATCAGTGCCATTATCTCCAGATGGATGGATGAACCCTAGTGACACCCTTGTTCTATTCATGGAGAGTCTCCAACATTCATGACCACCCTGGACCAAAGAGTTTCCAAGGTGCTCTATGGGTGTTTCGAGGTCAATCTTCCAATTGTCGTAACTTGGAGGTCATAGGGGCTATTAGTGAAATGTTAAATGCTACAAGATGGTTATGCCAAGGCCTACAATAACCTATCTCATTTATGAGATATCACATTTTGTCTAGATTCAACACAACAATCTTGCCCGATAGAAAAAATCATAGTGTGCCTCAGTTCATTGGTGCATCACTATCCAACTTTGAAACCATTGATCTTGGTATTGAATCATTAGCACCATTAGCTTTAGATGGGTGGGTGAACCCCAGTGACACCCATTTTCTAGCTACAAAAAGCCTCCAACATTCACGACCACCCCATACCTAAGAGTCTCCAAGATGCTCTAAGTGTTTTTGGAGGTCAATCTTCTAAGGGTCATAACTCAGAGCTCATGGGGGATATCGATGAAATATCAAATGATACAAGATGGTCATGTTGATTCCTATACTAACCTATCTCATTCTAGATAGATCACAGTCTATTTGGATTTGACACAACAATCTCCCTCGATGCTAAATCTTGCAGTGTGCCTTAGTTAATTAGTATATCATTGTGCAAATTTGAAATTGCTAATCTCGGCATCAAATTGTTAGAGCCATTAGCTCTAGATGGACAGGTGAACCTTAGTGACACCCTTTTTCCCACTATGGAGAGCCCACAACATTCATGGCCACCCTGTAACGAGGCATCTCCAAGGTGCTCTAAGTGTGTTTGGAGGTCGATATCTTGAGGGTCATAACTCAGATCTTGTGGGGGCTATTGGTGAAAACTCAAATGTTACATGATGGTCATATCAAGGCCTACAATAACTTAGTTCATTTCAAAGAGATTACATTCCATTTGGATTTGGCACAGTGATCTCACCCAATGCCAAAACTTGTTATGTGCCTTAGTTCATTGGTTTATCACTGTGCAAAATTGAAACCACTAATCTTGGCATTGAATTTTCAATATCATTATCTTTGTATGGGTAGGTGAACCCTAGTGACACCCTTTCTCTAGCCATAGAGAGTCTTCAACATTTATGATCGCCCCATACCAAAGAATCTCCAAGGTTTTCTAAGTGTCTTTGGAGGTTGATCTTCTGAGGGTCATAACTTGGATCTTGTAGGGGCTATTGTTGAAAAGTCAAATGCTATAGGATAGCAATGTTGATGCCTACAATAACCTATCTCATTTTAGAGAGATCACATTCCATTTGGATTTGGCACAACAATCTTGCTTCATGCAAAAACTTGTAGTGTGTCATAGTTCATTGGTGCATCACTACATAGCTTTGAAATTGCTAATCTTGTCATCAAATCACTAGCCCCATTAGCTCTAGATTGGTGGTTGAACCATACTAATACCTAGTTCTGGCCACAAAGAGCCTCCAATATTCACAGCCACCCTGTATCGAAGAGGTGCTCTAAGTGCATTTGGAGGTTGATCTTATGAGGGTCATAACTTAGAGCTTGTGGGGCTATCAACAAAAAATGGAATGTTATAGGATGGTCATGCCAAGGTCTAAAATAACCTAGTGACACCCCTATTGTGACCACATAGCCCCAATAATGTTTATGACCAATACATACTAAAATATCTTGTAACACCAAAGATGGGTCCCTAAGACCAAATTGGCCATGGATATGGCTAACTATAGACATGTTAAGGGATTATAGAGATCATTTAAAATAAAACATTGTATCAAAATTTGATAATAAATATTGTTAAAATATTCTTCACAAATTATTGCATTTGAATCAAATATAAAAAACATGATCAAAATGAATGATATTCCATAAACATGAACAATACACATCATCCATGATAAATTGAACAATACTATACTAAATTAATATGTATATCATTGTTCACATAACTAATAAAAATATATATCAAAATACATGTATCCATAGAAAAATTACAAAAATATATATCAAAGTTCATGTATCCATACACAAATTACACAAATATATATCAAAATACATAGATCCATACACAAAATGAGGTTGATCATGCCATCAAAATGTCTACAATATCAATGTTTCTATATAGAATGTTGCATATGCCATCTCAAAATGTCTCATGGCACATCCTATGACAACTATACTATCCTATGTTGTTGGTGGATGATCAGAATGCAATCTCTTCACTAAACTAGGTGGATCAGATGTCTCCTACATAAAGAAAAAAGAAAAAGAAAAAGTTAGACTACTAAATTAATGTGACTCTATGTATATAACATTGAAATACTCAAATGCATAATGATCCTTTTTTTAATGAAGATTTATAGTATTAAAATTTCATCATAAATACTTCTCTCATTAACCTCCTACGACGGTTAGGAATCTTCTCATATGTCCTTGGCAATGGTTGAACCTTGTTGATTGTGGCTTGTATATGTTCAAATATGGTTTTCATATTGATCTAAAACTCAAACTATAACATTATTATTCACAACATACTAAATTTATAACATATAATCAAGAATTCAAACTAAAACTTACCTCTATCAACTCCTCTAGATATAATGGTTGCTTGAGCAAAGATACAAAACTCTTACATCTAGCCTCCTACACACTAGATGTTTCCTATGAGATACAAAAGCCTAGTTGTTAATATCATTGAAATAAGTTTTCATTTTTTTTTATGAAAATAAGGAAAATAAAAAATAAGTGATACTTATATGTATGATGGTACTCTCACTACAAATGGAAATGACAAAGGGTCTATGATGCCGAATCTTCTTGGACACATCACTAGTAGCCACACCCTATAGAATAAAGAATGTAATTAAAGTTCATTAGCACAAATATTTTACAAGAATGAATTGATATTTAACCACTTTAAAATCACCTCATTACCTTTCCCTTGTCAATGGGCTTTTCCTCACCAGCCACACTTTGCCCCCCATTGACAAGTGACACTTGCAAGAGAAAAGAAAAATTAAAAACCATATATGCTCCAATATCAAATAGGAAAAAAATGAAAAAAAAAACATAATACACCGTAGATATCTCAAGGCAAAATTAAATAGCCAAGAATGTGACATTATCAACCTATTTGAGATCCTCCTTAGTCATCAACTAAACATGAATTAAGATCACATACTTCTATAATTCAGTATGGGTTAAAATTTCTCTATAATGAAGATTAATTTTAAATCACATATGTCGTAACAAAAAAATGTATACACGTATTGACACAGAAGGATTACATACCTCTACATGTCCCTCCTCTCTTATGTTAGGGTTTGTAGCCTCTATACATGCATCTAGCGTATCATCCTCCTCATATACAAAATGATACTTAGAAAGATCACCTATTGGACCTAGACAAGTATTCTTGCATGTTATGCAAGTATAGGGCATACAAACATGTGATGATCTTATCGATGATGAACTTGGGCCAACATCATCAACACAGGGAGGAAACACTAACCTAGCCTGAGATATCAATAGGCTACTCAATCTATGGATGACTCTAATAGTTTGAGAGCTAGCCTCTATAATGATATCAAGATATTGCATTGAAGGATGTGGGGAGAAATTAGTAGGGGGTACTAAAGTGCCATCTTTATTCCATTGAGTAAATCATCTATCTTAAGGAGCTCTTGTTGCTCATTTTTGCATCTCGCCAATTTTCAAATTTTAAATGCTTACCCACCAATGGCTAATTCCCAAAGTTAATGTTATTTAATGCCTGAGAAACATCAATTTTTTTTAAAAAAAAATCAAACTTATGATATGTTTTGGCCAGCCTGCATCCTATCCCATTGTTGGATCTTCTCAGGATCTACGACCCTTGCTATGTTGCCAAGAAAAGCTGCTTGATAGATATGCATAGCGAGTTAGCGAGTGTTTTCCACGTGGATTGGCGGGCCCAGTTTGGCAGTGGTGGTTTTTTGCTTTTTTGGCACTGAGTATGGATAAAGTCACCAGCGCTCGCTACATCACTACTAGAAAATTCAAACAGCTCATCGTTAGCAACATAACGAGTCACCTTGAAATGAGTGTTTGGTGGGACCTCATGTAATGTGGATTCTCAGGAGGGATTCTGACCGTTAGATCAATGCAAAATCAACAGTCCTCGCTAACTCACTATGAAAAGTTGTAAGTTGTTTACTCATAGGGACTTAGCGAGTATGGGACCCACCAATCTTCAAAATGCCTGATCTAGTTTCTTCACCCTTGGATTGACCTCAGATCAATGGCTCTCATTAACTCACTATGGAAAGATGCTTAGAAGATATATATAGTGAGATAAAAATTCCCTGCCACGTGTCTTGTGGGGCCACATTTTTTCCATAAGCCACAAGGTGGACCTCAAACCAATGATGCACCAAGAATGAGTGTACAGATTAATGACACATTAGTAGTTGGTCAATTTCTCATTGGCTAGGGCGATGATGGTGCAAAAAGTGGGCCAATCCCTTCAGTGCATCTTTCACTATCATTAGATCAGCATGGATCAAAGGTCCTCGTTAACTCGCTATGGGAAGATGCATGCTATTTAGGTATAGCGAGTTAACGACCTAGTGACATGTGGATTGTGGGTCTTATTTTCCTTGTCAAACCACAAAAGCAAGAAGTTACTGGACAAGTTGGAGAAAGGCCAAGTTTTTATTGGTCAACACATTGACAGAGTGGGTGTATCTTTAGGATAGTCAGATGGTGGAAGATCGATGTTTCTCACTAGGTCATTATGGAAAGATGCTCGATCTTTATCTATAGTGACATAGCAAGGATTTTCCATGTATCCTTAGAGTTCTGTGGGTCCAGTCGAGGTAGTAACAGTTAGATGCAACTGGTGGTTAGTGTAATGTCGCGGTTAGGATTCTTTAAGAAAAGTTGGCACAGTTAGTGAAGGAAGGAATGGTCAACCATGTAAGAACTGCAAGGTGGCAGAATGGAATGAACTAGTTGGCCCACATCACTCATCCTGGTGCCAAGATAGATTGACTAAGTTAGCTTGCTGATTCACGAACCAGGAACAGAGAAAATTAAGGTTTTTTGTGAATCTGATCTTCATGATCAATCCCAACCACCAAGAAATGAATGCTAAATGAAGGAGAGCACTCCACCACCTTTGGTAATCCATCTACCTAGTTAGAGCATAGTTATGGCACTGTTTCTATCTTCTCAAGACATTATTTGACATAGAAGGTCAGATATCATTGCCCTAGATTTGTATCCATGATTGTTCTCTTTAGGACTTCAATGTAGTGGTTGAGGAGTAATTACAATTAGAGGACATCTCAGTTATGCCTACACTATAAAGGCAAATTTTATAAATTTTGAAAGGGTCGAAACATTCTCTATTGTTCTCTGCTATTGCTCTGCAACTCCAGTGTAACATTCCCCTTGCCTCTAAACTATATGATTCTCTACCTTATCTCCTTTAGTCATTGGTATGAAAGTGCAAGAACTCTTTGCCTTCACCATTATTTTGTGGAAGTCTGTAATCTGCCTGACTATATCTCTTTCAGCCTGTGAATGACATATAAGTGAATCTTCTCTTTCCTTGTGTCATTCATTCAATTTTTTTGGTCTGCATGTGGTTATTAGATTAAAAGCAAGTCTGAATGTGTATATCCTTAGTTTCATTCTGGTTCAATAGTGAATATATGGTTAGAGATTGGTCTGAACACTCTATTTTGGTGCATCACCTCTTTAGATTAGATTAGGTATATTTGCTTTCATGCTCTCCTTCTCCCTTCTCCTCTCCAAGAGTAGTTAGGTGCATCCTGATAGTAAGAGGAAGCCGGCCTTCTCTAGAGACTCAACCTCACAATTCAAGTCCCATAGCTTGGAGGTTGTTTCCATGTTTCACTAGGTTGTCCTCATGCATAGGCTTTGGACAAGGGTGCAAACCTAAGTGACAACAACTACTCCTCCTATACCCATGTTGGGTCTCATGCTCTAGTAGTTCACCTTGAGGTGCAACACAAATTTGATATTTAGTTTTTTAATGAAATAGAATGGCACCTCTAAACTGTTGTGTCGAGGATTATCTAAAACCATCCACCAACGATCCCAAAAGTTTGCATGCATAGCCTCATTTATGCACCATTTAATTGATAATTTGGGCTCTATGTGTTCTAGTGTTTTACCAATTTTTGGTCTACAAAAAGGTTACTATATCATATTTAGTTATGTTTAGGGCTACAAACTCATCATAGTCCAACCCATCATCAAAAATGGCATGGATTTTCTCATGCCAATGATGAGTAGCATTTATTTCATTGGTAATTGTTTGAATATTATCCACTATGGTGTTTAACATGGATAACATGGGAGCCAAAGCAACTATATTGTTATATATGGTTTGCAAAACCCTTAGTTCAGTGATATTTTCATATATCAAATCTTTAATTTGAGGAGGGTTTTGAGGTGTTAGGGGATCATTTGGTGGATGTTTTGAGGGGGTATTGAATCATTTTGTGGACAGTTATGAGGAACATTATTTCCTAGTTTAGTGTCATCATTTTGGTCAACCATACCTATTAAATTGCAAAACATAATTTCTATTTAAAAAAACCTTATTTTCAACAATTTTTATTTAAAATAATTAATTTATATTAAAATTCATTCAAAATCATAAAAAAATAAAACAAAAAATGTTACCTATATCTGATACTCATTCCTATATTTGATACCCAAAATGGAGCAGCATAAACCAAACTCAAAATGCAAATGCCAAAAATGCTCTTAGTTTTTTTTTTTAAAAATCCATTTCATAGGTTTTGGGTATCTAATCTCATATTAGATACCCAATAATGGATCAAATACCCCATAAGGTTTGGCCCAACTTATTTTTCCTTGGTATCAAGATGGGTTGAAAAAAGTCAAAGTGGATTTTGAAATACTTTTAGACATTTTCAAACTCCAATTTTTTTACATTGCCACTTTTTGGCACACCATGATCCTACACATACCCTTCATCTTTTGTTCCATCACAAGCCTTAATTCCTGCAACAATTTCTACTATTCTACCAAAATAACTTCTTACATATTCATCTTCCATCATTTTATCTTCTTGAAATAAACATATCAAATTATATAGTCTAACCTTCTTAGCATTCTTATCACCTTCATAAGTAGATTGCAAAGCTTTCTAAATTTCATGTGATAATCTTAAAGATTTTATCTGGTTATATTCATTTTTAGGAAAGGTAGTCAAAATTTCTTCTCTAGAAAGCATGTTACACATGAATAACTCTCTTTATCTTTCAATACAATATTCAAGCTTTTCTTCCTAAATAACTTCTTTCTCATTCTTAGCAATCAGCCAATATCCTAGACCCATGCATATAAAATTTGTCTTCATCTTCTCATTCCAATTGTCATAGTTTTTTCCATTAAACTTCAAACTATCCTTTTTGAAATGACTTTCCATAGATCTCCTTAAGTTCTTAAGCTTGTCCTTTAATGACCTAATACCCTGATACCAATTGTTAGAAAGTAAAGTCCACAAAGGTAACTATTTTTTTTTTTGGGGGGGGGGGGGGGGGTGTGTGTGAATTAGTTATCCAATGAAAAAAAAAAATTCAACCTTATTAATCTAAAACATGTAATTAGAAAGTGCAATAACCATAAGAAGACAATCATACATAATAACACCAGATTTGTTAACTAGGGAAACCCTTGATTAGAGAAAAAAAATTGATGGGGATGGTACCCACAAAATGGTTTACTAATATATAAGTTCCTCGCAAAAGGATGGGCTATGTTAGGATTCAATGAAATACATTTGGTACATGTCAATCCCTATAAGGAGATTTTGAAGCCATTTGAGGAGATTCTAGTCCTATTAGGATTTTCAAAGGGCAGAAGGACGCACTATCCAAATACCTTTAGGGGCAAGACAAGTGAACTTATTGTCTAACTAGCCTTAGTATTATTCATGTCAAAATAATACCAAATGATCAACTGTCCACTAGCACTCTATACCAAATATAATCACTTTTATCTTTCATTATACCTCTTCTACACCAAACACTTTTTTGATCAATACCATATACACAAACTTACATCACATAAATCCCCTATATCACTTACTCACATGTAATTCTCACTTATAATCCTCTTACATTCACTTATCTCATCACATCATCACACTTTAACCACAAGAAAAATAACTTTCCTTTATAACACATCCTCAAATTAATTTATTGAGTTGGCCTTGAGGATTTCTCAATTTAATTAAAATAATACTTCATTAAGATAAAACAATACACACTACATTACATCTTTTCATAATTACATAATATTGTCGGCTTATTTTCTTTACTGAAATTCATACATGCAACTTTGGACTTTGGGAGCTCAACCATGCCATCGTCATGAAATATCCTTCCTCAATTTAAGTACACTCAACTAGATTCTATCATGTTAGGAGATCTAATCCAATATCAAAAGCCTCTTATTAGGAACTTTGTATGTACACTTTCTTCAATAAATATAGAACATATGTCACCAATCTTCAACTTTTTGCATGCTCTCTTAGGTACATCACCAAAAAAAAATAGTAGAACATATCCTCAACTACACTTCACCTCATCCTCAATCCTTTAACCACACGATCTCAATCTATGTCTACTTCTATGTCAATCTTCAAAAAATAACTAATATATTGACATTAATGACAAAAACTATCACGAATGGAACATATGATCATACTAATTATAACAATCTCCCAAATGCTCCAGCAATTATAGGATACTCCCCATAGGAATATCATCCACATTCATGCTAACAAACTGTATATTATTATACCTTCATAAATAAACTTGAAGTCAAAATGTCTATGAATACAATTGAGGTATTCTTGAATATTTGTGTAAATTCTTGGAATTTCTTAAAAGAGCTAATGATTCCTTTAACAAATGCATAAATGGTAAAATATTCCTAAATATCTAAAGTTATTTTTCTTATTTTTACTTTCCTTGACAAGGAATAAATTTACATGAAATTCATATGGCCAAAATAATGATCTTCTTGTATGATTGAGGTCTCTTCATCTTTTTCTTGGATGAGGCAGAGAAGATTTCTTAAATGGAGGTTTCCTTGAAAATGTCTTGGTTATTGGAATTTTCAAAGTGATTGATATCTTAAATTTCAACTTGTGGTCTTGAAACTTGTATGATGGATCTTTACTCAAATGATGATAGGTAGACTTCTTATATACCCATAAAAAAAAATGGAGATGAGTTCTCAAAGAGGGCCAAAAATGTTTGAATTTATTGCTCTACCAAAATAACTATTGCAAGCTTTAATTCTCAAATAAGAATAGGCAAATAGTTTCAACACATAGGTTTATTCCTTTGTATAGGAAACATACAATCCTAGGGACAATAAAAATAATAACAAATAGAGAATCCTATTATAGGTGTGCAATTTAAAGGATGATGTATCCTCCCACACCACCCCACTTTATCAAGAGAGCATATGATATTTACTCATCCTAATGGTAAATTACTTAAAAGAGTGTGTTGGCTCCCAAAAAGACTTGAAACTTTCAAAGCTACCAATAGACTTTATTTAATTTCTATGAAGTAGCCAACTCTAATCATGGAAATGATTAAGGGGATTAAACCAACTGATAAAGATTAAAATCATTCTATACTTTATTATTCACAAAACCTAGGTGGTTAGACCTAGATTAAATCAAATAATCTTTGTAGCATACTTTTTTTTTATCGATAAAATGGCCGAGGCCATGATATTATATTATTTATTAAAAATAGTTACAATAGCATTCCACCATTCAAATGGGCACTGGTAAGAAAGAATGGGGAAACAAAACCTCCAGTCTAGCCTGGGACCATAGTCCTATATTATTACAGAATAAAAGGGGCATACCCCAGTCAGAATAACTAAATTACATTATAATGTAAATAAACTGATTACATCAAGATTAAAGAACTTCACTTTAAGCCACCATCTTCTCTTGTCCAGAGTTTCATCCTATATATGTGTAGAAGCTAAAATTGCCATTCCTATCTGACTAATCTTGGAATCAAACTGGTTAATAATGTATATAGAATTTAAGATAATACTCTATCTAAAATTGATACACAAATTTTTAGGGACTTTTAAAGAATAATGCATATATCATCCTTTATAATTCCTAACAATCTCAAAAAATATGCCTACAATAAATAGGTCATATAAGAATGATGACGACCTATTTCTATACTGAAATTAGAAAAACATATTAACTACTAAAAATAAATAGTTCATAAAAACTATATCTAAATTTATCAAAATAAAATATACATCACCTCATTTCTTCTTTTCAACCTCAAGCCTACATTATGAATTTCACTCAAACATCACAATACCAATAGATAACAAAGCCTAACTTCATAAATACCAAAATAGAATCCTACTAAAACACATTTTTGCTTAATACCTAAATAAAAGATAAACCAACTTATGATGCAAAAAGATTTCATTAAAAATCTTGATCATAAAACTAATAAATGCCCAACCAAATAGGACATGATTGAGGGCATATTCACATTTATGTTAAACACAATGCTGAAATAAGGCTTACATTCTAATGCTCACTACCAACAAACAAGCCTAGTCATATCCATAACCATTCCTATTGCAATGCTCTGGCCAACACCATAAAAATACAACCTTTACTTAACCATCATAACTGATAACCTTACTAAATAGAAACCATAATGAAGTAAGTGAAGAAAGAAAATAGCAGTAGAGCAATGAAAGCATGAACTGGAAACCATCTAGGCAAAGGAATAAACAGATAGATGCAATTACATTAAGGACAATCCATTATAAATTTCACTATACATGTGAGAGATATATGAAGTACTTTGTTTAGAAGTCTCATTACTATTTTCCTCATTTATCTTCAAATACTGATCAGCTGTAAAGAAAAACAGAGTGTCTTCCTTTGATCGAAATCATAGGAAGATCCTCCATATTCCCAAAATTCTGTCACAAACTTTAAAACCCATAATTCATTCAGAATAGGATCACAAAACACGCTTAATATACTAAAACACTATCTTTCATAAGTCAAAAATTATCTATGATCTTGTACTAGAATATTAAAAGAAGATTTGAATATCCAAAACACCTTATCTCTATTGCATTAAATGAACCAATCGACGTCAATGTAGACAAGCATATATATAATGAAAATAAAGTAACCACATTAAAACATCAAACATTAATATTATATCATAGATATCATAATATGTCTATTTATAGGTTCATGTCAAAAGATATTTCACAGTTTATCTACACCCTAAAACTAGATAGTTATATAGAGCCAAAATGCTTATAAGCCACTATAATCCACATAGCCAAGTCGATATAGCCCCTAACAAAAACCCTTTTAATAGGGATACATTATCCATCCTATAAATGAAAAACTAGGGACATATCAATATCCATGAAAACCTTAATTGGGAAATACCGTAATCGCTTTTGAAATATCATTAGGGTTTTCCATATGAAAGTTGGGGGGAATTTGAAACCCGATTTGGCTCAACTAGTCTTCTCCAAATTTGGGGAGCAAAAGCTTAGAGTGTCCAAATCATCAAAGACTACCCCAGGATGTATATAGGCATTGGAGATGGTTAGGTAATTTGTAAGCCATGCCCTACTCTACTCTATCACAATACCCCTCCAATGTAGAAGAAATTGGATACTTGCCTCCATCTTGGGCCATTCCTTATAGAAGGTTAAATTCTCACGAATCATCAATGACATACTTATTCCTTAATCATCTTAGTAAATAAATATATGAAAGGATCAATAGCATTAATAGAATAGTGAAAATAGTGTTAGAAACTACAATCAAAACAATAGTTATGTTGGCATTGATGTCAAACCTTACTAGTGAGATATTTTCTAATAGTGTCAAGTTCCATATTAGTTGATTGATGAAGAGGATTTGAAAAGAGAGATAACCAAACGAACTAGTGAATTTGATGAAAAAGTAGGAGTAAGTATGAAAGAATTATAATGGGCAATTGATTAGATATTCTTTGACAAGATAATTTGTTATTTAACCATTATATGATGTAAAGAATATAGTTGAGTTGATGTTTAGAAGAGAAGACATGAAATTGAGAAAAACAATAAGCTTGATTGAGTGAAATTTTTACTAGGGTAATGAAGTAGATCATTAAGAAACTTAAAAGATAGCTAAACAAAAAATATTAGTTGAGCATCAGTTATGACTGAGTGAGCCAGTACAACTTGAGTATAGTAGAGAGTAAGCAATATAGTAATGATCGAGTAGAAGAGCACATTGATGACTGAAAGTCAACAAAATAATAGTTTGTGAAAGAGTCAAGTTTTGAGGTCCACATAGTTGAAATTTTGAGATGGTCAAAATGCATGAAAGTTAGGAATAGATGAGAAAGTGTATTTAATGCAAGAATTGATTTTTTTATGTAATAAAAGGTAAGGAGTTTATGAGAGGTTTCTAGAAGCATCAAGAAAAAAGAGGAAGAACAAAATAGTGATTAGATTTGATGAATCTAATCAAATCCTAAGATCTATGGCCATGTTTAAGTACAAAATAAAGAGAACTACTTATTTAAGGAGATACAAGGGAGGTTTTAGGTTGACTTATTGGCTAGTTGATTAGTGAATTTGTGAAGAACCTATAAAGAATAGAGCAGTAGAGTAAAAAGTGAGGAAATTGGTGAAGTGTGATTGCTTGAAGGGTTTCTAAGAATATAAGAGAAGGAGAACATGATGTAGTCTAGTCAATGAACTACCATGAGTTGAATACATATATGAATATGAAAAGTGATTTCTGTTTTATAGATCAAACCTATTGCTACATTCAAACCATTGTGGTAGTAAAAGTCCTTTAATCAAGGTTGACCTAATAGTCATTTGTAAATCTTTTAATCAAGGTGATATTATAATGGAAGAATGATCCAAAGTCCTCTAAGAATGACACTCCTAATAGGGTGATTAAATCTTTTAACAGGGTCACACTTAATAGTGTGTTTTGTAACCTTTAACAGGATTGGCTCTTAGTCTAGCTCACTTTAGAAGAATGAAAATTTGTAGCATGTTATTGGAATTTTTTCGCAAATTGGTTTTCCATGTTAAATTTTGGTATCATTCACTTGTGTGAATATTATGTTGTAATGCATTCTATTTTTATAATTGTTTATTTTTCTATTAATCAGTACATATATAGAACAAAGAGTTAACTAATGAACAAAATGTTAAGTTTATGATGAGATGCTATATAGTTTGAGTGATGTAATGAGATTGTTTAAGCTATTTGAAGTTAGTAAAAGTAGAATTGGTACATCTAGACCTGAGGATAATTGATTACCCCCCCACACCACCCCCCCCGCCCTGCCCCCATGCACTCAATTATTCTAATCATTCTAACAATTGGTATTAGATTGTTTGGTGCTTGTAAAGAAATTTTAAAGGGACTCAAGTCAAAGATCAAGATGTACAAGTAAGAGGTGCATAAATTGAATAGGAAGAACTTTCCAATATGGTAACATCTAAAAAAATTGCATCTATCTAGAGTTTGAGACTCGAAAACATACTACTTGGAAAATGGATGCATTGAAGTACCTAGATTGATGAATTTTGAGGAAATCAAAGAGAAGTGGAAGCACACTTAAATAGTGATAGATCTAGCATCTACACTGAGTTATACAAAATTTTATGATGAAAGGAATGTACTTCTACAAAGCAATGTGAGATGTGTTGACACAAATTCATGGAGGAGACAAAAATGTGTTGAGAGCTAAGGCTAAAAGCTAGAAAGGAAAGTTCAATGATATGAGAATGAAAGAAGGGAAATAGTTGCACAATATTATGGCCAAATCAAGGAGGTTTTGAATGCTATTAGAGGTGCTAGAGGAATAATGTCTAATACAACTATGATTAGTAAGGTATTAAGGACCCTACTCCCTATATATACAATTAGATCATATGCAATTCAAGAACTGAGGTGCACACATAGTAATGATCTTTCCTTGGGTAGTCTAAATGGTAGACTCACTATATTTAAGTTATCAAATTTTGATAATTATTCACTTGCTAGTGTTGAAAGTTCATTCAGGTTTCAACTAACCCTTGATGGATCCAAAAGAAAGAGAAAGCACGTGGACAATGATAGTGAATTAGAAAATTACCTTGATGATCTTGAAGCATTATTGGCAAGAAGACTAGTAAGAGAAAAAGGAAAATACAAAGGTAAACTTCCTATTATCTTTTTTACATATAACAAAGTTGGTCATATTATGGCAAGATTTCCTAATAGAGATGAAAAGGACGAAAGGAAAGACATGAAATACATAGGAAGGAGAGACACAAAAGAAAACCCAAGTAATAGAGACTACAAAGAAAAAGGTAAGAAATCTTCTTATGTTGTTGAAGAAAAGATGGTTTGGATGGTGATTATGATGAAAATGATGAAGAAGTTGTATGCATAGTAATGAAAGATGATTCTAATTAAGATGATAAAAATACTTTAATCTTTCATGTGACTAAGAATGACAGATAGATAATTGATATCAATTTTCACATCATATTACTGGAGATAAAAGTAAGTTTGAAAAGCTAGAACATTATAATGGAAGTAGTGTTAAGTTTAGCCATGATACACCATGTTATGTGAAAGGTAAATGATAAATTAAACTTATTGACAAGATCAAATATTAAAATGCATATTTCCTTGATAGGTTGAAAAATAGAATGTTGAGTGTAGCATAGTTGAACAATTTAGGATACCTAGTTGAATTCCAAAACAAGAAGGAAAAAATCTTGGATGCTACTGGTGAACTAATTGGAAGTGGAGAGAAAACAAGAGGTAAGTTGTTCTATGTAGACCTATCTAAAGATACTTGTCTATTTACACAATGTGAAGGTGTTTGGTCATAGAATAAGAGGCCATGTCCTATGAATTTTGATAATTTGGTAAGCACTAGTAAGATGAAAAGATTAAGAGGATTACCAAGATTAAGAAAACTTGATAAAGTGATGTTCAAACAATGTCAAATGGTAAAAATGACAAAGCATAGTTTCAAGAGAAAGACCTGTTCTTTTGATGATATTTTAGAGTTGATTCATACTGATTTATGTGGTCCTATTAGAGTGAAAAGCTATTATGGTGACAAATACTTTATTTTATTTTTTGATGACTTATCTAGAATGATGGCTATGATGTTTTTAAAAGAAAAATCTAATGCGTTTTAAATGTTTAAGTGGTATTTTTCTAGAGTTGAGAAGGAAAAAGGAAAGAGTCTAAAGTTTTTGAGTAAGCACTAGTAAGATGAAAAGATTAAGAGGATTACCAAGATTAAGAAAACTTGATAAAGTGATGTTCAAACAATGTCAAATGGTAAAAATGACAAAGTGTAGTTTCAAGAGAAAGACCTATTCTTTTGATGATATTTTAGAGTTGATTCATACTGATTTATGTGGTCCTATTAGAGTGAAAAGCTATTATGGTGACAAATACTTTATTTTATTTGTTGATGACTTATCTAGAATGATGGCTGTGATGTTTTTAAAAGAAAAATCTCATGAATTTTAAATGTTTAAGTGGTATTTGTCTAGAGTTGAGAAGGGAAAAAAAAAAGGAGTCTAAAGTTTTTGAGATCGGATAGAGGAGGTAAATTCATATTAGATGAGTTCAACATATTTTGCAATGACAAAGGAATCAAGAGACAAATGAGTGTACCAAGGACTCCACCAAAAAATGGGATAGCTAAAAGGAGGAATAGATCAGTCATAGTTTGTACAAGAACACTGATGATGGAAAATAATATTTCACAAAATTATTGGATAGAATTTGTAACTACTACTATTTGTATACTAAACCAAGTTCAAGTCAAGAAAGGTATAGAGAAAACACTTTTTGAACTTTGTTATGAATATGCACCTAATGTCAATTATTTTAAAGTTTTTGGAAGTAAATGTTACATTCTAAAAGATACAAGGAAAGGAAAGCTTAATGAGAAAAGTGTTGAAGGTATATTTCAAGGATATTCCATTAAAAGAAAGGCATACAAGTTTTTGAATTCTAACACTAACAAAATTTTGGAAAGTGCAAATATTAGAGTTGATACATTTGGAGAAAAGAATGAAGATATATGCAAGAAAGAACCTAAAGATTATAGAAATTTTTATCTATATTTATGAAAGTGAACTTGATACCTTACCTAAACTAGAGAAGTAGATTGTCAAGCATTAGTAGCCAGGTACTATCAAGGTTCAACAGAGAATTTTTATTCAGTATCAACAAAATTTTGAGCATCAAGCTATAGGAGTTGATCCACATAATGAAGAAGCCAAACATTAGAATGAGGAAGGTGAACACTAGACAAACAATGTCATGTTGTAGCTAGAGATACTTGAAGAAGATGAACCAAGTGAAATATAGATAGAATAGAAAAGATCTAAATCCATCTTAGAAAATAATGTAAGGAAGAATGATACACTAGACCAAATCATTAGAGAAAAAGATTTAGGATTCATGAAAATAAGTAAGTTGAAGAATGAGACATATTTATTATGTGAGTTTTAGCCTAAGTTAGTTAAAGATTCTTTGAAGAATGAAGATTGAATTAAGGCAATAAATGAGGAAATATATCAAATTGAGAAGAAAAGACATGGACATTAGTATTCAAGCCAAAGGATAAGAATGCGATTGGAACCAAATGGATTTTTAGAAATAAGTTGAATTAGAAAGGTGAAGTCACAAGGAACAAAAAAAGACTAGTTTTTAAGGGATATGCATGGTTAGAATGAGTGAGAAATTTTCTTGTACATGTTGCTTACAAAGGAGTCAAAGTATGTCAAATGGATGTCAAGTCTACATTTTTTAATGGAATCTTTGAAGAAGAATTTTATGTTGAACATCCTAAAGGATTTGTTGATCCTAGAAAAAGGAATTTGGTATGTAAGATACACAAAGCTTAATATGGTTGGAAACAATCCCCTATAGTATGGTATGAAAGCTTACACACTTATTTGGTCAAAATTCATTTTGTAAGAACTACTAATAATAAAAATATGTACTTGAAAGGTGAATATGAAAGTAAGCTATTGCTATCTAAATTTTTTGTTGATGATATCATACTTGGAGGCCAAGATCTGATGTGCAAATCTTTTTCTAATGAGAATTTTTTTAAAGGAATGAAGAAAGAGATCATTGAACCTATAGTGATATATTGTGATAACACAAGTTCTATAAAAATATCTAAGAAGCTTGTGATGCATACAAAGAAAAAGTACATTTCTATCAGGTATTATTACTTGAGAGAGCTAGTTCAAGACAAAGAAGTGAGACTGGAATATGTGAACACAAAGAAGAAGATAGTAGACATATTCAAAAATGCACTACCTAAGGATTATTTTTAGTATCTAAGAGGTAAGATATGGGTCACTCTCCTAATAAAAAAAATTGAGTTGAGATGCATCATTACATCAAATTTTGTGATCATATTATCTTAGACATTGATGCAAGAGGTCACACTTTAGGAACAACCTAAAGTTGTGAAAAGAAAGAATAGAAATATTAGGAGATGAAGCTATAAGAAGTCATGAAGAAAGATAAAAGATAGAGTGATATTCCTATATTAGTCAAAATAGTGACATGAATATTATGTTTATGTTGAAATAAAAAGGAAGAATAGAGATGATATTAATGGAGATTTGTTACAAAATATAGAGTGAGCTAATAGTGAAAAATAAAGTGGTGTCCATTGCATTTACATGGTAACTTGAGGTGTTGTCATTAATGGAAAGAGGGAAATTGTAGGAAACTAGAGTTGGAATAATTGTTATATTATCATTGATGTGAAACCTTACTAGTGAGACATTTTATAACAATGTTGAGTTCCATCTCAATTGATTGATGAAGAGTGTTTGAAAAGAAAGATAACTAGATGAACTAGTGAAGTTGATGAGAAAAGAGATGGAAGTATGATGGAATTTAAATGGGCACTTTTTCAAATAGTGTTTGATGAGATAATATGTAGTTCAATTAGTATATGATGCAATGAAGAAAGTTGAACTAATGTTTAGAAGAGAAGACAAGCAATTAAGTAAAACGCTAAGCTTGACCAAGTGATAGTTGCATTAGGGAAATAAAGCATACAATCAAGGATCTTAAGAGGTAGCTAAGAAAATAGTATTAGCTGAATACTAGTTATGACTAAGAGAGATAGTCCAAGGTGAGTATAGTAGATTTTGAGAAATCTAATGATGACTGAGTAGAAGAACAATGATGATCAAGTGTCAGCAAAACAATAGTTTGTGAAAGAATCGATATTTGAGGCCAACATAGTTGAAATTTTGATAAGGTCAATGTTAGGATTAACCAAAGACAAAAATAATAGTTCAATCCAAATATAACAAATATCAAAAAATAATAGATCACACAGAAGAGAGCACAAGACACAAAGATTTAATGTGGTTCACCCAATCCCTAGGCTATGTCCACCAACAAAAAGTCTAGTATTATTATTATACAGTGATTATAATCTGCAATTATTTACAACTCAATATCACTGCAAGAAGCTACAATATCACCATACATTATGAAATCCCTAAAACTAGACCATTTTATACAATCTTTTTTCCACTTAAAAAATTAGGGCTAGACTAAGTCATCTAATAGAAAAATAGTAACTAATGCCTTTTATATTATAAGGTCATTTTTGTCTTTGGGGGTACTTCCCCCAAAAATCCTCGTGAGGGAATTTCCCCTCGATCCCATCCTGTATTGTGATAGGGAGAAAACTTGGGGTGAAGCCCCAAGATCCCACAAGGGCATTGCCCCCAAACCCCCATAGAAATTATATGGGGGAAAACTACATTGAATAAACCTCTAAGTCTAATTAGGCTCCACATCACAACAATATCCCACTTGGAGACTGATCAAACTCCACAATAATAACCTCCCACTTAGAGATTGATCATAGTGCCACTAAACCTATAGCTCCCACTAGAATATAAAACCTCCTTGCACTCTATTGTTCTTTGATCATGTTTAGTCTAGAAGACCAACCAAAACTAAAGAGGAGTTCAACTTCTCCCTTGTGACTTCCTTTTTAAATGTATCTATTGGATTATCATATGTATATATCTTCTCTAGCTTTAACTATCCATCATCCAAAACTAAATAAATGAAATAGTAACACAAATATATTCATTTTGTCTTTGAATGTAGAGCAGAGTTTTTTGCAAGATTAATGACACTTTTCCTATTTGTAAACAAATAATTATCCCTTTGTGGGTGGCCCAATTATTCCATGAATAAATAAAGCCATATCATCTCCTTAGTGGCCTCTGTAGTAGCAACATAATCTGCCTCTATAGTGGATAAATCATTAACCTTCTACAACTAAGAAATTCAACTCACTATTGTCTCACCAAGAGTAAATAAATAACCTGTAGTACTCCACCTGGTATCAATATCTCCTGCCAAATATGAGTCAACATAACCATGTAAATTAGTAGTAGAGCCTCCAATGTAAACACTTACTAGATGTTCCTTTGAAATATCTAAGAATCCATTTAACATCATTCTAATGCTCAAGCCCTGGATGACTTATATACCTACTAAAAACTCCTACTGCATCTATAATATTTGGCCTAGTACATACCATAACATACATAAAGCTTCCTATAGTTGAAGCATTGTTGGATACAAATGATTAATTGTTTATTGTCTTTGATGTTACACAAATGTTATATCAGTTTCAATCAGTGTATGCTAAGCTCACTTGGGTAGTGAAGAAAGTTTTTTGTGTCTGCCAAGCATTCCTATGTCTACCAAGTTCAGAAGGTAGTGTCTACCAAATTCACTCAGGCATCCAAGGAAATTTTTCTAAAGATGAGTGTTAACTGAGCTCACTCAATTAATGAAGGAAAAGTTGGATGGAACTAGTATTAACCGAGCTCACTTAGTTACCAAAGGATTTGTGGGAGCATGCAGTGTTGACTAAGTTCTAGTTGGTTAACACAAGAAATCACTTCTAAGTTAGTGTTGACCAAGCTAGGTTGGATAATAAAGGATTTTCTTATTTTGGAATATTAAGCTTAATTGATTTATCTATTGGTTCTAGCTGACTAGGATGATGAATATTAATTATTCTAAATCACGTTTTAGCTAACTTGACAATGTGGATGATATAATTATAAGGTCAAGTTGTGAATGTAAAATATATGAGTGTGAATGAAATTGAAGATTTGATAATGAGTAGAGGAAGTGAAGGATAAGAAAAATATACTTGTGGAGTAGAAAAGATATATTTGATCAAGAAGGATCAAGTACAAGCCAGGACATATATTTTTTATCAGCAATTTAGTTGCATTCAAATCAAGTTATCTCATTGTTACTCTCTAACCATTATAGCCATGATCAAAACCTCTTAATAGAGTTAGCTTAATAGCTATTTGTAAATCTTCTAGCAAGTTGGCAGTTCTATTGAATTTTCTTAAGACTTCTGACAAGGCCACTCCTAATAGGGTGATTAAATCCTCTAACATGGTCACACCTAATAGTGTGTTTTGTAACCTTTAATAGGGTTAGCTCCTAATAGGGATCACTTTAGAAGAGTGAAAATATTTATTAGTTGCAATTGGTGGTTTTCCAAAATTGGGTTTCCATGTTAAATCTTGGTGTCAAATGTGTTCATGCTATTTTCATTATGTGTTTTGCAACTAAGTTAAAGTAATCATAATCATAGATAATATCTAAAGATTTTCATGTTAATGTTTATCAAGCAATCATGGTTTTTGCTAATTTACAATATTTCTTTGTTTGCCAAGCATCAACAATATTCAATTTTTAGAGTTTGTTTTTGTACTGACATCTAAGGGATCTAGGATTTATTTTAGTAGTAATTGATTCACCCCTCCCCTCTCAGTTACTCCTCTTATATTTCCAAAAATTGGTATCATAGCTTTTGGTTCTTCCAGAGAAGGTTTCAAGGACCTAAGCTAAAGACTAGGATGTCTTGTAGAAGAGAGTTTTTCAAGCTAAACAGAGACAATTTTTTAGCATGGCAAAGATTGTTGAGATTACATTTGTCTACTATCAGTGATTAAAGGTGAAAATATCTTGATGTTGAATACAAGACTCCCACTGGAAAATTATTAGCTAAAGATATTATTGAAAAGAAGAACCATAACATCATGATGATTGATATTGCTTCTGCTCTTAGATATGTTGAATTTGATGAAGTCAAAGACTGCAAAATAGCTCATTGACCAAACTGAAAGATATCTATGGAGGAGATGAAATGTAAGAAGAGCTAAGGCTAGAAGTCTTAGAGGTCATTTTTATTAGATGAGAATAAGATAAGATGAGAACATTGCAAAATATGTGGAAAGAATCAAAGCAAGTGTGAGTGCTATCAAAGCATCTAGAGGAGACATTGAAGAGAAAATAGTTGTAAGCAAGGTACTAAGAGCTCTTATTCCTATTTATGCAATTATAGTGTTTGCTATTCAAGAGATGATATGTGATCCAAATTGTAAAATGTCATTGGATTCTCTAGTTTGAAGATTGACAGCTTTTGAGTTAGATAACTTTGATAACTATGTTCCTAGTTCAAAAGTTATTGAGTCTGCATTTGAAGCTAAACTCTCACTCAAGAAAAAGGATAAGAAATCAAAATCTAGTCAATCAAGAAGTGAAGAAGAAGAATTAGAAGAAAGTATAGACAATGATCTTGAAGTTGTTGAAGCCCTACTTACAAGGAAGTATTCCAAACACATAGGAAAGTACAAAGGTAAATTTCCTCTTATCTTCTTTTCTTGTGAAGAAGTTTGTCACATTGTTACAAGGTGTCCAAATAGAGAGAACAAAGATGAAAAGAAAAGTAATAATTAAAAAGGCAAGAAGGATTTCAAGAACTATAAGAACCACAAGGACAAAGGTAAGAAATTTTGTTTTATGGCTAAAGATTTCGATAACAGTGAAGATGAAATGGTATATATTGCTATAACTTGGATGAATCTAATGATGAAGGAGATAAGATGTCACTTATCTCTCATGTTAGAAAAATGATACATGGATTATTGATAGTGGCTGCTCACATCATATGATTAGAGATAAAACAAAATTTGAGAATATGGAACCTTATGATGGAGGTAGTGTGAGTGGAAACAATGAACCTTGTTGCATAAAAGGAAAAGGGTCTATCTCATTGACCAATGAACTTGGATGTAACAATAATTATTGGGTTGAAGGATTAAAGCATAATCTATTGAGTGTGGCACAGTTGAACAACATTGGATTCAAGGAAGAATTCATGAATGGCAAGGCCAAACTACTGGATGGAAAAGGAAATCTAGTTGGATCTAGCAAGAAAACAAAAGGTAATATATTTTATCTTTATCTCGGTGAGTAGAAGAAAGTTGGTTATGAAAAAAAATACTATGTTATGTAAACTTTGATAATCTAGTTAAGATTAGAAAACATAAGAGAGTAAGAGGTCTTCCTAGTTTGAAGAAACCTAACATTGGTCTATGCAAGAATTACCAAATTCATAAGATGGGAAAGACTAGTTTCAAAAGAAAAAACTATCAGTCTAAAGAAGTCTTAGAGATTGTTCATACTGACTTATGTGGTCCTATTGGAATAGAGAGATACAATGGAGAAAGTCTTTCATTCTTTTTGTTGACGATTATTCTAGAATGATAACTGTAATGTACTTGAAAGAAAAATCTAAAGCTTTTCAAAAGTTCAAGTGGTATCTGGCAAGAGTAGAAAAATAAATTAGAAAGAAATTAAAATGTTTGAGATCAGATAGAGGTGGTGAATTCATCTCCAATGAATTCAATAATTTTTGCATTGAAAGAGGAATCAAAAGACAATTATCAGCTCTTGGTACACCTCAATAGAATGGTATAGCTAAAAGAAGGAATAGATCCATCATGGATTGTACAAGAACATTGATGATTGAAAATAATGTTTCTATCAAATACTAGAAGAAATCTATTAGCACTATAGTTCATACCATGAATAGAGTATAGTTGAAGAAAGACTCAAAACAAAATCCTTATGAACTATGGTATGGCTACAAACCTAATGTAACTTATTTGAAAGTATTTGGTAGCAAATGTTATATCATAAAATAATCTAGGAAAGACAAATTTGATGTAAAAGGTGATGAAGGCATATTTCTAGGACATTCTTGTAAAAGTAAAGCATAGACATGTTTGAATTTGTCTACTCATAAAATCATAGAAAGTGCACATGTGAGAATTGATGAGTTTGTAGAAAGAAGTGAAGAAGAAAGAAACAAAGAACTAGAGGATTACAAAATATTCATTTATTGTGAACTTGATACTTTTCCAAACACATTTGAAGGAAATGAGGACTCACCCCCCAAGTTCCCAAAATCTCCAATAGTTACTAAAGTGCATATAGTGCAACTTGAGTCATAGTATGAAGAACCCAAGTCATAGTCAGAGGCTACCAAGCTAGTTCAAACTTAGTCTGATGGACCCAAGTCATAGAGAGTGGGACCCGATCCTAACATTGAAGTTCATGATGAAATTAGTGAAAGTCATTTGTCATCCAAAGTGTCTATGTTAGCAAGATATGTTAGAAGGCATCATGCACCTCATTAGATCATTGGAGACAAATCTGATGGAACAATGACAAGAAATAAATTGAAAGGTACATGTTTACTCTCTGAATTTGAACCTAGAAATGTTAGAGATGTATTGGATAATGAAAGTTGGATTGAGGAAATAAATGAAGAAAAAGAATAGATTGAGAAGAACAAAAATTGGACTCTTGTTCCTAGACCTAAGGATAAAAATGTAATTGGCACAAAATGGGTGTTTAGAAATAAGTTGAATGAAGATGAAGAAGTTTCCAGAAACAAGGCAAGACTAGTATGTAAAGGCTATTCTCAAAAAGAAGGTAGTGATTATGTTGAAAATTTTGCTCCTGTTGCAAGATTAGAAGGTGTTAGAACTTTACTAGCATATGCAACACATAGAGGATTTAAAGTATATCAAATGGATGTTAAATCTGCATTCTTGAATGGAATTTTTGATGAGGAAGTCTATATTGAGCAACCATAAAGTTTTGTAGATCCTAGCAAGAGAGACATGGTTTGCAAATTACACAAAGCATTACATAGTCTCAAACAAGCTCTTAGAGCTTGGTATGAAAGACTACATAACTATTTGGTATAAATTGGTTTTCAAAGAACAAATGAATAGTAACTTGTATATCAAAGAAGGACTAGACAAGAAGATTGTGTTGGTAGAAATATTTTTTGATGATACTTTATTCATAGGAAGTGATGATTTATGCAAGGAATTCTCAAAAGAAATGAGTAAAGAATTTGAAATGCCTATGTTTGGTGAGATAAAATTCTTTGTTGGGTTGCAGATACAGTTGAACAAAGATGGTATCTACATCACTTATTCCAAGTATATCAAGGAGAATGGAAATTTTGGAATGGAAAATTCAAAACCTATTAGAACCCCTATGTCTATTGGAAATAAGCTTTCCAAGAATGATGATTCCAAGCTAGTAGATCAAACCACATACACATCAATGATTGGAAAACTACAGTATATAGTGCATACAAGGCTTGATATTGCATTAGTAGTTGGTATGGTGGCAAGATTCTCAACAAACTCCAGAGAAAATTACATGATAAAAATCAAAAGAATCATGAGATATCTGAAAGTTACTAAAGAGTATGGCTTATGGTACAAACTTGGAGGCAGTTTGAACTTGAAGGTGTTTACTGATGCAAATTGGGTAGGAAGTATTGATGATAGGAAAAGTACTAGTGGTGAAGCATTCTTTCTTGGTAAAAGACTAGTGTCTTGTACAAGGAAGAAGAAAAATTGTACATCTCAATCCACAACAAAGGTAGAATATGTGGTAGTAGCAGTTAATTGTTCAAACATTGTT
Source organism: Cupressus sempervirens (assembly GCA_028749045.1). Taxonomy (NCBI): domain Eukaryota; kingdom Viridiplantae; phylum Streptophyta; class Pinopsida; order Cupressales; family Cupressaceae; genus Cupressus; species Cupressus sempervirens. Next base: position 267,365,168 of record CM053792.1, on the reverse strand, counting down.
TGGTTCAAACAACTATTGGTAGGTATGAAGATAGAGATTAAGGATCCAATTTTCATATACTGTGATAACACCAACATAATCAATATATCAAGTGATGCATTCCAAAACAAAGCACATTGCTCTAAAATATCACTTCTTAAGAGAGTTAGTGCAAGATAAAGAAGTCAGATTGGAATATGTGAAAAAAAAGGAACAAATTTTAGACATATTCACCAAGCCATTACCTAAAGATGCATTTATGTATCTAAGAGGTAAGCTAGGGTTCACTTCCCTATCAGAAACTCACTAAATTAAGTTTAGTGATGCATCAACTAGAGCATGTTGAAGATCAATCAATTGATGCCGAATTGATAAGGGCACATTGCAAATGAATCAGTAGTTAAGGTACATTGATATGAATAGAGTTTTTGTCTTTGGTATGTGTTATCAAAGAGGGAGAAGTTATGTTGTCATATCTCATAAGAAATTTCTCTAAGAGGGAGAAGTTTGCAGTAATAGGGAGAAGCTTGAGAAGTTTTCTCTCATAGAAACTTTATGTCAAAGAGGGAGAATGAACTTAGCAAGAAGTTATTGTAGACAAAATTTTTCTAATAGAGGGAGAAACTAAAGGCAAAAAGAGCTCACATTAACAGAGGAAGTTCTCATGGGTGAGAATTAGAATGAAACTAAGGATATATTTCTTACTTTATTATTACTCTAGAAATTTCATTATGCTATGACATGTTGTGTTGCCACCAATGCAAAAGAGGGAGATAGTAGGATATAATTGATTAATTGTGTGCTATCTTTGATGTTACACAAATGTCATATAAGTTTTAGTTAGTGTATGTTGAGCTCACTCAAGTAATGAAGATAGTTTTCTGTGTCTACCTAGTTCACTCGAGCATCGAATGAAAGTCTATTGAAGATGAGTGTTAACCAAGCTCACTCAGTTAATGAAGGATTAGTTGGATGGAACTAGTGTTAACCAAGCTCACTAGGTTACTAAGGGATTTGTTTGAGTATGCAGTGTTAACTGAGTTTCAGTTGGTTAACACAAGAAATCACTTCTAAATTATTGTCTATCAAACTAGGTTAGCTAACAAAGGATTTTATTATTTTGATATATTAAGCTTAATTGGTTTATCTATTGGTTCTAGCCAACTGAGATTATGAATGTTAACTATTCTAAGTTGTATTTTAGTTGACTTGATAATGTAGATAATATACGTATAAGGTCGAGCTGTGAATGTAAAGTATATGAGTGTGAATGAAATTAAAGATTTGATAATGAGCAGAGGAAGTGAAGGATAAGCATAATATCCTTGTGGAATAGAAAAGATATATTCAATTAGGAAGGATCAAGTACAAACTAGAATAAAGATCTATAATAAGTAATTTAGTTGCATTCAAATTACTCATTGTTACTCTCTAACCATTATAATAGTGATCAAAATATTTTAACAGAGTTAGCTTAACAACTATTTGTAAATCCTCTAGAAGGTAGCAATTCTATTGAATTGTCTTAAGACCTCTGACAAGGTCATTCCTAATAGGGTGATTAAATCCTCTAAAAGAGTCACACCTAATATTTTTTTTTGTAACCTTTAACAAGGTTGGCTCCTAACAAGACACACTTTAGAAGAGTGAAAATGTTAACTAGTTGCAATTGGTGGTTTTCCAAAATTGGGTTTCCATGTTAAATATTGGTGTCAGATGTGTTCATGCTATTTTATTTATATGTTATGCAACTAAGTTAAAGTAATGGTAATCAAATATAATATCTAAAAATTGGCATTTTAATGTTTATCAAGCAATCATAGTGTTCATCAAGTTACAACATTTCTTTGTTTGCTAAGCATAAGCAGTATTTAGTTTTCAGAGTTTGTTTTTGTACTAACATCTAAGGGATCTAGGATTTATTTTAGTGGTAACTAATTCACCCCTACCATCTCAGTTACTCCTATTATATTGCAAAAAATAGGGTACCTTCAACATCTTATCCTCCCCTTCTGGTGTCTTTGAACACATCTCCTTAGTCCACTTCAAATGACTAGGTAAAGGTGTGCTGACAACTTTGGCATTCTCCATGGAGAAATGTTGCAATATCTTCTCAATATAATCAGCCTAAGATAATGTCAATTTTTTGTTCTTCCTATCTCTAAAAATTTTCATACCAAGGACTTTTTTTGTTTCTCCCTAATACCTCATAGAAATTGAATGTGCCAATCATTGTTTTAACCCCTTAATGCGATCTATGTTAGACCTGGCTGTAAGCATATCATCAACATATAAACATAGAATAATGTAGCTATCATTATTCAACTTCTTAAAATAAAAAAAATGATTTGAATGACACCTAATTTATCCATGCTTCCAGCCATATAAACTTTTTTGGAATCTACACATTATGTTTTGCTTACCTTTGACCTCAATTCCCTAGAGATGTTCCATATATATCTCTTCATCCAAATAACCATGAAGAAAGATTGTTTTAACATCAAGCTTCTCCAAATGTAAATATTCAGTAGCCACAATACTTAAAATAGTACAAATAGAAGTCATTTTAAAAACATGAGAAGATATCTCATCATAATCAATGGCCTTTTTCTATGCAAATCATTTTAACACTAACCTTGATTTAAGTATTTTCTTACTTCCATCCTCTTGTTTTAACCTATAAACCCATTTTTTTCATAAATTTCTTTTATGTACAAGAAAATTGCATAAATCCCATGTCTAATTTTTCATAATAGACTCCCACTGTATCTTGGTATCCACCTATATAGTTTTATCATAACATTTAGGTTCACGAACATTAGTAAGCAAAATAGAATACAAAGAAGGAGAACATATTTCTAGAATTCTACTTAACCTTGTTGACCATCTAACATTCATTGGGGTGTGTGGTATTTATTATTGTGGTTGTTGCAGATCATGAGGAATTGTTGGAACATCATCCTTTGGAGTATCATCCAATGCTGCATAATTATTTTCTTTCTTCTCATGTTGTTGTAATAGATCTTGTACAACACTTCTCATTGAATAATGTATTACTCCTAATAGGGTAAATCATTAGAAGTGATACTTTTTTATGCTCCAACTAAGCACTTTGTACGCCACAATAGTGGAGCATTTGTGGGTACCATCTCCATTGTAGTTTTCCCTCTAATCAAGTGTTTATTGTGAGACAAATTATTGTGTCATGTGTGTTGATGGATGCATGATGTGTTATTATCATAGTTATTAGATTTGTTTACTTTATTTAGAAAATATTTTTATTTTTGTGAATGAAAACCGAGGGCATAAATAGATTGTTATTGAGGGTTAAATGTTTTAGAAGGTAGTAATTGACCCTTCACCCTTCCCCCTTAGCACCTTAAATTTTCACCTTACCTTTCCAAAAATTAGTATAAGTTCTAGACCTCTTGTTGAGAATTTTAAGAACTTGAGAGAAAAGATCCAGAGAGACTAAAGTTTATATACTTGAAAACATGATTGAGAATGAGATATTTGAGTTAAAAATTTCAATGGGTAAAATTGGTGCAATTAAAGAGAAGCTAAAGAAATCACTGAATAAAAGAAATGAATTAGAAAATTACCTAAATAATAGTCAATATTAGGAAGAAAAATTTGAAGAACTATCAAATGGTGGTATGTCTAATGAATCTAGAGCTTTTATGTCATTTTTAATGGAAAAGAATAAAACCCTAACTAAGTAGGTGAAATCAATGAAGAAAGAATAAGAAGGTCAATCAATGAGAATGCATGAAGTTGTAGAATAAAAGGGTAAAGCTAAGGATTGTAAGAAAATGGAAGAAGATGAAAAAGGATAATAAGTGGAAGGTTGGATGAGAAAGATGTGGAAATATAGAGGTTGACACAAAACCAGTATGACATGGTAAATAATCTACCCAATGTGAACCATGAGATTGTAAGAAAGGTGGAAGAGTTTATTGGATTGAGATCTAAAGAGGAAAAACTAAAGAATGAGGAAATTAGATAAATAGTTTGGAAGTCATAGAAGATTGAGAGATGCCGCTAGAGTAGGCTCTACCAAGAACTCTACAACTAAGAAAGGGGAATTGTCAAAGAAAGATGAATAGAGGAATGTTCATACAAATTCAAAATTGAAGAAGCCAACATATCATCATTGTGGTAAACCTAGTCACACAAAAAATGTCTATAGAAGCAAGGTCACTAAGATTAATGTTATGCTAAATTTTTTGGTTACTATTATAACTCCAACAAGTATGGTCATCAATAATTTGAGTGCAGATTAAAGTTCAATAATACTCAAAGGAAAAAAAATTGTGATAGTTATTGCTATAGATGCACTAGGCATGGTCAAAAGGCATAAGATTATAGATCACAAAAAAAGAACAACTAGATACCAAGAAAATAGGGAAAATCTATCAAAATGGATTATAACATGAGGATTACATGTACAACATGTGAAAGATATGGTCATATTATAGAAAACTACATAGGAATTTACATAAGAGGAAAATCTAATACTTGCAAGAATTTTGGCATGGCATATTTTCATTATCATCAGGTCACTAATCTAAGCAAGAATTGTAGGTGTCAAGCATCAACACCTAATGATGAAGGAACTAATGGAAAAGGAAAGGATAATATTGATGAAATTTATAAGTAGATGAAAAATTAATGGATAGAGAAGAGTGGAGAAAGTGGAACTACAACTGGATAGAGAAATGACACCTCATTCTCTAGATTGGGCGACTCTACAATCACAAACTAAGCCATATAGGTCTATATGGAAACTACATTTGAATTATTAGATCATTTATGAGTTCCTTACAATAATGTAATGGTATCCACATTAGCATATGTATGATGCAATAAGATAACTCACTTGTCATTGAAAGTTGGTTTGGTCAATGAGCTCAATCGAGTAAGTTAGTTGATGGAAATACATTGTGAACTAAGAAAAAATTTCAAGTCTAGTAATGAAGTTCATCAATATGCAACCAAGGTAAAAATATAGTATTCATTGTACCCTACCTAACCCCTAATGCATGTTTACCTATAAATAGGGCATTTGGCATCTCATTGTTCACCTTGCAAACAAGAGTATTTCTGAGCTAAAACTATTGAAATTGTCATTAAATCAATTTGTTTGTATAATTTGGAGAAGTATTTGAGTGTACTAGAGCTAGTTTATTGTTGTTTTTTAAAACCCTAATTTATCATGTTTGCGAAAATGACATCAATTTTAGTGTAATCCAAGGCATCAAAGGATACTAAAGTGAAATAGATGAAGAATGATGATTTTCAAGAGCTGAATTATATGTTCTATCTAGAAATTGTGGCTAAGATAGATGGAACCAAAGAATTTTCATCATTTCCTTTGAGGGTTTTACTAGTTGAGATAAAAGAATGGGGAAATCTATAAGATTGGGGAAATCTGTAAATATGAGATACAAGAGGCCAACAGAAAAGTGTGTGTAGATGGGGAGTTGAAGGATAAGCACAAAAATGCTGAAAGAAAGGGATTAAATCATGCCCTATTATTCCCTAAAGTATTTAAGAATGAATGAATATACATTATACTAAGAAAAATCCATGAATAATCTATCTATCTAGAAGGACTAATGAAGATCGCTAGAAACGTGATGCATATGGTAACTATGGTAGGCCATTAATGAGAAATCCAAAGATATGAGATCTTCATCAAGAGAAGAGATAGAGAAACACATTAGCACTACTTGGGAAGATAGAGGTCTTTGAGGATCAAGGATTGGTGATCTCAAGACAAAATTTTCAACATGTGTCATCGTACTATAAATTTTATTCCAAAAGATCTAATAGTGTAGCATATGGAGATATGGACTTGGCCTACAATATTGTGAAGAAAGGATTTAAGATTGATCTTTTTGACATACTACTAAAAAAGTTTGAGGAAAATATGAAGACCATCTGAGTTGCAAAGACCAACATTTTGAAATATGGTTAAGTGTTGGTATGTATTTTCTTCTATTTACAAAATTACTTTCCTACAATTGAAGATGTAAACTAGGATACCTATAGGCTTGTGATTTATCAAATCAATGATTATATAAATAGTTTAGATAAGAATTTTGATACAATAATTAGTGAATTATTTCAAAATTTAGTAATAAAATATATCAAAGGTGTTGGAAATAATCAAGACTAGCTAGGTTACTGAAAGGGGAGGGGTGAATCAGTAACCTCAAAAACTTTAAATTAATACAACACTTAACAATGTAAATCATTCATCATTCATATCTACTTCATGCATGAGAAACTGAAAGATAAACATTCATAACCCATGAACACAGTATTTGGTGACCCACAAACCTTCCAAATAGAGAGTAAAACTGGGGTAAGGATGATACCCACAAAACTTCACTACTATAGCATAAAGTTGGTCAGTTAAGGCTTACATTGACCACTTATGATTATCTACCTTATTATGAGCAATTTGGATTTCTAGATCCACCTTGTTAGAGGTTTTACAAACATACAATGAAGTATGCACTTTGTTAAGAGATTCAAAAAAAGACTGTTAAGTCTACCCTGTTAAAGGATTTAGAAAATTGGTTTACCTATTAGGATGAAATAGTAGATTTGACTCACAACTTGATTGCTAATTAAATCCTTGAAGTACAGATCACCTTCTGTGATAAATATAACTTTACTGCTCCTTGTAGACTTTACTAAATACTCTACTTTATTGCTGATTTGCATCCACTCTTGTCAATACGTTACAACTCCATTATTCATACTTTCATATTTCATACATTGAAAATAATACAATACATTACATATATACCATTCCAATATTTACAATGACAAGGTCAGCACAAACACAAGTAAACAAAATAATACTAAGTCATCCAAATAGTAGAAACTTAGGTTCTATAAGATGACTTGGTGAACTTCTAATACTCAACATCTACTGCATTACATGGCATTTTCATGCACTCGATAGAAGTAGAGGCTCGGTCTATACTAATCACACAACATAGCTTTGAACTTAGTAACCATTGGAGACTCAGTAGATATAATGTCACTCAGTAGATACTGAATCCTTTGTTTACCTTGCTTTCACTTGGTAAACACTACACATCCATCACTTAGTAGACACTGGCTTCTCATCACACAAATTAATGAATTAGTAGACACCAAATTCTCATCATACAAACTGATGACTTGGTAGATACTATGAAGCTCAATAACCACTATCTTCTTATTAAACACTACTGGACTGCACACTATTTACTTTCACTCAGTAGCAACTAGAATGCTTGATATGAACTACTTAACTATTGAACTCACTTGGTAACCATTAAATGCTTAGTAAACATTGGAGACTAAGTGATGAACTCAGTAGCTATATAGAATTGAATAAGTGTTGTCACTAATGGCAAATATAACTTAATGCCAACAATCTCCTCCTTTGGCATTAGTGATAAAAACACTTATAAGCCAAGACTTATGTACACTAACATACTAATTTTGATTTTTCAAAATTTATCTTTGTAAATCTATTGTATATACATTTGTACATATCTCCCCCATACATAATTCATAATATATACATATTCTTTCATCCTTTTATTCTGTACATATATCTATCTATTCTCTCCCCCTTTGTCTCCACAAGTCTCTTACTCCCCCTTTTTGACAATAATGCCAAAGTGTTATACAATATAATCAAATAGAAACACCAAAATGTGAGAGAAACTTGGAATGTACCTTGAGAATAAGAGCTAATGTCTTATCCTAGTTGTCTTGTAAAATTTTGTAGGTGAAGAGTGCTACTTGAACTTCTACTAAAAGTTCAATCATATGGTTTGCAATAGAAAAATTGTTATCCTAGACCAATGACTTTGAGTATGCAATATGTTTTTGCATTATGTCCATGATTAGAAGGATCATGTTTTGGATATATATCAATGTAGATCTGATCCTTGCTTCCTCTCTTAGTAGCTCAAACTGCATGTCTAACAAAAATCTCACCTTAATGTGATGTGTTGAGCTTGAGCTGGGGTCAAGATGCAACCTTTGAGCACTGGCCTTCATATCTATATCAATCTTATTTAGTTTCTCTTTTATCTCCTTGGTAAACTTGGTAGTATCACATAGCTTAGAAAAAAGTGATGCTACATTGGTAAAAGAATTTTCAAGATTGCTCAAAATTGATGATAGTTCTACCTAGTTAATAGCAATGTGTTGACCAATGTGCTCAAACACTTTATTATCAAACTTTTTCTTTGCCTTTTCTATTAACTTCTCTTGACCAGATGTGTCCTCATTGAACTTATTGACTACTTCTTCCAGTTGTAGAAAAATGTGTTGAGATGAATATGCATCAACACCTATAGCCTCTGTTAGTATATTCTTTGCATTTTCAATTATTCTAAACTCTCTATCTCTTTCCACTCTGAGTTGTTTCTATCTTGCCTTCTGTTCCAAAATTTGGCTAACCAGTCTCATTTCTTCAACTATAGTAGTATCAAGATCCAACTTGGGAATTACAATCTCTTTGTCCAAATCAATATCATCATCAATTTCCTTACCAGTAAGTAGAATCTTTAGGGGTGTCCTTGGTTCTACTTCTAACCTTACTTCCTTAGACTCAGAAATAGAGACAATTGTAGAGATAGCTGGACTTATAGTAAAAGCTTGAATAGGACCAACTGAAGGAAAATTGAGAGAAGTGAAAATTGAATCCAAAACTAAGGTGATAACAGGTGGAATATTGACTGGAGCACAAACAATAGGAGCACTAGTAGAAATATTTACAAATGTTGTACTTACAGGCATATACAAAATTGAAGTTGACAAAATTGTAGAACTGGATGTTGTGCATACTATTGTTGTTGTTGACTCGGGAGCTAATGAAGAAGAGGGTTGTAGCTTGGTAGATGAAGTGGTAGACACTTCCATTATTGATACCTAGAGCTAAGAGGTAGCAAATAATGATTGTGTAGATGATATATCTGAGGTGGTTGCAATCATACTTGTTGAAGATGTCTCCAATCCAAATGATGTAGCAGTCTTTTGTGGAGAATGAGGTAGGGAGGCTATAACTTGTGTGGAAATTCTTACTAGATCATCTTTATCTCCTTCCTTAACTTCCTCATTAGCTATTCTTCATCATCCTTCATCAACTCTTGACATTCCTTAGCATCAATGGTGACACATAGAGTCTTATCTTCTTCATCATTTTCACTATCATCATCATCATCCTTGATCTCTAGTGGATCTTCACTAGGCTTGTGCAGATGATAGATGTTTTTCCACATTTTTGTAGCATCCCTAACTACATGCTCAATATCTTTTATCAAAATCAAACATGTATGAAATCTGATCATCATTTTACCTTCATTATTTTTCATTGCTGCCTTAATTTCTGCATTTGTGAGACTCGATAGAAATTGCCTTAGTGATTGCTTATATATGTCTTTTGCTATCTATTCAAATGATTCCCACCTTGGCTTCAATCTTGCCAATAATTCATTTGAAATTTGGTGGACAATTTGATCAGGGGAATATTTCCATTTGCCCATCTTATTGAGTACTACCTCCTCAATCTCCATCTTCTTAGCATATGTTCTAGTTTTAAACTTTAGTGCCTTGAAGTTTGTAATGATTGCACCCTCTTCCATTTGTTTCAACCTTTCTTTGAAGGTGATTGGGGGCTTTTTGAATAAAACCTCAGTGCCACCTTTCTTCTTTGATCTTCTTGTAAAAATAGCAATGGATGTCTTGGGTGGTTTAGTAATGATTACCCTTCCTTTCTTTTTCTCAGGTTTTGCCTCCTTTTTAAATTCATGCCCTTCTTCCTCAGACTCATAAATTTCTTCTCCTTTACCTTTGGTAAGCATAAGAGGGGTGCTAGCAATTTTTAATTTGGCTATCTTCCTCTTGCCTTTTCTTATATCCTAGAGTAGCTTGATTTTAAGCTCAATTCTAGCCTTTGCCTCATCATATGTTCCAAAGATAGATTGCTTTGGATCTAATAGCTCATTCACTAGGGCTTTAGTAATGTCTTTTGTTTCATCAATGTTAACCTCATTTGGAAGAGGTTTCACCCATGCAATTCTAGGCTTGATTTCCTAGATATACACTCTATCACAATCAACCATAAAACATACATCATCTTTATAACCCTCAACTAGCTTAGGAGGAATCTTGAACCTATTGTTCATCTTCTCCTTGAAATCTTCAAAGTAATTATCCATAATAATATCAAAATTTTCACTCATTTTTGCAATAAATTCATTTATCTGATACAAAATAGGAGTATCTTTCCTCCATATAACTGAACCTTTTGATGGGAAAAAATTTTGAACATAAAAGAAAAGATGTGTTAACAAAGAACCAAATTTACAAGGGTTGTTCTTTGATGTCCTAATACTACCCATGTTTTTAGTTAGCTACTTCAACAATAATTCTGAAAGATCAAATTCCATATTCTTCTTTACAACTATATATGCCAAATCAATTGCCTCACACAACACACTATTCAAATGATTGGAGCTATAAATGTTGTGTGCAATGACATGAATACCAAACCTTAATCCCATGTTAGATATTGCACTAATCTTCAGACCTCTACCATCCCACTTGGCTAGGGTTTTCTTTTGAAGCTCATCCTAAACTAGGGTTTTGGTAGATTTGGCCTTGTTTAGTATAGCAAGACACATGATCTTATGTATCATTTTCTTCATGATCAACACTAGTTGTTCTAACCATAACTAACCATTATGCACATGACTGAGAATATACCCAATCTAGTTGATTTGGAAACTCCTTGGTAGATGCAAGATATGGGTTAACCCTTTTGCCTCTAAATGCTTATGCTCAGGTTTCAAAGAACCATCAACACACATTTCTCCTAGGGAACTACCCATCTCTAGGGTTATAATTTCTTGTACAAAACACTTAAAATGAGTGCAAATATCATTAATGAGGAGTACCTTTGGAGGAATTTGCGATTGAGCTCCATTCAGGTTGAGTGACTCCACAACTACTGGTACTATCTTAAAATTTTGTGCTTTCCATTTGACACCTTTTATCAACATTTTAGAACCTCTTTTTGCCTTGCTACTGCTGCTACTTCTAGATGCCATGGTTTCTTAGTAAATGAGAGAAAAAAAAATTGAACAAATTTTCGTTGTAAATTTGTTCAAGATTGCTTTGATGCACCTGGAATTTCTTTTCTCTATGTATTCTAAAGTTGTGGTGAAAATGAAGTTGAAGTCTACCCTTTATGATGAAAATTCTTCATTAATGCTTGGTGCCATAATGACATAGTGTGTGATAGACTGTCATCCACTTACTATGCTTGGTAGAAGCTTGTGACTTGGTGACTAAATAAAAATTTTATTGCTCATGACCTCGCTCGGTATTACCTAATTTCTTGTGATCCCTCTATATCTAAAATACTAATTGGATCTTTGGCTTCCTTTAATTTGGAAATACTCAAGATACAACTTGAAGATACAGTTCCAATTCTTCTTTTAAGAGTCTAATTAGAAATGGTGGAGTCACCCACTTCTTGAATGACATGGCCATCATTTGAACTATCTTGTTCTGTAGATTTGGAAATCCACTACTGTCTCATCTACTTCCTAATATTATCAACTTTAGCTTTCTTTTCATCTTCAACTCTACCTATATTCATATAGTTCTTAGCTATATGACCAAGTTTAGTGCATGCATAACATCTTATTGTAGTATCCTTCTTTCTCAAGCATGAATTCCTCCATTGTCCTTGATCTTTGCTCAACCTATCAAGCTTTATCCTAAGAACCACAATGCTCTGATACCAATTGTTGGAAATGATCAAGATTGGCTAGGTTATTGAGAGGGGAAGGGTGAATCAATAACCTCAAAAACTTTAAATTAATTCAGCACTTAACAATGTAAATCATTCATCATTCATATCTACTTCATGCATGAGAAATTGAAAGATAAACATTCATAACACATGAACACAATATTTGGTGACCCAAAAACCTTCCAAATAGAAAGTAAAATTAGGGTGGGGATGATACCCAAAAAACTTCACTATTATAGCATAAAGTTGGCCTGTTAAGTCTTACAGTAACCACTTCTAATGATCTGCCCTATTAAGAGCAATTTGGACTTCTAGATCCACCTTGTTAGAGGTTTTACAAACATACAATGAAGTATGCACTCTATTAAAAGATTCAAAGAAAGACTATTAAGTCTACCCTATTAAAGGATTTAGAAAACTACTTCACTTGTTAGGATGAAATAGTAGATCTGACTGAAAACTTCATTGCTAATTAAATCCTTGAAGTATAGATCACCTTCTATGATAAATATAACTTTACTACTCCTTGTAGACCTTGTTGAATACTCTACTCTACTACTGATTCACATCCATTCTTGTCAATACATTACATCTCCATTATCCATACTTTATTTTTTCCTACATTGCAAATGATACAATACATTACATATATACTATTTCAATATTTATAATTACAAGGTTGGCTAAAACACAAGTAAACAAAATAATACTAAGTCAACCAAATAGTAGAAACTCGAGTTCTATAAGCTGACTTGGTGAACTTCTAATACTCAATATCCACTGCATTACTCGACATTGTCATGCACTTGGTATAAGTAGAGGCTCGATCCATACTAATCACACAACGTAGCTTCAAACTTGGTAACCATTGGAGACTTTATAGATATAATGTCACTCAGTAGATACTGAATCCTTTCTTGACCTTGCTTTCACTCGATAAACACTACAAATCCATCACTCGGTAGACACTAGCTTCTCATCACACAAACTAATGACTCTGTAGACACTGGATTCTCATCACACAAACTGATGACTCGGTAGACAGTGTGAAGCTCAGTGACCACTATCTGCTTGATAAACACTGCTGGACTACACACTATCTTCTTTCACTCAATAGCAACTGGAATGCTTGGTATGAATTGCTTAACTGCTAAACTCACTTGGTAACCACTGATTGCTCGATAAATAATGGAGACTGAGTGATGAACTCGGTAAATATAGAAAATTGAATAAGTGTTGTTACTAATGGAAAATATAACTTAATGCCAACAAAAGGTTCATAATCAACACATAACAAGTGGAAGATTATAACGACATCATTTGTTTTCTATTAGACATATGTACATGTTTGATAAAAGCTATTGAGCCAAGAACTGGATGATTAGAACCCATTAGATATGAATTCAATATTGACTAAGTGACTAATGCTATATATTCCTTTTTAGAATAACCAATAGATGGAAAAGATAAAATATTTGGTACATTTGAAAAGGAAAAATAGAGAATCAACATACATATCTTACTTCCTAAGATGGAGAAAAAGTCAAAGAAAATCTAGTAAGTACTCTAGAGGAAAACTTGTGTGAAGAGAGAGATGAGTTAGTTGAATAAGAAACCAAGGGTAGTGAAGAAGATGTTAATGAAGAAGAAGTTGAGCAGGAAATAAAGGTAGAAGAACTAGAAGAAAAGGTGGGTAAAGATCGTAGATTGTAAAGCCAGATAATCCTAAGGATACCTATACTAGAACTAGAGTTTTTGCATCATCTATGCCAACTATGAGGAGTATCCACAAATAGAAATAACAATTACTTAAAAATATAACTAATATCAAAAAATAGTAAAGCAGACTAAAGAGAACAAAAGACACAAAGATTTAATGTTGTTAACCCAATCCCTAGGCTAAATCCACCAAATAGTGAGTCCAATATTATTATTATCCAGTGATTATAACCTAACTACAATCTATAATCTCTTGAATCTCAATACAATTGCTAGAAAAAATTATCACATCACACCTTATGAAATCCCTGACCCTAAGCCATTTTATATAATTATTTTTTCCAATTTAGGGTTAACATTAGTTACAATATATTGGCCCAAAAATGTCAAAAAATTATGGCATATATATAGTACTTCCCTGATCAATCACCATGAACTAAAAATCTCCCACTTAGGGACTAATTAGGGTCCACACTAGACAACAAGCTCCCACTTGGAGATTGATCTATTGAGAATAGATTGAAGAAGCTAATAAAAGAAGGAGATTGTTGAGATCATTGTTGAGAGAGATTGTTGAACAAGACTATGTGTTTCAATCATTATTTTGTCACTAATCTCAAACCTACTCTTTTCTGGTAAGACAATTGCTTATAAGATTCAAGTACTATCACTTAGTTGATTAAGGAAGAGGATTTGATCGAAAGATGTAACAATAGCACCTAGAGGAAAGGTTGAGTTATGATTATGTAATGAAGTACAAGAATTAGTTAAGATAGTTATAACGTGATGTATTGATAATCTACTTAAGGTTAAAAATGTTGGCTACACTAAGAAATACTAGAAGAAAAAGTTATACAAAGTTTATCTGCTAAGCTTGACCGAGTGGATAGTATGTGCTAAGAAAATTCAATGCATGCTGAGTGATTTTATAGAGGATGCCAAGTAACATAGTATGTGTTGAGCATTAGAAGGTTGATAATGCTGAGCTGCTGCATTATTTCAAAGGTCATGGATTTGATGAATTTGTGACAAGTTTGTTTTCTTGGATTGTGAACTAGGTGGAAGATAAATTTGATGACTGGGTGGTACAGAATTCAAGGTGAACCATTTTTATGTGAATTCAAATTGGATTCTATGAGAAGTTTCTAGAATAGATATGGAATATGGGGTAGATACATTGTATTCTACCCAATCCATCCAAATGCTAAATTGGATGATGGAGAATGAGTGGAAAAAAATCTTAATTTCCTATTTATAGTTATGGTTGGTCATGAAGCAAGGTTGTCATATACAAGAACCTAAGGAAGACAAGGAGTCAAAAGGTTTTGCTTCATCAAGTGACCTAAGAGAAGAGTCTACAATGGCATGTTAAGAAAGAATACTTAAAGAGATGAATACTTGAAGGGTGAACAAGCTATAAAAGCTGCAATGAGTGAAAGCCAACTAGAATGGAGGACTAAGAAAGGATCTATAATCTGCAAATGAAGTTTTAAGTTGTAGCAGATCAAGCCTTATTATTACTCTCTAACAATTGTATCAATTTAGGGTAAATTATTTAGATTAAAGTTGACCTAATCGTCATTTGTAAATCCTTTAAGTGGGTGACATTCCTAGTGAATGGTCTAAAGTCCTCTAAAAAGGCTCACTCCTAATAGGGTGATTGAAACCCTTTAATAGGGTCACATTTAACAGTGTATATTGTAACCTTTAACAAGGTTGGTTTTTCATAGGGCATCACTTCAGAAGAGTGAAAAGAGTAGCATGTTACTGGTGGTTTTTCCAAATTGGGTTTCCATGTAAATCATTGTGTCAAGTGTGTTAATGATTCTATTACATTTCATGCTTTACATTTTTGCAAGTTGATTTGATAGTAACCTACAAGTTTTAAGTGATTGCATAATCTTATGGATGTATGCATGAGCATAAATATTTTATGGGTTCACTAAGATGTGATAAGTTTTATTTATAAATCTAGACCTTGGATAACTAATTCACCCCCCCCACTCCCCCTCCCCCCCCCCCCCCCCCCCCTTCTCAGTTATTCTAAAGAATTACAACAATTTGTATCAGAGCCATCTACTTAAGATGTCTAGTTTGAAGGTACTAGAAGAAAAAGATCAAGATGTGAAAAAGAGATGTACCCAAGCTCAATAGAGATAACTTTCCTTCATGGAAAAGTTTGATGAAGCTACACCTTGGAGGACTTGGAGATCATGCACAAACTACCATTTTAGTGGAACATGTTGATCCAGTAGGAGCCCTAACTACTAAGGATATGAAGAAGAAGAAAGAACACAAATAGGAAATGTTGGAGATTGTCTTTGCCCTAAGCTATGTCAAATTTGATGATATAAAAGGCTGTGAAAATGTAAAGAAAATACGGGATGCCCTACACACTATCTATGGAGGAGACAAAAATGTTCAAAGAGCCAAATCTAAAAATCTCAGAGGCAAGTTTGATGATATGAGAATGGAAGAAGGTGAGAAAATTTCTCAATACATTGCTAGGATAAAACAAGTTGTTAGTGCAATAAAAGGAGCTACTGGTCAGATAGATGATGATATTTTGCTAAGAAAAGTCTTGAGAACACTAATACCTATTTATCCTATTAGAGTTTCTACAATTCAAGAACTAAGATGTATTCTAGGAAATAATCTAACCCTTACAGGTCTAGTAGGTAGACTCACTTATTTTGAGCTATTTAACTTTGATAATTACAAACATGAGAGTCTTGAATATGCTTTCAAAGCTAAGTTGTTATTGAAGGACTCTAAAGAGCCAAAGAAGAAGAAAAGAAAAATAAAATGTGTGTCTAGTGATAGTGATATAGATGAGGAAGATGTTGAACAAATAGAAGCACTACTAGCGAGAAGATCCCCCAAAGGTAAAGGAAATTTCAAAGGTAGTTACCTATCATTTGTTTCAATTGCAATGAGTTTGGTCATATTGTTGCAAGATGTACATAGAAGAAAAACTATAGAGTTGGTGACAAGTACAAAAAATAGAAGAGAAGATGACAATAAAGATTATGAAGATAAATGTAAGAAGTCATGCTACAGTGCTGAAAAGGAAACAAAGGATGATTTTGATGAACATGATGAAGTGGTGTATGTTGCAATGAAGGATGAATCTGATGAAGATGGGGCAATTGTACTTGTGACTTGATTAAACTAAAATGATAAATGAATCATTGATAGTGGATGCTCACATCATATGACTAGAGGCAAAAGTAAGTTTATTACCTTAAATTGTTATGAATGAAAATTTTGGTAATGATGCACCATGTTTGATAAAAGGAAAAGGTTCTATCAAACTCATAGATAAGATTCTATGTGACAATGCTTACTATGTTGAAGAACTAAACTTAATCTTTTGAGTGTGTCACAACTAAATAATTTGGGATGTAAGGTTGAGTTTGAAAATAAGATTGCTAAGATATATGATGCTGTTGGAAAATTGATTGGAAAGGGTGATCAAACTAGAAGTAATGTATTCTATCTAGATATAGAGGATTCTACTTGTCTTGTTGTAAGATTTGATGATGTATGGCATAAGAGGTTATGTCATGTTCATTTTGATAACTTGGTTAGTATCAGTAAGATAAAGAAAGTTAGAGGTCTACCTAAGTTGAAGAAATCTAACAACACAATGTGCAAACAACGTCAGTTAGGCAAAATAACAAAGTCAAGCTTTAAGAGTAAAGCTTATACCTCTAAAGAAATACTAGAGATTGTTCATACTAATTTGAGTGGACCAATTTATGTGCAAAGATACAAAGGAGATAAGTACATTATGTTATTTGTTGATGATTATTCTAGAATGATGACAATTATGTTTCTGAAATAGAAATCTGATGCTTTTCAAATGTTTAAGTGGTACTTATCAAGACTTCAAAAGGAAATAGTTAAGAGTATGAAATTTTTGAGATTAGATAGAGGAGGAGAATTCACATCAAATGTGTTTGAGATGTTCTGTAATGACAGAGGAATCAAAAGATAGACATCTTCACCTAAACCCCTTCCACAAAATGGGATTGCTAAAAGGAGAAATGTTTCTATAATGGACTATGCTAGGACACTCATGATGGAGAAGAATGTTGCTTTGAAATACTAGAGAAAAGCTATAAGTATAGCTATCTATACTTTGAATCATGTACAAGTCAAGAAAGGTACTCATTCAACACCTTTTGAACTATAGTATGGATACTCACCCAATGTAAAATATTTTAAGGTATTTGGAAGCAAACGTTACATTCTTAAAGATTTTAGGAATGGTGAACTTGATACAAAAAGTGAAGAAGGTATATTCCTTGGATACTCCACAAGAAGTAAATCTTATAAGTGTTTGAATTCTAACATTAACAAAGTTGTGGAAAGTGCAAATGTGAACATTCATGAATATACAAAAGTACATGAAGCTAAACCTATGAAAGACCTAGAAGAATACAAATCATTTGTATACTTTTATGAAGGTATGCCTACTAAACAAGATGCTACAAATCAAGCTACAAACCAACAGCAAGTTTTAGTCACTGCCGAAACACATCCTATGAATACTAAGTTGCATTCATGAATCAAGCCACATTCAGATGTTGAGTTATAGAATGAAGTGGGTGCACATTCTGATTCCAAAGTTGGTGGTCATGAAAAAGATGCTAAGATACCTGATAGAGATGCACATAGTGATTTTGAAGCTAAAAGATAGAATGAAGAAACAAGAATTGAACCTAGATTGCCTAAATATGTCAAAAGACATCATCTTGCTACTCAAATAATTGGAGATAAAGATACTAGGCCAATGACAAGAATATATTGAGAAATGATACATGTTTTTTGAGCATTAAGGAGCCCAAATTAGTAAGAGATGTGTTAGAAGATGTTGACTAGAGTAAAGCCATGGAAGAAGAGATTGAACAAATTGAGAATAACAAAACATAAATTCTAGTTCCTAGACCAGAAGACAAAAATGTGATTGGTAGCAAGTGGGTATTTAGAAACAAGCTAGATGAAAATGGTTAAGTCACAAGGAACAAAGAAAGATTATTTTGCAAGGGATATGCATAAGAATAAGGAATTGACTATGGAGAGACATTCTCCCCTATTGCAAGATTGAAAGGAGTAAGTACTCTACTTTCTTATTCTACATACAAAGGTTTCAAAATTTATTAAATGGATGTTAAATCTGCATTTTTGAATGACATCTTAAAGGAAGAAGTTTATGTAGAATAGTTAGAAGAATTTGTTAATGTTAACAAAAAGAACATGGTATGTAGACTACACAAAGCTCTATATGGTTTGAAACAAGCACCAAGAGAATTGTATGAGAGACTTCATAATTATCTTGTGAAGATTGGATTTGAAAGAACTGATAATAACAACAGTCTATACATGAAGACAGAGAAAGGAAAATGTATTTTATTATCTAAAATATTTGTTGATGATATCATATTTGGAGGTCAAGAAACTTTATGTAAGGATTTTGCAAATCAGATGAAGCAAGAACTTGAGATGTCTATGTTTGGAGAGATCAAGTTCTTTGTGGGTTTGCAAGTATATTAGATGAAATATGGTATATACATCACTCAGTCAAAGTATGTCAAGGAAATATTGAAAACTTTTGGATTGGAGAATTCCAAACTAGTAAGTACACCTATGGTGATAGGATAAAAGTTGTCAAAGAATGATGATTTAGCTAAGGTGAATCAAACATTATATAGGTCTATGATTGGAAAATTACAATGTGTAGTACATAGAAGACCTGATATTGCATTATTTGTAGGGATAGTTGCAAGATTATATTCTAAGCCTAGGGAGAATCACTTAATGGTTTTGAAGAGGATGATGAGATATCTGAAAGGAATAGAAGAGTTTGGTCTATACTATAAGAAGAATGAAAATTTTGAATTGAGAGCCTATACTGATGCTGATTGGACTGGAAACATTGATGAAAAAAGAGCACTAGTGGAGGAGTACCAGTGACACTTTATTGTGATAACACAAGTGCTATCAATATATCAAAAAATTTAGTGATGCACACAAAGACTAAGCACATTGCAATCAAGTATGATTACTTGAGAGAATTAGTTCAAGATAAAGAGGTGAAGATGGAATATGTTAACAAAAAGAAAAAAATTGTTGATATCTTCACAAAAGCATTACTTAAAGATGCTCATGAGTATCTAAGAGGTAAACTGGGGGTGATACCCCTATCAAATGCTATCTAAGTAACAAGAGGAGTGCCTTGCATCAAGCAAGTTGATGTTCATATGTTAAAAATTGATGTAATAGATCTTACTTTAGGAGTTGCCTAAAGTAATCAAAGTGTTGGAACTACAAATCAATCAGAAGAAAGGTGACAAAGGGAGAAACTAAAGAAACTGAAAAATTCTTATATCTACATATAAAGATGATATGTCTTCGGCATTGTTGTCAAAGAGGGAATAATATCACTGATCAATAATATTACTTTAGAGCGAGACTTTTGTAGAGATTTTTGTCAAAGAGGTTGATGATATTCTGCTACTCAAGTTAGTATGTAAGAGATTACTAAGGGAGAAAGTGTATAATCAAATGGAGCTAATATTGTTGATCAAAGAGGGACACAAGTATGATGAGAGAGATAGAGAAGAATATATAAAAAAGAAAAAAATCCTAATCTACATACTAAGAGGGAGATATAAGAAAGAGTTTTGTAATCTAATCAGAAGATGGAAGTTGTTAATAGAGGAAGAAATTTTGATACAAGTTTTCTTTTTGGTATTGTCTTACTATTTTAACCTATTCAATTTGGTTGAACAAGATGTTCATCATCTGATTAATTTGGTTGATTATTTTAGTTTGCCATTAATGAATGGATTGAAGAAGCTAATAAAAGAAGGAGATTGTTGAGTTCATTGTTGAGAGAGATTGTTGAACAAGACTATCTGTTTCAATCATTAATTTGTCACTGATGTCGAACCTGTTATTTTTTGTAATACATTTTCTTATAAGATTCAAGTGCTATCACTTAGTTGATTGATGAAGAGAATTTGATCAAAATATGTAACAATAGTACCTAGAGGAAAGTTTGTGTTATGATTATGTAATGAAGTACAAGAATTAGTTAAGATGGTGATAACATGATGTATTCATAATCAACTTAAAGTTACAAATGTTGGCTACAGTAAGAAAGACTAGAAGAAAAAGTTATAAAAAGTTTGTCTACTAAGCTTGACCAAGTGGATAGTAGGTGCTGAGAAAATTCAGTGCAAGTCAAGTAGAAAATTAGTTAGAGCTAAGTAAAAGCAAATTCTAGTGGATGATGAGAAATATAGTTGATGTTGAGTAAAGTTTAGTTGATGCCAAGCACCAGTAAATTGTAGTTGATGCCGAGTGATTTTATAGAGGATGTCAAGTAACACAATATGTGTTAAGCATTAGAAGGTTGATAATGCCAAGTTTCTACATTATTTCAACTATTGGAGATTTGATGAATTTGAGCCAACAAGTTTGTTTTCTTCAATTGTGTGAACTAGGCAAAAGATAAGGTTGATGAGCTAGTGGCACAAAATTTAAGGTGAACCATTTTAAGGAAAATTCAAAGTAGATTCTAGGAGAAGTTTCTAGAATAGATATGGACTATGGGGTAGATACATTGTATCCTACCTAATATGTCCAAAACCTAAATTGGATGATGGAGAATGAGTGGAAAAAGATCTTAATTTCCTATTTATAGGAATGGCTGGTCATGAAAAAAGATTGTCATTTATGAGAACCTAAGGAAGAAAGGAGTCAAAAGGTTTGTGACCTAATAGAAGAGTCTAAAATGGCATGTTAAGTAAGAAGGCTTAAGGATATGAATTCCGAATGGGTGGACAAGCTAATAGAACTGCAATAATTGAAAGCTAAGGATAATGGAGGACTGAACATGGATCTGTAATCTACAAATGAAGTTGTAAGTTGTATTAGATCAAGCCTTACTATTACTCTTTAACAATTGTATCAATCTAGGGAAAATCCTTTGGATTAAGGTTGACCTAACAGTCATTTGTAAATCCTTTAACTGGGTGACATTCCAAGTGAATGGTCTAAAGTACTCTAACAAGGCTCACTCCTTATAGTTTGATTGAAATCCTTTAACACAGTCACATTTAATAGTTGTATTGTAACTTTTAATAGGGTTGGCCTTTCATAGGGCATCACTTTAGAAGAGTGAAAAGAGTAGCATGTTACTGGTGGTTTTTTTCAAATTGGATTTCCACATAAATCATTGTGTCAAGTGTGTTGATGATTCTGTTATGTTTCATGCTTTACATTTCTACAAGTTGATTTGATAGTAACCTACAAGTTTTAAGTGATTGCATAATCTTATGGATGTATGCATGAGTATAAATGTTTAATGGGTTCACTAAGCTATGAAAAGTTTTATCTATACATCTAGACCTTGGATAATTGATTCACCAATACTCACCCCCCCTCTTAGTTATTCTAAAGAATTTCAACATGATCTTGTAGAAATTATGCTACTCCATGAGGCTCCCACTAGATCAAACTACCCTAGACTCAGCTATACTTTTATTATGTTCAGTCAAGAAGACTAACTAAATTTGAAGATGAGTTCACATTCTCCCTTGTCACTACCTTTGTAAACATATCTTTTGGATTATCATCTGTATGGGGTAAGTGCACCAAGTTGTGGTGCCAAAAGGGGGGTATAAGTGGACACGTTTTTTTTGAAATCAGCAATTTCTAAACTTCAACAAGAATTTGTAGATAGTTACGGTTAAAATTTTAAGAAATGACAAAAACAAAAGCAGTAGTCCTTTGAATCTAGTCTCTAAATTACTAATTTTTTTTCAAAATGGTTTAGTTTTAGGTCCTCAAAAAATGGGGCCATAGAAAGTGGTATTGTTTATTCCAAAAAAAACATAACATGGTATAAAGTGTGCCCCCCTAAAATTTTAACTTTTTTTTAAAACTTCTTTAATCACTCTGGTCAAAAGTTACTTAACACTATGTAGTTTATCCTAGAATTTTTGGGTAATTTAATAATGTGTATTTTTTTAAATGAATTTTTTAATTGACACATCCCAAAAATGTGAAATATCTGTGTGCTCCCCCTAGAAATGATTGAAAACTAATCTAAAATCAAAACTTCTTTTTTTCAAAGTGTGTAGAATGGAGTCTAGTTTCTAAAAACCTAAGTTGTTGCAAAATTTGATGAATGAGTTAAAAATCTATAGCCCAATTAGTACATGTTGGTTTTTGACAAAAAATGGACATACATTCAAAAGAAATTATAGATGAAAGGCTTGAAATAATTCAAATTAAAAATAAATTATATGGTTATATAGCTAACACAGAGACCTACAATGTCATATAACCTAATCTTATCGATGGTCAACCATGAGGAATCTTGAAGGAGAGCACATAAGAAAAATTAATCATTTTTTGTATGTTTGTAGCAAAACATGACTCAAACTAGTTTATAGACTCCAAACCTTTGGGTTGGATCTCCAAGGAAAAACCAAGCCTTAGGCTTCATAGTATGCAAAAGTTTGAATATCATGTCTACACTATACTGTACACGTACTATTTAAAGCTTTTTAAATTTGGGTGTCAATAGCGCGTGTGTGCTATAGTGTGCATGTACTATTGAGACCTAAATAGTGCATAGAGAGGGAAGAAAAGATGCAAAGAAAGAGCAAGAGAGAGAGGGGGGATGTGTGTGTGTGTGTGTGTGTGTGTGTGTGTGAGTGAGAGAGAGAGAGAGAGAGAGAGAGAGAGAGAGAGAGAGAGAGAGAGTAGGGGATGGGAGAGAAAGGAAGTGAGAGAGAGAGTAGGGGTGGCAGAGAGAGTATGAGAAGGGAGAGAGAGGAAGTGTTAGAGAGAGTAGGGGTGGAAAAGAGAGAGTATGGGATGGGAGAGAGAGATTGAGAATAGAGGATGGGAGAGAGAGGAAGTGTGAGAGAGTGAGGAGGGGTGGCAAAGAGAGTACGAGATGGGAGAGAGAGATTGAGAGCAAGGGATGGGAGAGAGAGGAAGTGTGTGAGAGTGAGTAGGGGTTGTAGAGAGAGTATGGGATGGGAGAGAGAGATATTGAGTGGAGGGGATGTCAGAGAGAGTAGGCAGTGGGAGAGAGAGTGAGAAAGGGAGAGAGAGAGAGAGGAGGATGGGGGTGTTTATGAGAGAGAGTAGGGCATGGGAGAGAGAGGAAGTGTGAGAGAGTGAGTAGGGGTGGCAAAGAGAGAGATTGAGAGTAGGGGATGGGAGAGAGAGGAAGTGTGAGAGAGTGAGTAGGGGTGGGAGAGAGAGTATAGGATGGGAGAGAGAGATTGAGAGTAGGGGATGGCAAAGAGAGACTAGGCAGTGGGAGAGGGAGCGAGAGAGGGAGAGAGAGAGAGGAGGATGGGAGTGTGTGTGAGAGAGAGTAGGGCATGCAGGAGAGTGTGTGAGAGAGAGAGAGTAGGGGTGGTAGAGAGAGAAATTAGGGGAGGGGAGAGAGGAGAGAGAGAGTAGGGGATGGGGGAGAGAGAGTAGAGAGGGAGAGAGTGAAAGAGAGATAGTAGGCAGTAGAAGAGGGAGTGGGAGAGGAAGAGGAGGGGGGAAGGGAGTGTGTGAGAGATCTAGAGAGTAGGAGATGGGAGAGGAGAGAGAGAGAGGGGTGGATGGCAGTGTGTGGGTGTGTGAAAGAGAGAGTAGGAGATGCAAGAGGGGAGAGAGAGTAGGGGATGGGAGAGAGAGAGTAGGCAATGGGAGAGGGAGTGGGAGATGTAGAGAGAGGGGAGAATGGGAATGTGTGTAAGAGAGAGAGTAGGGGATGGGGAGAGAGAGAGTAGGTGATGGGAGATAGAGTGGGAGAGGGAGAGCGGGAGAGAGGAGGATGGGAGTGCACGTGTGTAAAAGAGAGAGAGAGATTATGGAATGGGAGAGGGGGGAGAGAGAGTAGGGGATGGGAGAGAGAGAGTAGGTAGTGGGAGAGGGAGTGGGAAAGGGAGAGAGGGGAGATGGAAATTTGTGTAAGAGAGAGAGAGTAGGGGATGTGAGAGAGTGTGAAAATGTGAGAGAGATTAGGGAGTGGCAGAGAGAGAATAGAGAGAGAGAGAGTGAGAGTGAGAGTGAGAGAGAGAGAGTAGGCTATGGGAGAGGGAGAGTGAGTGAGAGATAGAGTAGGGGATGGGAATGGAGAGAGAGGGGGGGATGGGTGTGTGTGTGTGTGTGTGTGAAGGAGAGAGTAGGGGATGGGAGAGGGGAGAGAGAGATAGAGAGAGAGTAGGGGATGGGAGAAAGAGAGTAGAGAATGGGAGAGGGAGTAGGAGAGGGAGAGAGAGATTAGGGGATGGGAGAGAGTGTGAGAGTGTGAGAGAGAGTAGGGGTGGTAGAGAGCATGAGAGTAGGGGATGGGAGAGAGAGTAGAGAGGGAGAGAGTGGGAGAGAGATAGTAAGAAATGGGAGAGGGAGTGGAAGGGAGAGAGAGGGCTGATGGGAGTGTGTGTGAGAGATCTAGAGAGTAGGGGATGGGAGAGGAGAGAGAGAAGGGGGATGGGAGTGTGTATCTATGAAAGAGAGATTTTAGGGGATGGGAAAGGGGAGAGAGAGGGTAGGGGATGGGGGAGGGAGAGTAGGAAGTGGGAGAGGGAGAGGGAGAGAGAGAGGGGAGGGGGAATGGGAACGTATGTAAGAGAGAGAGTAGGGGATGAGAGAGAGTGTGAGAGAGAGTAGGGGTGGTAGAGAGAGCTTGTACAAGATGGGAGAGAGAGTGATAGTAGGGGATGGGAGGGAGTGTGAGAGAGAGTAGGGGATGGGAGAGAGAGTGAGAGAGAAATAGTAGGTAGTGGGAGAGGGAGTAGGAGAGGGAGAGAGAGAGGGGTATGGGAGTGTGTATGATAGATCTAGAGAGTAGGGGATGGGAGAGGAGAGAGAAGGGGATGGAAGTGTGTGTGTCTATGAAAGAGAGAGTACGGGATGGGGGGGAGAGATTAGGTGGTGGGAGAGGGAGTGGGAGAGGGAGAGAGAGGGGGAATGGGAATGTGTGTAAGAGAGAGAGTAGGGAATGGGAGAGAGTGTGAGTGTGAGATAGAGTAGGGGTAGTAGAGAGAGAGTATGAGATGGGAGAGAGAGAGAGTAAGAGTAGGGGATGGGAGAGAGTGTGAGAGAGCAGGGGATGGGAGAGAGTGTGAGATAGAGTTGGGGATGGGTGAGAGAGAGAGTAGAGAGGGAGAGAGAGAGGGAGAGAGAGAGATAGTAGGTAGTGGGAGAGGGAGTGGGAGAGGGAGAGAGGGAGGATGAGAGTGTGTGTGTGTGTAATAGATCTAGAGAGCAGGGGATTAGGGAGGAGAGAGAGGGGGATGGGAGTGTGTATCTATGAAAGAGAGATTTTAGGGGCTAGGAGAGGGGAGAGAGAGAGTAGTAGATAGGAGAGAGACTAGGTGGTGGGAGAGGGAGTGGGAGAGGGAGAGAGAGGGGGGATGGGAGTGTGTGTAAGAGAGTGAGTAGGGGATGGGAGAGAGTGTGAGAGAGTGAGAGAGAGAGAGTAGGGGTGGCAGAGAGAGAGAACGGGATGGGAGAGAGAGAGTGAGAGTAGGGGATGGGAGAGAGTGAGAGAGAGTAGGGTGATGGGAGAGAGAGTGAGAGTATGTAATGGGAGAGAGAGTAGAGAGGGAGGGAGGGAGGGAGGGAGGGAGAGAGAGAGAGAGAGAGAGTAGGTAGTGGGATAGGGATTGGGAGAGGGGGAGAGAGAGGGGGGATGGGAGTGTGTGTGAGAGATTTAGAGAATAGGGGATGGGAGAGGAGAGAGTGAGAGAGAGTAGGGGATATGAGACTTGAGAGAGAGTGAGAGAGTAGGGGATGCAAGAGAGTGAGTAAGAGAAAGAGTAGGTAGTGGGAGAGGGAGTAGGAGAGGGAGAGTGAGAGAGAGTATGGCATGGGAGAGAGAGAGTAGGTGGTGGGAGAGACAAAGAGAGGGGGGATGGGAGTGTGAGAGAGAGAGTAGGGGATGGGAGAGAGCAGCTCGAGAGAGGGGGGCATGGGAGTGTGTGAGACAGAGAGAGTAGGGGACGGGATATGAGAGAGGGTGAGAGAGAGTAGGAAATGGGAGAGGGAGAGAGAGAGTAAGGGATGGAAGAGGGGAGAGAGCAAGAGAGAGTAGGGGATGGGAGAGGAGAGAGAGTGAGAGAGAGTAGGGAATGAGAGAGGATATAGAGTGAGAGAGTAGGGGATGGGAGAGAGACATTGAGAGAGAGTAGGAGAGGGAGAGAGAGATAGAGAGTAGGGGATGGGAGAGGAGAGAGACTAATAGAGCAGGGGATAGTAGAGGAGAGAGAGAGAGTAGGGGATGGAGGATGGTGGGATAAGGAGAGATGTGTTTTGACATGGTGCATATGCACTATAGTGTGTATGCACTATGTAAAATCACCAAAAAATGGTCACACAACAAGTTTGGTTCACTTTTTATCCATATTCTACTTTTTGTCTATTGTGCATTCTATTGTTCTGATAGAAAACATGGGTTTCAAGCTGTTCGAAGTTAGCAAACACTATTTGAAGACTTTTTGAAGCTAGCAAATACCAAATTCAATCATTGGATACACTATTTGAAGGCTTTTTGAATATTCTTTCTATAGAAAAGGTTAGTGCAATCTTTTTAAAATATTTTTTGTTGATATATAGAAACAAATTTGATTATAATTTGACATGTTGTTTAATATATAGTGAGTTCATTGAAATTTGTATGTTTGAATGAAATGTTATTCCAAAATGGTTAGAAATTTGGCAAGTTGTTTGATATATATTGTGTATTCATTGAAATAATTGTAATTTTTATATTTATTTGAATGATTTGAAATTTACAAATTGTAAGTAATTCAAATGTTCTAATAATTTGACATGTAGAAATCATCATCATGCCAAGGAAGAAACCAAAAACTCAAACAAATGAAGATAGGGAGAGAGATTTTAAAACTAAAAGAGATGAAATTAAACTACTACATGAACAAAGAAAATTGTAAAGAAATAATGAAAAATTGACTTTTGAAGAGGATCAAGAACTACCGATACAAAGAAACAAAGAAGAAGAATTGAAAAGACAAAGAGAACGAATGAAACTATTATGCTCAGGAAGACAATTGAATTGTGTAGCTATGCCATATTCCAATATTGAAGTCATATCATCCTTTCATGTTGAAGAGAGACTAATTTTTAGATCTAATGATGTACACACTCCATCATGTCATGTTGAAGGCACAACATCAACATATCAAGTAGGTGATATTTCATCTTTTGCATCTTATTGCCAAGGCACATCATCTTTGATTCAAGGTACACAATACACTCAACCTTATGTTGATGTTCAAAATATTGAGAGAATGGAAGAGATTATAACACCTTCTACAATTCATTTTAGAAGACCAAAATATTTGATTGATATTGATACTAATATTTTGAAATCAATACCTGACAAATTAGCAAGCATACTTGTCAAAGAAAAGTTAATCATATGTGGAAATTATTTTTTGAAGAATTAAATATTATAGGTCAATGCCAATTATTTTTTGAAATGATGAAAAATTTGAAATTTAGGCCTATCATGAAGATTCTTGGGCTAAGAACGATGGAAAATTCAAATAAAAAAATATTGTAAAGAATCTAATGAGTGCTTATGACAAAGTGGGTTCTAAATCACACACCAAAGAGAGTAATATCACGAGGTGAGTACTTACATTAAAAATAGTAAGTACTCAAATGAAAAAATATTGACTCATGAGAAAGAAAGAAAAATATTGAAAATTGGTAGAGGTACTCTAAAGAGAGTCATGCTAAGGCACGAGAGATTGGAAGATCCAACAAAAAATAAGTTATGGACATTTAGCAGTAGACTACTGTGAAAGGATAAAGAAATTAGTGAAGATTTGAAATCATTGATTGAAGATTTTTGAAAAAATAACACACATGTTTCTCCTAATAAAAAAGATATTGTAAGAAGTAGGATTGGTAGCCAAAATCGTGACTGACATTTTTTGGACTCAACTTAGACACAATTTTTTGCAAAATTTATTGGTATGTATCCTCAAATTAAAATAAGTTAGATTTTTTGAGATGGGTAAACCTTTTTATGTGAAGATAAATCACACACACACACACACACAACTTGTTGTTGTAGGATACATATTGAATTTTATAACCATTTTATTGTTTTTAGGCATATGTGTGTGTTTTTGCATTTTGAATTTGTTTTGCAGGATTGTGACATGAATGCGCCACCAAGATCTTCAAGGGAATTCATATTCAATATTTTATGTGAAATAGGGGATAGCCAAAAAATTTACAAGACATCATGTTTGGATGGTACATGCTTATTTTATGATTCTTTGCAACTGTTATCAATTTGTCAACATATAGATAATACACATACTATTGGAAATGAAATAGTAGATCACAAAAAATTTAAGACAGTGATATATGCTCTAAAAGATGGGAAATAGGATAAAAGATATGATTTCATCATTGAAAAGATTCCAATGTATGAGTTCATGAAAAAATTTTGTGAAAAGATTATTTACGAGTATGTAAGGCATACACATAGAGCGTGATGGTTGGATTTGCAATTCAAGTTGTGCAAGGATACGTTTTCATTAGATACCATTGTTTCAATTGTAGACTTTGTAGAGAACTACATAGTACAACCATAAAATAAGGTGCAAATTTTTTATTATACTTCTTAATAAGTTTCCATATTTGTTCACATAACATTCATGCATTCACCTACAAGTATAGAGGATGACATGAAGATTTTGAGAGAGTACTATTTTTACATTAGTGATAACCGATCACATTCTATGGAGCTTGTACATGGTTGTTTTCAACTATTTTATGGAGATTTGGATAACAATGACATAATATATCATTAGCACATTATTTGGTTAGACAATTGCACAGCTCAATTCAAGAATGCACAGATGTTCTATTAGTTGAGTAGGATGCACAGGTTGTGTAGAATTCAATATATGTGGAATTTAACAGAGGCTAGTCAAGGAAAGAGAGAGCATGATGGTGTAGGTGCATGCATCACAAGAGCCTTAGCTCATGAAGAACTAAAGTACAAAGATGGAGCAATATTGACAAATGAAAAATCTATCATCTAGTGGTGTAATGCAACAATTGGTCCAAGTAAGGAAGGTGAGTTTACAATTCGTAAATTTTTTTGGTTGATAAATAATACTAACATTGCACCATATGAGGATTATTGAACACTAATAGGATTCAGTGAGTTGCACTCTTTTAGAAGCTTTGATACAGGTTCATGGAGTATCCAGACACAAAAAATGGCATGCTATTATCCATCATGTGTAGAGAAAAATTAAGATGACTGCAAGTCAACTAAACAGGTGGACAAATGGGATATACGAGTTTTGGACCCAATTGACACCTATCATCCCTCACAAGCACTGGAAATGGTAGAGATAGATTCCTCGATTGACTTTGACCACTTGTCTAATCTAGTGCAACTTGGTAATATATATGTATATATATATATATATATATATATATATATATATATATATATATATATATATATATATATATATATATATATATATATATATATATATATATATATATAATTTTATATTTGTAATTATATATATATATATATATATATAATTTTAATATATTTGTAATATATATATATATATATATTTATTTAATTTTAATATATAACTTTATAACTTTTACCTAAGTATTTTTTGAATTAATGATTGCATTTTGTTTATTTGTCACTATAGGCCATGTTTTTGTTGTTACTGCACCTGAAGACAATGAGGGATGGATAGATTATTATTTGTGTCATTGTGTCCAAGCCAAACAAAAATTGGATCACTTAGTTATAGATGGTGAAAGTTTAGAGTACCATATCGTTGTGGTGGTTGTAACTGGCACATGGCTTAGACAATATTCTATGAAGAACCCTAACTTGTGGTTATTCAAGGATTGGCAAATAGAGAGGAAGATTCTTTATTATTCAAACCTTGTTGTCACATCAAATGTCCACTTGATAAAATATGGTGAAAAATTAGATAATAAGATTCTTTGGAAAGTTTGCGAGTTAGACCATAAGGTAATACTTGAGACATTAAATTGTAGAGCAGATTTAGTTGGTTCATTAAATTGAATAGGGAGAGAGGGAGAGAGAGATAGAGAGAAAGAGTGATCAATTGGATCCAAATACAATGTTTCAACCTCTCCCCTAAGACTATCCACATGACAAGGTGTGTATTTTTATTATATGTAAGTGATGAGATAAGTTTAAATCATAGATTTTATGTTTTGATTTGTTTAGAATTTAGATACATTATTTGAATTTATATTAAATTCTTTAATAGGACCCATTTTTAGATTAGTGATTTGAATAAGTGAAAGTTTAAAATTTTTTGTACAGATCAAAATGTAATGAAAGAACATGAAAATCTTTAGAATGTGAATGCTTTGTGATGTGAAGTTATGATTGTGTGCATGTAACCAGAAATTCAAACCAGTGAAAGCAAGGATACAATGGGAGAAGTTTCCAAGACTCATCAAGCCATTTAGTAAGCCACTTGATTATTGCTAGAAGCTCAAACAAATAATTCTTTGCATTTGGAACATTGTTACCAATAATGATATTATGACTAACATAATTTTATCTTTTATTTGTTTTGTCATTTGTAATTATTTTAGTCAAACTCCAAAACAAATTTATATCCAAATCATAAACTTATAAGACCTATCTTATAAATTTTTTAGATGTCTATTTGGAAGCATTAAGACCAAATTATATGATCTTTGGTTCACTCGTAGTGACAAGATTCAATTTTTTAGCATATGTATGGGTTCGGGGGTCAAATCCTTTAAGGATGACCATAGGTTGTTATGTTTGTTCACTCTTAGTCTCAAGATTGCAAGGTTGTGATTGTGTAGAAGAATCCACACCCTTAAGGATAATCATAGGTGGTTCATCAATGTTTGATTTGTAGCCTTCCTTTTTCCCTTTAGACCTAATCATGTTTATGTTCTCACAAGTTGGCTCAATCATATGTAGTTGATCTTTGCATCCTATTTTTCTTCCTAGAACTTTCTTCTTGTTCATGCTTGGGTACTTGGGTTCATTGAAAACCTTATGATTAGTATTAGTCATGAGTCCATCCACCCCAAATTTCTTATCATCAATGAGTTCTTGAATGAGGTATTTAAGTTTCATATAATTTGATGTAGAGAACAATAATGGAAGCACAACCTTTAGACCAACCCCAAAAACCAACAGTTAAGATGTTCAAAGAATTGAATAATTGGTTTGTTTTACTTCAAAAAGTGTATACCTCTTTAAGGAGCCACTATGAGGGTTTTAAGACTCACCATACACAAGTATGACACAAAGCAATTTGACTCAAATCAAGCCTTTAAGGACAAGTTCCCTTAATTTGGGTAAAATAGGGATTTTATGATTCTAGGCCTCACAACTTCCAATAAAGGCTACAAACTACTTATTCACAACCCAACTAAGAAAAATTTACCATTGGTTGCACTCCCAACAACCCACAACACAAATTGCAAGGAAGGACCTAGAATCCTATTAGGTCTCCAATCCCTAATTTTTGCCAGTAACTTCAAAAATTCCCAAAAGACTGAAGAAAAAAATCACACTTTCAAATAACCTTTTTCAAGTTCTCTCAAACCCTAAAGTTTCAAAGATTGACTCCAGTCCAGCATATCATAACCCTGACTTAGTCCACTGGCCTAATTACCTAGGTTAGGCTTGGGTTTCAAAGCAAGAGGTTAGGAATGGGTGCATAGAACCAAAAATCCACTTCCAAGGTGTTCTAATAACTCAAAAAAGGACAATTTGTTTGATCAACAAGTCCTTAAAGTCTCTCCATCTCTTTATCTAATCTAGTCTTCTTAAAATTGGTCAAATACATGGTGATATTTGAGCTAGGGCTTCCTCCCAAAATTCAATACTTTCAATTACTATTTTAAAACTAAAAAAATTATTATAATACACATCCCTAACTTGCTTCATACAAGTGGAGAAGAAATTCAACTTGTGGATTAGCAAGTTAGGGCCATTTGAATGCCAAAACCCTGAAATTGAGGGTTTCTCAAACCAAGAAGCTTATAAATTCGATTACTTTTGAAAGAAAAAGGATCAAAACTTAAAACCACTACCAAAATCCTTTAGACACTTAGCATCAACTCTTAGATTAGAAAGGTCATCATCTACCTCTTATTCTTCTATATTGTACTTGCAAAATCTCAAGAAATTGCACTAAAATAGGTATATTTTATTGATTTGAAAGCAAGTTTACCATTTGATCTTCCCTCTTTATCCATTTTTGAATGTCTCAAGCCTAAATAGGCTGTTTCTAACTATTCCACTCAACCATCAAATGATTTGAGCCATTGGGACTCCTAAACCAAAAAGTTGTTTAGCAAATTGTAAAAGTTGTTGACAACTTTTAAGCAACTTGTGTCGCTATAGCAATAAATGTTGCATTTAGACTTAATTAAGGATGCCTAAGGTTTATAAACACACCAATGAGTCTTATGTCCTTAGTAAAATGGATGGGTCATTTGGAGATCATGAGATCTATCCCCTAACCTTATTACAAACATATTGATGAATGAAAGTTATGTGCTCTACACCATAATTTTTAGTCTTATGACCCTTATTCCTCTCATAGATGCAAATAGTTATTGTCACTCCAAAATTTAGGATTAACCTTGGGTTCATAAGGTTTATATTTATATGGTTGTGTAATAATCTTATCCGATATCAAAGTATTCAACACCAATTCAAGTGAGTTGCCTAGAGGTGTATAGGTGTGTTTAGACTTGGAAACCCATGATGGTTTACCTCTACTAGAGTCATTAGATTTGTTTGAGTTAATATTAAAGTGGAGAAGCATATTTTTTTGTAGTTTGAATTTCATTGGGAATTGGTCAAGTTGATTACATTAGGCTCCTTCCTCATTTCTTCCATTTGTTTCATAAAAACTTCTAAAGGTGAAGGTTCCTCTTTCTGAATCAAGTTGTCAACATTAAGGTTGTGTGGAAATTTCACTCCTTGAGAGAATAAGTACATGAAGCATTTAGCTATTTCTTGATCCAAGTTTAATTTTATGAGCTTTTGTTAATATTTATCTTGTTGAAATTGTAAGATCTCTTCCTTAGTGATTTTTGGATTTGGATCATTATCTTATGAACCATTTCTAGTATATTTTGACATTTGGGGTGAAAGTGAACAATGTCTAGAAATTTAATTGGTAAATCCTTGAGAAAATTGTCATGCTTTTTTCATATAGCCTTAGATCACTTTCTTTGGTGAATCTTATATCTAGTTGTAACTGGCATGAAAGAAGATATAATAATTCAATAGGATAACTAGAATAGACTTGATTTTCAAACTAGGATAACTACATAATATTTCCACTTTTCCAAAGTGATGATATCAAAAGAGAAAAAATGCATAAAATGTTATCCTCTTGCATTTTTCTCCACATTTTTCAATAACATCAAGAAAATAAATTGAATATTAGGATGCCCATTTCACTTCTCTATAACATATCAAAAGATGAGGTATGGTTGTTTTGGACCAAGTCTCTACTGTTACATCATGAGCCACTTTTTAGGCATAAAAACCCCTCCATTTATAAAAGAACTATATGGAATAGTTATCCCCCAACCATAAAACTTGCTAAAGTATCTTAATATGATCTTAAAGTGAGGATTCTTCAACTGGATTGAACCCATCAACTCTTATATGTGTTTTTTATGAAACCCTCAACAAATAAGGCCAAAAACTAAGGCCTCTTTAAATCTGACATGGAGATCACTTCTAGAACCTATTAGTTGATCCTACATCATATTTATGATGATTAATTTGACTATTTTAGATAAAACCATGGCCTCCTTTAGGCAGATCTCTTGCTGCTATACCTATGACATCAAATTTAATGCATTTTTATGCACCCAAGCACTCCAAACTTGTCTAGTTAGATGATAATTGGTGCAGGGCACCAAGGAAAATAGAGAGGTTTCATTGTATTTGTGAATTAGGAACAAGGTTGAAAAATGATGTAATAAGACCCAAGATGTAAGGTCAATTGGACTTTAGGTGCCATTATAAGGTAGAGTGTCAAATTGAATCAATAGGTCAAAAATGAGCAATATAGGTGAGTTTTCAAGGAAAAAAAGATTTCTATATTTCTTAGAGGGTTATAAAGGTCCTTAAGGTCATTAGGTTAAGTTTTAGGCATCTAGGAGTTAAGATGTCAAAAATTGTAAAAGATTACAAAAGTTGTCAAAGCAAAATTGCAAAAATGCTAACAAATTTGCAAGAGTTTTGGAATTGGTGAAGGGTTGAGCATTTAGAAATAAGTTATTTTAGTATTTTCAAACCTTTTCTAAGTCACAAAAGTGGAATCAAGTGAAAAATGTAAAAAGTACTCTTTTTGTGTAAAGTTGCATTGTTGAAAGTTGTAAAAGTTGCTCAAATTTGCAACTTAGTAGAAAAATGGTCATGGGATCAAACTGTCTATTTTGTTAGCTTTGGGTGGCTGGGTAAAACCTATACCAAAGCTCATCCTATCCTTTTGAGTGTTTGAACATTCTCAAGCACGTCAAACTGAAATGTCCCTAAGGGTCACTAAATGCCATAGGGTAGCAATCTTTGATCGGGCATATCTCAAAGATCGTGTGAAGTATGGACGTGATTCTAGTTTCTATAGGACCATGCTACAAAGAGCTACAATAACCTCTCTCACTTTTTGGAGATCTTACTCTGTTTTGATTTTGCAATGCCATCTTGGGTGATGCTAAAACTTGTAGTGTTGGCTTGCACAAAATTGGTAACTACCAAATATCTCTTGTAGTGTTGAGCACTCAAACATTCTCGGGCACACCAAATCAAAATGTCCCTAAGGGTCACTAAATGCCATAGAGAAGAAATCATTGATGGGGCATATCTTGGAGTTTTTACAAGGTATGGATGTGATTCTAGTTCCTATAGGACCATGTTGTGGAGACCTACAATAACCTCTCTCACTTTTTGGAGATCTTACTCTATTTTGATTTTGTGATATCATCTTGGGTGATGCTGAAACTTGTAGTGTTGGCGAGTATAAAGTTTCCAACTATTAAATCTCTCTCACCTTTCATTGTGGGATTGAATTGATTATTTTTTTATCTTTGAGTGGTTGGGTAAACCTTATTTCCAAGCTCATCCTATCCCATTGAGCGCTTGAACATTCTTAGGCCTGCCAAACTAAAACATCTCTACGGGTCACTAAATGCCATAGGGCAGTGATCTTTGATAGGGGATATCTCAGAGCTCGTGCAAGGTATAGATACAATTGTAGTTCCTATAGGACTATGTTGTAGAGACCTACAATAACCTCTCTTTCTTTTTAGAGATCTTATTTCATTTTGATTTTGTGATGCCATCTTGGGTGATGCTAAAACTTGTAGTGTTGGCTAGTACAAAGTTACCAACTGCCAAATTTCTCTCACATTTTGTCATGGGTCGAACTGTCTATTCCATTAGCTCTGGGTAGTTGGGTAAACCCTATCCCCAAGCTCATCCCATCTTGTTGAGCACTTTAATGTTCTTGGTCATGCCAAATTGAAATGTCCCCCAAGGTCACTAAATGTCATAGGGCAGTGATCTTTGATGGGTCATATCTCGGAGCTCGTTCAAGGTATGGATGCAATTTTAGTTCCTACAGGACTGTGTTGTAGAAATCTACAATAACCTCTCTCAATTTTTGAAGATCTTACTCTATTTTGATTTTGTGATGCCATCTCGGGTGATGCTGAAACTTATAGTGTTGGCTAGTTCAAAGTTGCCAATTTCCAAATCTCTCGCACCTTTCATCATGGGATCGAACTGTCCATTCCATTAGCTCTAGGTGGCTAGGTAAATACTAGCCCCAACCTTATCCAATCTTGTTGAGTGCTCAAACATTCTCAAGCATGCTGACCCAAAATGTCTCTAAGAAAGATAATGACACATTAAGGGGCTTACAAGAGTTCATAAGTTTCTATTTATCTCCATCACATTGAAAATATCATGGAGAAAATGTGGTGTGATGTGTAGAAGGAGAAGATTCTAAAGGGCTCATAACTTTTCCTCCTCATCATAACTCACAATCTTAAGGGTTTATTAGAGGTAGGCTTAATATGGCACATATTCTAATGTGCCATAGGTTTATAAGATTGTGCCAAAACTATCAAAGCAATGATAGAGATCACTATTTTGCATCATTATGAGGGTTTCTCAAGGATCTTATATTGTTTAATGTCATATTTGTGAATAGAAAAGAATACATTCACTACCTCTTGCATTATCATTCAAAAATACCAATCACATTAACATACTTCTAAATGATACATTTGTAAATTGTGATGTTTTTCAATTCATTGTCTTATATTGAATAATGGTTTGGATCCTTTAAAGAAGTGTGCTTTTGATAGTTGTAAGTACATGTGACCCTCACCAATGTATGATAGTTTCATGAGAGGCAATAAAAAAAGAAGTCAAAGTAAATAGATATATAAAGTAAAAAATAATATTTAAGAATGACAATAAGTGAATAGACTCTACACAATGCATTAAGGATATTTTTCCAAAGAGAGAGTCAAGAAACTGATACGATATATGCAAATAAAGAGTAGATAATGGTAAGTAAATATCAAAGTAGAGAATAGTTTTTGAATATGATAGAGAATGACTATGTTTTTGTGTTACATTCCAAGTAATGATTAGTTGGGATGTACGTCATAGACTAAGGGAGATGATATTCATGAAGGGTTTTAGATAAAATGTTACTATAACTATCAAAACAATGTTAATGATAATCAATTCATAAGGTAAAGGCATTACGAAGGAATGAGATCAAAGGAAAATATTCAAGGCAACAATAGTGAGTGTGATGAACAACTTTTTAAACCTTTGTAGTAGTGTGACTATCAAAATCTCTAGAGAAACTCTTAAATATTTATCAAAATTCTAATTTTCATGAAAACAACGACATGGTATTAAACTTAATATTCATGTTTATTTCTAGGGCTTTGTGGTAGGGTTAAAGAAAGTGGAATTGTTTCCTATGTAGATGGAATAAGTAAAAGAATGTCAAGTGGAAAAGTACGATCATGAAAATCTTTAAAATCATTATGACTTTTTTTCAACTAAGCACAACAATAGTGCTTGGTCCAAACAAGTGAAAAAGTACATGTGAGAAGCCTATCTAGTAGTTATGTGCAAATGGAATAGAGGTGTCCAATTGAGATCAATGGTTGATAAAAATATAATGAAAAACCTCTTAAAAGCTAGTTTACTACTATATCACATAGATTATAGTCATATGGTAAAAATAATGGAGAACCTTTATGGTGGAGGTATATAAGAACTAATTTAATGGATCATATGATAGGGAATTTAACAAAAAATAAGACACAGTGAGACAACAATCTTAATAAATCTAGTAATCATGTGTAATAGAATAGAAGAATTTAGTACTATTTATAGTAGGATTAATAAATTAAATTTTTTTAAGGATCTTTTAACAAAACACCTAGTTTTGTATGTGCAAGATGACTCACAATCAAATACTACAATGAGTTGTAAAGTTGTGAGTTAGTTCATAAAGGGACAACCATGAAGGAATAATCATAGTTCTAAATCTATGAAGAGGAGCTCCAAATGCCATTTAGGTGGTGGTAGGTTGGTAGTTTGAGGATACTTATTATCTACTCCTATTTTTTCAATGTTAAACTCTATTAGAATAAATTTACAAGTTTCACCTAGCATGAACTGAGAATTCAACAAAGGCTTTCAAATATTTTTGCATACATGTCAGTGCACTGGTGATATATGGTGATTTTGAGGCTACACTATATCAATATATTATTATATTGTTATGATAAATGGTGATCTAATGAATAAGAACCTAACAAATCTAGAGGTCCAAAGATGTGAAATTGTCATAGCATTAAGGATAAGACATTGAAATAGTGAGGTTTTCCCTTTGGAGAATGTGAAAATTATAGCATTATGGAAATAGTAGTGTTAAAGAAGATGACAATAGGCACTCCAAAATTCATAACCTAAATGAGCAAAGGGATTCAAAAATATGTCAAAACAATGAAGTTCATGGTTGTCTTGTTGGTGATGTGAAAGATGATTTGTATAGTACACAAAGTGTCAAATTCAAGAAGTAGTTTGTCATAGATGAACATGGGACATGCATCCCATTATCTTAAAGCACTGGCATAATGCACTTTTAAGGATATTAATGCCATGAAAGTGGAGCCTTAAGCTAGGAGACATGGATTGAATGAGATCAATCAATAGATATATGAAAGTTCTCTGTAATAGCTAAAAAACATTAGATACTGGTAGCCTCTATATTCACATTGTATTAGTTATAGTTTGTGACCAAGTTTTGAAAAGTTTTGTAAATTTCTTCAAAGATACCTGTATGTTGCTAGTTTTGGAGTTGTTTATCATGAAAGGGCCACAAGTCTTGTCTCCACTATGGAAATTCCATGGTCTTTTGGATTTCAAGGCCACAAACCCTAATGCATTATATTATGCAAGAAAGGGCCCTAAAATTGAGTGCAAATAATTCTTTGACCAAGCCCTAGGTGAGCTAGGCAATGCCTGACTAGGGACTATCAACAAAGAAAGAGCTCTCAAGAGCAAAGCTTGAAGAATTAAGACTTTCCTTTTTGAAGGATTGAAGAGGGGTATGAGGAGGTTCTAACTTGTGGAGGAGGAGTCTTGATGAAGTGTGGAAGGTGTCTTAAAAGTGGGGATAGTAGTTAGCCACAAAAACCCTACCAAACCCTCAATTTTTCTATTTTTGTTGTATGACCTATATGCACCCTGAGACCCTAAAAATCCTTGACTATGGGTCCTATGTATCAATTTTTCTTAAGGCCATAGGTGTTGAAACTCTAATAAAAAGGAGCTATTGGCCCTAGAAATCTGGGTGGAGGCCCAATTAGGGGCTCTTCTTGTAGCCCTTTTATGAAGAAAAATTGAAATTAGGTACAAACCCATTATTGTTATCCATTCAAGCATAGTACAAGTATTCCAATAACACCTTAGGACATCATGGAAACCTTGGTTGGACTGGTGAGTGCTATGGTACCCTAGTAGACCTATAAAACCTTCAGAGGGATATTGTTCCTAGAAGAGTAAGGGAGTGATGCTACAAGTTTCGATCATTTAACCTAGTACGGAGGTTGGAAAAGGTCAAGGGATGTTCTAACTAGCAAGAGATCCTATAGACCACATAGGTGTACAAAAAACACCAAGATACACATATAATATACAAGGTTGCATGGAGACGGGGGTACTTGGGGTACTTAGGGTACAGGTATGGATACGGGTACGGGTACATCTATTTTTTATAATAGGGGACAGGGGTACTTGGGTATGTCAAACTTTATTTGTAATTATACTTTAATATTTATAGAAAACCTAAATTTATGAGTCATGAAAATGATTTTTCCAATCAATAATAGTGATAAAGTTTGCAAATATAATGTATTGTTTTCAATTTCAGATTTGTTATATGTTTGTAATAATAATTTATGATAAATGTTTAGATGCATAACATAGAAGGCAGGCTTTAAACATGAACAAGAAGATCATAATTCATATGACAATGACATATTGCAAATGATAAATTTCTAGCTTTAACACTGATAAAGTTTATTGTTGATCAATACTGTATCAAAAATTCAAACTGACTACGTATTGAATTAAGCTTGATAAACAAATAATAGAGAAGAAATATTTTAAACATGAACAAGATCATAAATTATATGACGATGAAATATTGGAAATGATAAACTTATGCTTAAATAGTGGTAAAGTTTATTGTTAATCAATATTCTATCAAAGTTTCAAATTGATTAGGTATTGAATTAAGCTTGACAAACAATGAGCTGATACACAAACAAAAAACTTAAAAAAAAATCTGAAATCTCAATCAAGGTCCTTAGCTATGATGTTCTCCACCGACTACTTAGTACTTGGGTACATGGGTACAAGTACTAGGGATCGGGTACAAGTACCCATGCAACCTCATAATATATTATGATAACCAATAATGTCATACATGAACAAACATATAATATATTATGTTAACCAATAATTTCATGCATGAAGGAACATATAATATATTATGATAACCAATAATGTCATACATGAACAAACATATAATATAAAATGATAACCAATAATGTGATACAACAACAAACACATAATATATTATGATAACCAATAATGTCATACATGAACAAAGATATCATTTATTAACCAATAATTTCATAAGTCTAATAATGTCATGCATCAAATAAATGCCATACATCAAATATAAAATGTCATAGATACATCAAATGTATATTGAATATGTCCACTAACATAAAATCCAACATATATGTCCACTAATGCCTATACATGTATGTCTATCAACTATATCTTCTCCTTCCCACGAGGGGAAGGAAAAAAATCTCTAGAGGTCTTCAGTCATTGTGTGGAGGGAGATGATGTCGATGATGGGGTCTTCCTCACATGCTTGCTCATCCTCTTATTGAGGCTCTTCTCTAACTTGAGCTGACACAAACAAAGTAAATACGAACCAATAATTATTATACATTGAAATCAAATATATGTACACTCAAAATTAATTATTTTCTTACCACCACCAAATAGTTTCTTTGAAAATACACCTCGAAGGCTTGTGGATGATTAGGTGTAAAAAGACAGAGGCCAGGTCTCTAGAGACCATCAGGATGATAGACTCACTCAGCTAGAGCAAAAGGTCCAAAGGCTAGATTCTATCCACCAGATAATCACCAAACAGATAGTAGAGACCCTTCACACCTTGAATGAGAATATTGTCAATCTAGGTGACTATCTGACTACAACTGGCCTTAAAAGGGAAGCAGAGTAGAACACAGAGCAAGGATTCAATTGGGATGAATTTCAGAAAGAGGCTAGTGATTAGGTGAATTAGGGGAACCAGATGAACACTCCTACTAGGATTCAGGAAGAAGGAGCTAGTCAAAAGGGCAATGATGCTACAGAAACCCTACAGGTCATGGACATGGATGGCCACTAGCCTATTTTCTTGGCTTTTTCCCTAGCCTTTGTTCTTTGGTTTCGGGCCTTCTCTTTTTTTTGACCTTTTGAGGCAATTTTTCTATTTGTTTAGACTATTTTTTGTCACTCTTTTTGCTGTAAAACTTTGGGTTTCAGGATCCCTATAAAACCTATTTTACCTAATCAAAAAAAATTCAATCAATATAATCACTTATAAATAAAATTAGAAATTTTGATACTAACTATTATAAAAAACAACGAAAACCAAGAAAATTCTTTCATACCTCAATCAATGGCTATGAACTAGCCATAGTTGCAGCCACTCCATGATTGATAGACTGCTGAAGATGAGGAGGATTCTCAGATGTCCAGAGTTGCATGTCATAAAATACACATTACATGTAACATGAAACATGAAACAAATATAATCAAATGAATTAAATTAACATGAAACAAATGTACCTCTACGAAGCTTGTATCACGTCTAGGCTCAGAGTTTATAGTGAATGTTGACGGTCTTGTAGAGAACCAATGCACATGCATAATTTTTTTTTGTCAATTCTTTATATGATTTCTTAATAAATATATTTATTAATTTAAATGATTAAATCAATACATACCTCTGGACTTGTCGATGGGACAAAAAATGGGTTAGGGGATCGATACTAGGGCTGCCAACACTTTGACCCTAAATTTTGAATAATGTCAATAGATGCTAATTAATTAGTTATTCACTATACATATGAAATGTGATCAAATTAGTTTATTATAATTGTAATTTACTTATTGGTTAATGTGAAATGTCTCATTTAGGAACTGATTAGTGATGAGGCCATCATCTGCACCATCTCCAACATGGCTGCCAAATGTCCATAAGGATCCACATAATGTGCACATATGACTGGGATGTGTAGAGGCTCCTCCTCAAATAATGAATGCATTTAATGAATGAGGGTCTGCATTGAAGCATTAATAGTCTCTAGAGTGTTGGCCTCTACATGTTCCTTCACAACTGAAGGAATAGTCACATGCTCACCTTGTGGCTTGACCATAGGTGCCTTAACTACATTAGGGTCATGACGTGCCCCCAACCTCTCAAATGATGACCCCCCACCTCTACCTTGAGAAGTCTAATATATCAAAATAATTGGAGATCTCCCCAAGGAAAAACTCACAATATTGGGACCTTGTGATTATTGTAAGGAGGGGCATCAAAAACCATCCACCATCTATCCCAAAAATTATTCTTAATACCATCATGTATGCACCAATGGATGAGGAACCATTTAGTTGCCTCTCTAACAATATTTTGTTCACTAGGCTTTCTAAACAATGCACAAATTCTATGTTTTGGTATTTCTTTTGTTTTTAACATCTTCATATGATAATTTGTTTGCATAATATATTTTTTGTTCATCCCTCTTAACCTATCAAATTTCCAACTGACCACTAATAAAAGCTACATGGGTCTTAATGGACTCAAGGGAGGATGCCAATTGAGCTCTCATTGGATTGGTTTTTCCAGAAGCTTTCAACCTACCAATGAGTGCTTCAAATTCATTTTTGCCTCTTTCTATTTCATTTATTATGTTTTCTTGTGTTCCAGGAGGAGGTCTTCCAATCAGTGCAGGTTGCTAAATTTCCTATTCTTGTTGTGGAGGGTTTTGATTTGGATCTTGTTGAGGGTTTTGGTTTTGATCTTGTTGGGGATTTTCCAATTCATTATTTACATTTCCTGATAAGAATTCAATTGAAATCTAAATAAATAAATAAGTTTAAATAAAAATTTAAAAAAACCTACAAAACAATATAAAAAACATATAAAACAATGTAAAAAGAAGGTTAGACAACATACAGCATGCTCGTGATCTCAAAATTTGATAGTGAGGAAGCATATTGATAAGGTAGGTTGCAAAAACCTTCAATTTTCTCAATCCATGTATGCACTGTGAGGAGGGGAAGTAGGAAAATGAAGAAAAAATGAATGGGTTGTGGGTATGTAGCCCATTTATAATAATTTAGCTTTTTTTAAAGCGCGTACATGCTATTGAAAGTTAGAAAAAAAGGGTGAAACCTTTTTGGCACCACAACTTGGTGCACTTACCCTATGTATCTTGTCTAGCTTTAACTGTCCATCATCCAAAACTAACCGAATGAAATGGTATCACAACTATATGTGTTTGTCTTAGAAATCAAGAGAAAAATTATTTTCAAGATGAATGACACTCTGTGGTGTAGAGCACAGAATAAATACATAATAAAATTATCTTGAAAGGTCTTAGAAGATTAAGAAGTATCAGATAAATAGGCTATTTGGTTTTGAAAATTCAAAATTATATGGCTAAGGTGTCTAATGATACATTATAAATCATGGATTTCCTTTAGTCACCAAAGGATTTCAAAAATTTCTTGTCTATTTGGTTATAATAAAGATTTTAGGGTCATGTTAAGTCATTTCAAACTTGTCTTAACCAACCAAAAGTTCTTAGGAGGCAATTAGTTGAAAAAGTGTAAAAGTTGTCAATTTTGCATAAATGAAAAGTTGCAATTTTGTTGTGACTTTTCAAAATTTTCTTGTAAATAGCCTTGGTACATTCTAATCATTGGGGAAAGGCTAATTAATCATTTTTGACATCTCATAGATAAGATATGAAGGATTGTGATGATTTGAGACATTGGAAAGCAGATAAAACATAGTTTTAACATCAATTTTATT
The DNA here is from genome assembly GCA_028749045.1 of Cupressus sempervirens. Lineage (NCBI taxonomy): Eukaryota > Viridiplantae > Streptophyta > Pinopsida > Cupressales > Cupressaceae > Cupressus > Cupressus sempervirens. The sequence continues at coordinate 267,320,792 of CM053792.1, read as the reverse complement.
GTTTCTTGTGATTGTATGGCCCTATATAGATTAGCAGACTAGATCAATCTACATGATTGGATAGAGGAATGAATTAGTTCACTACATCACTTTATTTAAATTCTATGTGATTCTCCTAACAATAATTATATTAGTTTTTGTACAGGTTGTCCTAGAACCCCTCATTTCTATGGTGTGTATCAAAGATGGGGCCCTAACTTGCATTTCCACAAATGGAATTCAATGATCATTTGGGGATGGAAATTTGGGAATATTTATTGATAGATTCCAAAGTTGGTGGTCAAGTTCTATGTTTTTCTATTTTTACTAGTCAGCCCTAGGTCAAATCTCTCAATGTATTTAACATTTGGAAATGCAACATTAAGCATTTGAATGAGAAAATCATGTCAGTAGGACATAAAATCTAGTAGATAGTGTGGATTAGTTTGGGGGAATATATCCAAGGGGTTATTTTTGTTCTATGCACTCATCTACTTGCACTTTCTTTGTAAACTAGGCCTAGTTAGGCATATTAGGTTTATGTACAAGGTAGGGATTAGGGGATGTTGGAGTAGATTCAAATCTTGATCACTTGGAATTAGGAGTAACATTGAAGGGTATCTTAAAAGATGATTTATTGGGTTAGTCCTTTGGATATTTTAGAAGTTGAGTAGGGAAAACTGTAAGGAAACTCAGGTGTGAAAATAGCTTCCTACACTAATCTCTTAAGAGAAGTATGGTGCAAATCCTATTAAAATATTTTACACATACAGATTCAATATCATGTAAACAACAATATTACAGAAAATCAAGCATAAAGAAAATAGACAGAGAAAGAAACACATAACACAAAGATTTTTTGGTGGGGAAAAACCTTTCGGTAAAACAACCCCACCCCTCCAAAACTTGCACAATGTATTATCTTCAACACAAGGTTACAATACACTTGCAATGCAAGTTCAACAACAACAATAGAAGACTCCAGTAGCAACTCATAGTACCAACAATACACTTTCTTGCATACACCTCTTCACAACCCTAAAAATGCTTATAACATGCACTTCACTTTAGGGTTACTCCCAAAGGTAACCGTATTAGGGTTTTACCATTCTTTGAGAAAATAGGAACGCTAAATTTTTTTTCGAGGTGATGCCCCGAACCCCACTATTGGGGTAGAGTGTATAGTACTCAAATTTATCAGTTGCCACATGTCTTCACCTGTCATTGAATCTTCCTAACATAGCTCTTACATGTCATAGGAATTCATCATAACCATTTTAGCTATGATCTCCTTATATACAATTCAAGATGCCGACACATCAACATTATTTGCAAGAAATACATTTTACAAAACAAATAATAAGAATAGGAATTATCCAAGGTTGAGACACCTTATTCCTAACAAAAACCAATTAGGAGGTCTAATTGCCCTACTAGCCCAATTTGGGTTTGGAGTGATGAGTAAAGTTGGGGATCAAACCAACTATTGTAACACCCTATTTGAGTTCCTAGGAAACCATTCTAAGTAATAGGAAGGTTCAGTGAGAGGCTTAGGGTGAGTTTCCACCAAATCAACAATTTGAGGGACTTTGGTCTTAAAGCCAAAAGGTGTATCAAAATTCAAGTATTAGCCAAGTGTTTGGGAAGACTTGAGGTAGGTTGGAGTTATTTATAGGGTTGCTTTGGAGACCCTAGAAACCATCCTTAGAAAGAGGGAAGTCAAAATCCTCATTTGGAGACGTGGGTAGAGAATATTGAAGAAGCCACTTTTCTTGTTGTGTCCAGGGCATCAAAGGTCTTAGGAGAAGACAAGGATGGTAAATGGAAGTGAAGATGTTGGGGAGGAGATGCCTTCAAGAGTTACATGTGAGGCCTCAACCTAGCCATCATAGTAGTTTATTTACATTTTAGATACTTTATATTTTTTTGATCTTGTTATATGTTGGACCTATTTTGGATTGTTTTTTAGACTATTTGATATTATGGGATGCTTTTTTTTTATGATGATTATTTATGATGTTAGAACTTATTGATGATGCTTGATGGTTGTTTACATCCATGTACTTGGTTGGTTATTTTATTGAGGAGTATGAAATTATGTTTGAATGCAAACATTAGTTGGATCATATATTTGAAAACTCATGAAATGTTGCAAATGGTCATATCATGCTTAGTTGATTTTGCTAGTATCATAGAAATGGAAAAATGTTATGGGTATGTGTAGGATCATGGTCAGCCAAACTATGCTCTTAAGTGGCAATAAAAAATCAAAAAATTAGGGTTATGTCGACTTGACGTGCAATTTTCTACTTGTTAATAACTTTATATCAAAAAGTTGAGAGAAAAGAATCTCTAGAAAATTGAATCTAGTTTCTAAACTATTAGGACTTATCTCAAAAAAATAAAAATTGATTGGTCAAATTTTTGAATTTAAATACAATATTATGAAAAATTTAGAACAAAAATAAGAAGTAGCTGTATGTCTGACCACCTTAATCAAAATCAAATGATAATATTTTTTAATAATATTCTAGATATAAGTAGTAGACTCATGCTTAGATGTGACACATATTTTTGGGTATTTTATTCTAAATAAATAATTGATAATTAAATTTTGACTTTAGTATTTTTGGAATAAAATAACTCTCATGTCTAACCACATTGACTAATTCAAAACTTTGCAAAATTCAAATTTTCATTTTTTCCTTATAGTAGAAGAAACATTGAATGTGATGCATATTTTAGATTTAAAAAATGTTGTACTATTTGAAAGTTATAGTTGTTTTTCAAGTAGCATGTCAGTCAACACTTTATATGTAACTCCATTAGAAAATAAGTAATAATTATTTACTTAACTCATAATTTTACAAACCTTAAATTTATGGAAAGATAAGAACATTCTTAAGAAACCCTTTTCATTCCATCAAATTTTTGTGAAAAGAAAAGTTGTCGGCTACATGTTTGAAATAAAAATCACATAAAAATTGGCCAAAAGCACATTTTAAGGATGTTTTTAAAGTTTACCATATAGCTTCAGTATCAAAAGATATAGTAGACCTTATAAAGATATTAATTGTTTTCATTTAGTATCAGGGTGGGTGGGAAAAAAGTTGGAATAGATTTTGAAATGGTTTGAGATATTTCAGAACTATGAATTTTCAGATCACCACTTTTTGGCACACCATGATATTGCACATACCCTTATTTGAAATTTAATTGAGATATATATTATTTTTTGATTCAATTATAAATACAAAATTGATTTAGGATTTGTATATGCATATAATTTATATAACTTGGACAACTGGTATGTAGTTTGAGTGTGCCGAAAATATAACCATGGTAAAATGGAGAACCAAGAGTATACCTTTGTATCTACTGAGAATGCCAGGGCTACATATAATGAAGAGATCTTAGCCTCATTATTTAGTATTTTACTTTGTGAATGTAATGTGAATGAGTGTGTTAGATTAGATTTTCCACTTGTAATGTTCAATGTATATTTTATTGTCTCACTTGGCACTTCTATTGTTATATGTATAAGTGGAAAGTCAATTTTAGATATTGGCAAAAGACATCCAACCTTATTTCTAACTAATTAGAAATGTTTAAGTTATATCCCTTTGCATAAAATTACCAAATGAAGGCTTTTATTAGATTAAATTTAGATTTTTTAGAGGGCTTTATTAGAGTCCTAGGGTGTTCTTTTGGTAAAATTAAGTTGCCTACATGTTAGAACTATATGTTAGGGCTTTAATTTTGACTTTACTTTAGTTTAAATCACTTTTCTAACCCTTTTAAAATTCCATTTTTCAAGTATTTCGAAAATGGGAAGAAATCTTACCCAACTTCTCACCTTATCTTTAGTGAGTTGGAGTTCTAATAAAACAAGGAAACTTAGGTGGAGTTAAAGTGATTTTTCTCTTTCATGATGGAGAAAAAGGAGTTTAGTTTCTTATTAAAGGGAAAATAAAAAATAGAGTTTTCATTCACCCACTCTCTAGTTTTAGAGATTTTCTATTTTTGAGGATTTGATCAAGGAAGGATAGAGGGCTCTTCTCAAAAAGGTTCATTTTCCATAGTTTGAAGAAAGGTTGGAGCTTTTTCCATGCTTTAGGAATTATGTATTATATTTTTTTTTATGAATAAAAATTATGTAAATGTGGCTACAGATGCATATGTGTATTGTTCATTGTCCATGTTGTATTGTTGAGTGTGAATGAATTTATATTGGTTTTTTTTTTCTCTTTGATTTTGAGAGTATGATATTATGGGTGTGGAAGGACATCACTCACCCTTGAGAGGGAAGAAGTGGCCTTTAGCTGAAGGGGTTAGTTGGGCCTTTCCATTGAGGACAAAGTCTCTTCCTTGGAAGGAAGATGGATACACATGTAGTATGGGCTACATGTGCCAGTACATTGTTATGCACTTTGGGGGTGATAAGGGGAGAAATTTTGTGAGAGTTGGTAATTATTTTGTATGCCTTGTGAAGGTAGATTTGGTTTTATGTATTAGGCTTATCCTCAAGGTTTTAGGCACACCTTCACCCATTATATTGGTTCCTATGGTAACCTATTGTGTAAGCTCAAAAAGGGTGTTAAATGTTGTTTCCTATAAGTTTTTTTTTTATGTGTTTTTGCTTGATTGTTACCTGATTGGTCTTGGTTCTCCAAGATTGGTGGGTGGTCTCATAGAGACCTAGGTTGGGAGGTGAGCTCTCCATGGTTTTCAGTGTTGTTTCCTATAGGTTTTATATGGATTTGTGTTGAAGCAAAGCTTGGAAGATTTCATTTTCTATTGGAGATTTAAAGATGATTTATTATGAGTATTTGTAAAAGTTCTATATTGTAAAAGATCATATGTAGATCTTTATTTATGTAGATCTTATATATTTGTAAGATCTAGATGTGATTGTAATATTGGAAGCGACATGTCAAAGTTGTGAATACTTTTAGCTTTAAATATTTCGTCGAATATGATTAGATGTATTTGAAATTTTGTAGCAATAATCTATAAATGATTTGATATATTTTCTTAAAGTGTTTCAAATTTTAATTTTATTATTATTATTGAGTAGTGTGTGTGTGTGTGTTCTTCAAAATTTGGGCATGACATTATCAAAATGGGTTAAAGTATTATATCCAAGATGATATTAGTCTATTTGTACTAGATACTATGCATAAGTGCTATCAAATGGAACTTGGGGTTGAATAGAAGAAAAGCTAGAGAGGAGAGGAGAAGTCAAGTGGAAGAGGAAATATCTTCAAAGGAAGAGGAAGGTTCAATGGTAAAGGAACTCCGTATAAGGTAGTAGATGACAATACTAAATATAGAGAAAGTGGGAGAATCAAGTTAGAGAGGAGGCTTCAAAGGGAGAAAGTTAAACCATGGAGGAAGATTTGGAGGAAGAGGACCAAGTGTCTTTAATGGTAAGTGTTTCAACTACAATCAGATTGGCCATCAAGCTTTTAGGTTTCCTAAAAAGCTTGGGTCAAACAAGAAAGGAGAAGAAAGGAGGGTGCAATTGACTCAAGAGGGTGGGTATGGAAGTGAGAATTATTACCATACTACCATAACCAGACAAGAAGAACCAAAGCATGGAGAGAATTTAATGATGCAAAGGACCTTGTTGAAGACAATTGTATCAAAGGAGCCACCCCAAAGGAAGACATTGTTCAAAACAACATGTAAGTTGAATGGAAAGGTATGTAGGGGTATATTTTATTCTGGTTCAACTAACAATATTTCTTTCATAGAGATGGTTCATAAATTTAACTTATACATAATACCTCATCCTTACCACTTTAGAGCCTCATGATTGACAAGGGATAGACAAACCTTAGTGAATGAATAGGTTTGGATAGAATTCAATATAGGAGAGTACAAAGACAAAGTGCTCTATGATATTTGTGAAATGGATACATGTTGTATCCTATTAGGGAGACCTTGGAAAAATGATGTGAAAGATAGGAATGAGGGGAAGATTAATGTGTATCACAGAACAAGGGAGGAGTTAATTACACCATGAACGCTCTACCCAAGGAAACAAGTGATGCACTAGTCAAGGGTATTTTCATGCTAGTTGGAGAGAAGGAGTTTATGCAGACTATTAAGTGGAAGGACACCCCATGTTTTGCACTGATTGTTAGTCCAAAGAAGGAGATAGTGACTAAGAGTATGGATAGTAAAAAAGGTAGGAATGTTAGACCTAAGGAAGTAAAAGAGATTTTGGGTTAGTAAGAGGGATTGCTTGTAGATTGTAGGCTAGAAACTTTACCACCACATAGGGAGATTGGCCATTGCATAGAAATCATACTAGGAGCCACATTGCCCAATAGAGAAACATATAAGGTGACTCTAGAGCATGATGAGGAGATATCAAGGTAGATACAGGAGTTGTTGAGAAAAGGTTTCATAAGGAAAATTATTAGTCCTTGTGAATTTCCTGGAGTCTCTGCACCAAAGAAGGAGGGAACATGGAGACTTTGCACTAACTCTAGGGCCATAAATAGAATTACAATCAGGCATAGATTCCCCATCCCTATAATAGAAGACTTGATGGATTGTGTGGGAGTAGCCAAATACTATTCAAAGGTGGACCTAAAGAGTGGATATCATCAAATAAGGATTAGAGAGGGGGATGAGCGGAAAATGACATTCAAAACCACTAAGGGACTTTATGAATGGCTAGTGATGCCTTTTGGGCTTTCTAATTCCCTTAGCACATTTATGAGATTGATGAATGAGGTCTTGAATCCTTTTATTAAGAAGTTTGTTGTTGTATATTTAGATGACATATAGATTTTCAGCAGGAGCAAGGAGAAGCACTTGTTGCATTTGGATCAAGTTTTGAATAAGTTGCATGAGGAGAATTTGAATATAAATTTGGAAAAATGTGTGTTTTTACAGACTAAATTGGTGTTTTTTGAGTATTTTGATCTCTCACAACAACCTTAATATGGATCCCAACTAGCCCATGCCTAGGACTGCCTCAAAGGTAAAGAGTTTTCAAGGTATGCCCAATTTCTATAGTAAATTTATTAGAAACTTTAGTGATGTTTGTGCCCCTATAATTGACACCATAAAAGGGGGAAGGAAATTCAATTTTGTGTGGACTAATGAAGTAGATAGAGCCTTTGAATACCTCAAGATTAGGGTTGCACAAAAACCAATATTAGTGTTGCCTAATTTTCACAAGGTTTTCATAGTTGAATGTGATGCAAGAAAGAGGGCTATTGGTGGAGTCCTAAGTTAGGAAGGAAGGCCTATTGCCTTTTTCTATGAAAATCTAAATGAGGCTAAACAAAATTACCCCACTTATGATCTTGAGATGTATGCTATCATACAATCTCTAATAAAATGGAGGCATTGCTTATTGCCTAAACAATTTATTGTTTCTACTGACAATCATGCTTTGAGTTTCTTGAACATGTAGGAGAAGTTAAATAGTAGGTACATTAAGTGAGTGGAATTGCTCCAATCATATGCCATCATCATCAAGCATAATAAGGGAACCTCAAACAAGGTTGTGGATGCCTTAAGTAGGAGGAATCTAATGGTGCAAGAGATAAATTTGAACAATGATGGAATTCATTCCATCAAGGAGATGTATCAGGAGGATGAAGACTTTGAAGAAGCTTATAAGGTGTGTGCTAAACAATTAGATAGATATCAGAGTGAATTTGTAGGATATGTCTTGTAGGGGGGATTACTCTTCAAGGGGAGCCAATTGTGCATTCCCAAGGGATCAGTAAGGAAGAACACCATAAAAGAGAAACATTGTGGGAGCACAGAAGGGCATTTTGGAGAGGAAAAAACATTGGAGCAAGTGAGGAGACATTACTTTTGGCCAAAGTTGCAGACAGAAGTAAGGAAGTATGTGGAAAGTTACTTGATTTCTCAAAAGGCCAAAGGTCACACTTAAAATGTATGGTTGTATACTCCACTTCTTATTCCTAACAAAACTTGGGATTTAGTAAGTATGGATTTTGTATTAGGTTTTCCTAGGACCAAATTTGGTTATGATAGCATTTATGTGGTTGTGGATAGATTCTAAAAAGTGGCTCACTTTATTCCTTGTAAGACAACACATGATGTATCATACATTTCAAGGTTATTCTTTAAGGAAGTTGTTAGGTTGCAAGGGTTGCTACTATCCATCATGTCAAGTAGGGATCCAAAATTTCTTAGGCACTTTTGGAGGCCATTATGGAGGAAGCTTGGCACAAATTTGTGTTTTTCATCAGCTTGCCATCCTCAGTCTGATGGACAAACTAAGGTAATCAATAGGTCTCTTGGAAACCTCCTAAGATATTTGACAAAGTAGCATGACACAAGTTGGGATAGCATATCGGTACAATTAGATTTATCTTATAATGATTCCATAAATAGGAGGATAGGGATGACCCTATTTCAAATAGTCCATGGGAGACACCCATGAGGTATTATTAAACTCAAAGATGTGAAAGGCATGGAGAATAAAAGTGTACAAGCAGAGGACTTTGCAAAGGTAATGAGAGATATACATCAGCAGGTACAAGATAGGTTGAAACATACCTCAATAAAGTAAAAGGAGCAAGAAAATAAGAAGAAGAGAGAACTCCAATTCCAAGTCAGAGATATGGTGATGATTCACCTCAAGAAGGAGAGACTTCCAAAAGGAAAGTACACTAAACTCATTATAAAGAAGATTTAACCTTTCAGAATAATACACAAGTGTGTAAATAATGCTTATAAGATAGCCTTTCCTTTTGACATTTATCTATCCCCAATCTTCAATGTAGTAGACATCTTTCCTTACAAAGGTGATATGGAAGAAGTGTAGGAACTTGCAGACCAGTCTAATGACTAGGTGGTGCAAATTGTCCCCAAAGAGACACCATAGATTGAATGCATCCTCACCAAGAGGGTGAACAAGAAGACTAGGAGAGTGACCTATTATGATTACTTGATCAAGTGGAAGGATCAACTAGTAGTAGATGCAACATGGATGACTGAGAAGGATATTTTGAAAGTAGGATACCAAGTTGTAGATATTCCAACTCAAGAGCCTTGAGTTTCTTTTGACCAAGGGAGTATGGTCTAGACAAACCAAGAAATACACAATAAACTTCTCTAGAAAGGTCATAGAAGATTAGGAAGTATTAGCTAAATAGGCTATTTTATTTTAAAAATCCAAAATTGTAAGGATAAGGTTTCTAGCGATGGATCATAAATCATGGATTTCATTGAGTCACCAAAGGATTTCAGAAATTTATTGTCTATTTGGTTAGAATAAATGTGTTAGGGTCATGTTAAGTCATTTCAAACTTGTCTTAATTGACCAAAAGGTCTTAGGAGGCAATTAGTTGGAAAAGTGCAAAAGTTGTCAATTTTGGATAAACGAAAAGTTGTAATTTTGATGCAACTTTTCAAATTTTGGTTGTAAATAGCCTTAGTCTCTTGTGACTATTGGGGAAATTCTACTTAAGTATGTTTGACATATCTAAGATTCAAGATGAATGATTGTGATGATTTTAGACATTGGAGAGCAAATAAAATAGAGCTTTACCATTAATTTCATTATTTCTTGAGATTTTATGGCGTTGCTACATGGTTGGATAGAGGAATGAAATAGTTAACAATTTCATTTTATTTCAAGTCTTTTTGATACCCCTAACAAAAGTTATATCCATTTTTGTATAGGTTATTGTAGAAACTCTCATTTCTAGGGTGTATAACAAAGATGTGTGCCTAACTTGCATTTCCTCCAATATAATTCAATGGCCATTAGGGGTAAGAAAGTTTGGATTATGTACTAATATATTCCAAATTTTGGTGCTCAAGTTCTATGGTTTTCTATTTTTAATAGTCAACCCTAGGTCAAATATCTCAATGTATTTGTCATTACAAAATGCAACATTAAGCATTTGAATAAGAAAATCATGTTAGTGGGACATGAAATATGGTATATAGTGTGTATTAGTGTAGGGGAACATATGAAAGGGGTTTTTTTTTCCTAAGAACCCATCTACTTACACTTTCTTTGTAAACCAAGCCTAGTTAGGCATATTAGGATTGTGTACAAGGTAAGGGTTAGGGGATTCTGGAGTAGAGTTAGATATTTATCTCTTAGAATCATGAGCAAGGTTGAAAAGGGTATCTAAAAAGGTTATTTTATGGTTATTCCTTTCAAGATTTTAGAAGTCAAGTAGAAAAAACCAATTAGGGAGGCCTAATTGTCCTGCTAGCCCAATTTTGGTTTGGAGTGTTGTGTAAATTTGGGGATCAAACTAACTATTGGAAAACCCTATTTGAGTTCCTAGGACACTATTTCAAGTGATAGGAAGGACCAATGAAAGGCCTATGCTGATTTTCAACCAAATTAACAATTTGAGGGACATGGGCCCTAAAGCCAAAAGGTGTATCTGTTGGAATACTTTAAAATAACTAAGAGGGGGGTGAATCAATTATCCAAGGTCCAAATGTACAACTAAAACTTTTTATTACTTCAACTTATACATATACATGGATTGATCATTCAATTTCTTAAACATATGCATATTGTTGTCCTAGGTCAAAATAACTTTGCAAAAATGTAAACATGCAATACCACAAAATCATTCACACATTTTGACACAAGGATTTTACATGGAAACCCAATGTGGGAAAAACCACTAGTAACATTGCTACCAATATTCACTCTTCTAAAATGAGCTCTATGAGGAGCCAATCTTTTTAAAGTTTACAATGGACACTGTTAATTGTGACCTAGTTGCACAATTTAAATCACCCTATTAGGAGTGAACCTTGTTAGAGGACTTTAGATTATTCCATTAGAATTTCACCTTGTTAAATGATTTACTCATGATGTTTAGTTCAACCTTAATCCAAAGGATTTATCTAGACTGATACAATTATTAGAAAGTAACAATAGGACTTGATCTGATAATAAAACAACTCACTTACAAACTAAAAATATCACATTGAATCCTTCATTCTACTTGGCACTCATCCTCTTCATCTCTAATAACTTGTTCAACCTTCAAGCTTTTACCTCCTTAAGCCTTCTTTCTTTATATGTTAATTACAAACTCATTCATTTGACCACCATATGAAGCAAGACCCTAGACTTCTTTTCTTTCTGAAGTTCTCATGCATGACAAGTCGCTTCTAGCTTGTTATCTCATTAAATATAGAATTTAGGAATTTTTCCATTTAACCACAATCATCCATTTTAGGGTTAGGTAAGATTCAATGAATCTACTCATTTTTCCATTTTAATCCCTTCTAGAAACTTTCTCTATAATCCTCTTTGAATTCACCTCAAAATGGTTTATCTTGAATTTTGTGCCACAAGCTCAACAAAGTTATCTTTCACAAGCTTCACACAACTCAACAAATCAACTCTATTGGGTCAGATTTGTCAAATATTTGATCTAACTCATTTTACTAGCACTCAACAATAACATGTTGTTTTCTTGACAAGCACTATCATCTGATGCTCATCCAACACTAGGTTTCTCAGCATAAACTAAGTTTCACTTGGTCACTATTGCCATCTTTTGATGCTCAGGACATACTAATATTTCTCTTTTCTTTGCACCAACTAGATTTCTTTTCTGAGCACATACTATAGTTACTGCTCAGAATCCACTAATTTTCTACTCGACCTACACTAACTTTGGTTGGTTTCCACTATTTTCTTGGTTAGGCTTGGCAGACACATTTCTTTACTTATCCTCTTTCTACTCTTTACTCAAGTATCATTTCATTATAGCCTTAAGTAGATAAACAATATGCTATATCATCAATGTCTTTGCTAGTCTTAATTCTCCTTTTATACACCATACAACTCAACCTTTCTCTAGGTTCTCTTGTTATCCTTTCTTTTCAAATCCTCTTTATCAATCAATCAAGTGATAGCATTTAGATCAAAGTAAGCAATTGTCTCACCAACAAGTAGCAATTTTGAGATTAGTGACAAAATAATGATTGTTCCATGATTGGTTTCATCAATCTCCTTCATCTCAACAATATTCTTTTCAATAATATCCCTCTTTGGCATTGATGCAAAACCAATACCAACAACAATACCAAAAAAAAAACTTAATACCTTGTATTGAAATATCTCCCTCTATCTATATCTGTCCTTCTTTTGTATAGGCTACAATCTCTCTAGTAACTCCCTCATATAGGCTTCTCCTTCTTTGACAACAATCTTATATTTTTCTCAATACATTTTCCTCAAATACATTCTCCCTCTTGGACAACAATGCCAAAGACTTGTCATCTATACATGCAAATATTAGCAATTTAGGTTCTTCCTCTATCACCTTGCATGTGACTGTAAATCTTCTATTTTAGCTCCTTCTTTACTTTAGGTAGTTCCTAAAGTAAGATCCACTACATCACTTTGTAAAGTATGACATTCAACTTAGTTGATGTAGGGTACTACTCTTTCTTCTTAAGTAGCTTTGGATAGGGGTATCACCCTTAGTTTACCTCTAAGATATTCATGTGCATCCTTAGGTAAAGCCTTTGTAAATATATCACCTATCTACTCTTTTGTATTCACATATTCCATTCTCACTTCTTTTTCTTGAACCAATTCTCTCAAGTAATGATACTTAATTGCAATATGCTTTGTCTTTGTGTGCATCACATGATTTTTAGATATGTTTATAGCACTTGTACTATCACAATAGAGTACCACAGGTTCAGTGATTTCTTCCTTCCTTCATTTGAGTAACTATTTAATCCATACCACATTTGTGCAATTCACAAAAATAGCCACATATTCAACTTCAATAGTTGATTGTGAAATACAATTTTGTTTCTTGCTGTTCCAAATATCCAATCTTTTTCCTAAGAAAAATTATCCTCCACTTGTACTCTTTATGTCATCAATGTTTCTAGCCCAATCAACATCTACATAGGCTCTCAAATTGAACTTGTCATTTTTATTGTAGTATAGACCATAGTCTTATGTTCCTTTCAAGTATCTCATAATCCTTTTAACAACCATTAAATGATTCTCCTTGGGATTTGCAAAAAAACCTTGCAACAATCCCAATAGGTAGAGCAATGTCATGTTAGCTATGAACTACATATTACAATTTTCCAATTATAGACCAGTACAATGTTTGATTTACCTCAACAAAATCATTAGTTTTGGATAATTTGTGTCCCATTACCATAGGAGTACTAACTAGTTTTGAATCTTCCATACCAAAATTTTTCAACATTCCCTTCACATACTTCAACTAAGTGATGTAAATACCATATTTCATCTGACACCCTTGTAATCCAACAAAGAACTTTATTTCACCAAACATAGACATCTCAAACTCTTTCTTCATTTCGTTTGTAAATGTCTCACACAATGTATTTTATCCTCCAAATATGATATCATCAACAAATATTTCAGCTAGTAATATTCCTTTACCTCCTTCTATCTTCAAGTATAGATTGTTGTTGTCATCAATCTTCTCAAAACTAATCTTCACAACATAGTTGTGTAGTCTTTGATACCATGCCCTATTAACTTGCTTCAAACAATATAAATCTTTTTGTAGTCTACACACCATGTTCTTATTGTTAGGATAGACAAATCCATCAAGTTTTTCTATGTAAACTTCCTCTTCCAATATACCATTCATAAATGCTCTTAAAATCCATTTGATAAACACTAAATCCTTTGTAAGAAGAGTAAGAAAGAAAATTTCTTACTCCTTCCAATCTTTCAACTCGGAAAAATGTCTCTCCATAGTCATTTCCCTCTTCTTTTGCATATCCTTTCTAGACTATTCCTTGTGACTTCACTACTTTCATCTAACTTGTTTCTAAACACCCACTTGATTCCAATAATGTTCTTGTTCTTAGGTCTAGGTACTAGAGTCTAGGTTTTGTTCTTCTCAATCTGATCAATTTATTTTTTTAGGGCTTGATTCTAGTCTTCACTTTCTAATGCATCCTTCACTGACTTAGGCTCATAGATGCTGAGCAAACATGTGTCATTTATAAACCTATTCCTCGTCATTGGTCTATCTTATTTATCTCCAATGATTTGTTTAGGAGAGTGATGTCTTCTAACATACTTAGATAATATTGGTTCTTTTCTTCTTTCAACAATGGGTCTTTCAATTTCAAATTCACTATGCACTTCTCTATCACATAACTTGACATTCCTTTCATGTAAACTGATCTTGGCACCAGAATGTACCTTAGCTTCTGATTGCAACTTGGCTCTTGAATGCAATGTGGCATCCATTGTGTGTGACACATAAGTCGCTTATTCTTTTTGATTAGTAGCTATAGTTTCATCAAGATTAGTTGTCATGCCTTTATAGTAGTACATAAAGTTTTTGTAATTTTTCAAGTTCCTTCTTTGGTTCATCTTCATGCACTTTTGTGTATACATCAAACTTTACATTTGCACTTCCCGCAAACTTTTTAGTGTTGGTATTTAAACACTTATAAGCTTTACTTCTTGTGGAATAACCTAAGAATATACCTTCTTCATTTTTATCATTGAGCTTACCATTTTTGTTGTCCTTAAGAATGTAAAATTTGCTTCCAAATACCTTAAAATATTTGACATTGGGTGAGTATCCATACCATAATTCAAAAGGTTTGGAATTTGTGCCTTTCTTGACTTGTACTCAGTTCAAGGTTTAGATAGTTGTACTGATAGTTTCTCTCCAGTATGTCAACGCAACATTCTTCTCCATCATCATTGTTCTAGCACAATCCATTATAGATCTACTCCTCCTTTCAATAATCCCATTTTGTGGAGGGGTCCTAGATGCAAAAGTTTGTCTCTTAATTCCTCTATCATTGTAGAAGTTTTCAAACTTATTTGATGTAAACTCTCCACCTCTATCATATCTCAGATATTTCAAGGTTTTACCAATTTCCTTTTAAACTCTTGCTAGATACCACTTTAACATTTGAAAAACATCATATATTTCTCTTAAAAACATTACTTTCATCATTCTTGAGTAATCATCAAAAAATAGGATAATGCACTTGTCATCTTTGTGTCTTTGCACATCAAATGGTCCACATAAACCAGTATGAACTGATTCTAGAATTTCTTTTGAAGTACGAGTCTTACTTTCAAAACTAGACTTTGTCATGTTGCCTAATTGACATTTTTTGCAAATCACATTATCAAGTTTCTTTAGTTTTGGTCAACCTCAAAATCTTTTCATTTTATTGATACTGACCAAATTGTCAAATTTCACATGACATAACCTTTTGTGTTGTAGCCACACATCATCAAATTGTACAACAAGATAATTATCATCATTCATCTCAAGATAAAATAGATTAACTCTAATCTAATCTCCACTTCCAATTAGTTTTCCATCAATGTCATAGATCTTAGCCTTAATGTTATCAAATTCAACTTTGCATCCTAAACTATTCAATTGTGACAAACTCAATAGATTATAGTTAAGTCCTTCCACATAGTAAGTATTGTCACATATGATCTTGTTTGTCAATCTTATTTATCATTTTCCTTTTATTAGATAGGGTGCATAATTACCAAATCTAACAGTATTTCCATTGTAATACTTAAGATTAATGAACTTACTTTTTTCTCTGTACATGTCATGTGAACATCCACTATCAATGACCCATCTGTCACTTTTTCTCACATAAGATATCAATGCAGTTTCCTCATCTTCATTAGAATCATCTTTCATAGAAACATAGACAACTTCATCATCATGATCATCAAATTCATCATTGCATTCTTCTTCAACAATGTGACAAGCCTTCTTTCCCTTGTCCTTATAGCCTTCGTTACTGCCATCTTTTCTACCTCTGAATTTGTCTTCATTCTTGTTGTTTGACTTCTCAGAACATCTTTCTACAATATGACCAACCTCATTACAATTAAAACATATTATGGGTAACTTACCTTTGTATTTTCCTTTTTCTATGTGAAATTTCCTAGCTAGCAGTGCTTCTAGTTCTTATAGATCTTCATCATCTATATAACTATCACTAGCAACATGTTTGACCTTTTTATTTTTCTTATCTTTAGGTTTTTTAGTGTCATGTTAGCTTTGAAAGAAGATTCAACACTCTCATATTTGAAATTATCAAAATTTGAAAGTTCAAAAGCAGTGAGTCTACCAACTAGTCCTTCAAGGCTTAGATTACTACCAGGAGTAAACCTTAGTTCTTATATAGAAGAGACTCTAATAGCATAGATAGGGAGCAAGATTATCAATACTTTTCTTACCACAGTATCATCTTCAATCTTTCCATTAGATCTTTGAATTGTATTAACAACATCTTTGATCCTTGTACAATACTGGACTATAGTCTCACCTTCTTGCGTTCTCATTTCATCAAGTTTTCCTCTAATACTTTTAGCTTTGGCTCTCTTCACATTCTTGTCTCCTTCATAGATCTTTTGTAGGGCATCCCACATCTTCTTAACATAATCACATTCTTTGATGTCATTAAACTCTAAATTGCTAAGGGAAGATGCAATCTCCAACATTGCCTAATTGTTTTCTTTCTTCTTTTTGAGTTGATCAGCAGTTGGGGTTTTCACTAGATCAACATGTTTAGTGGCGATAGTTAACTGTGCATAATCTCTTTAAGACCTTCTAGATGTAGCTTCATCAAATTTTTCCATGAAGGAAATTTTTCCTTGTTTAAGTTGGACACCTCCTTTATGTACATCTTGATCTTTAGCGTTAAGTATCTTCAAACATTTTCTTCACAAGCACATGGTGCTCTAATACAAATTGTTGGAATACTTTAGAATAATTGAGAGGGGGGTTGAATTAGTTATCCAAGGTCTAGATGTATAGATAAAACTTTTTAGTACTTCAACTTATATGTATATATGCATTGATCATTCAATATCTTAAACATATGCATATTATTTTCCTAGGTCAAAATAACTTTGTAGAAATGTAAACATGCAATACCATAAAATCAATCACATATTTTGGCACAAGTATTGTATGTGGAAACCCAATTTGGGAAAAACCACCAGTAACATGCTATCAATATTCACTCTTCTAAAGTGATCTCTATGAGGAGCCAACCCTCTTAAAGGTTACACTACACACTGTGAAATGTGACTAGATTAAAGGATTTCAATCACCCTATAAAGAGTGAGCCTTATTAGAGGACTTTAGAACATTCTGTTAGAAGGTCACCATGTTAAAGGATTTACTCATGACTATTAGGTCAACCTTAATCCAAAGGATTTATCTAGACTGATACAATTGTTAGAAAGTATGAACAAGACTTGATTTGATAATAAAACTACTCACTTGCAGATTACAGATCTCACATTTAGTCCTCCATTCAACATGGCATTCATTATCTTCATCTCTACTAGCCTATTCACCCTTCAAGCCATCATCTCCCTAAGCCTTCTTTCTTTGTATGCCAACTATAAACTCATTCATTCAACCACCATATGAAGGAACACCCTAGACTTCTTGTCTTTTTCAAGTTCTCATGCATGACAAGTTTCTTTTGGCATGTTATCT
Organism: Cupressus sempervirens; assembly: GCA_028749045.1. NCBI lineage: Eukaryota > Viridiplantae > Streptophyta > Pinopsida > Cupressales > Cupressaceae > Cupressus > Cupressus sempervirens. The sequence goes on along the minus strand of CM053792.1, from coordinate 267,303,303 downwards.
CTATAAATGGAGAATTTAAGTCTTTTCCACTTAATCAAATTTGTCCACTTTAGTGTTAGGTAAGATTTTTGAATCTACCCACTTTTCCATTTTATTCCCATCTAGAAACTTCCTCTACAATCCTCTTTGAATTTACCTCAAAATGGTTTATGTTGAATTTTGTGCCACCATCTCATCATAGTTAACTTCCACATGCTTCACACAATTCAAGAAATCAACTCTATTAGCTCAAATTCATCAAATCTTTGATCTAACTCATTTTACTAGCACTCATCAATAACATGTTGTTTTCTCAACAAAAATTGTCTTTTGGTGCTCGACCAACACTAGGTTGCTGGACATACACCAAGTTTCACTCAGTCGCTATTTTCTATCTTTTGATGCTTAGCACATACTAAGATTTCTCTTTTCTCAGCACCAAGTAGATTTCTTTTCTTGGCACATATTGAACTTACTACTTGACTTCCACTAAGTTTCTTCTTAGGATACACTAACTTTGCTTTGCTTTCATTATTTGCTTGGTCAGGCTTGATAGACACATTTCTTTACTTAGCATCCTAGTCTTTGCTCAAGTATCCTTTCATTATAGTCTTAAGTAGATAAATAATACACTATATCATCATTGTCTTTCTTGGTCTTGGTGCTCCTTATATACACCATATAACTCAACCTTTCTCTAGGTTCTCTTATTATCCTTTCTTTTGAAATCCTCTTCATTAATCAATCAAATGATAATATTCAAACAAAAGTAAGCAATTGTCTCACCAACAAGTAGCAGGTTTGACATTAGTTAAAAAATAATGATTGTTCCATGATAAGTTTCATCAATCTTCTTTTCAATAGTATCAAACTTCAAGTCTTAGCCAAGTGTTTGGGAATTAGAATTGGGGTAGGTTGGAGTTGTTTAGGGGGTTACTTTGAAAACCATAGAAATCATCTTGAGAAAAAGGGAAGTAAAAATCCTCATTTAGAGAAGTGGGTAGGCAATATTGAAGAAACTATTTTTCTTGTTCTGCCCTCTACACCACTCTGGTTATCTATAAACAAATAATTATCCCTCTATGGGTTTCCCTATTCTTCTAAGAAGAAATGAAGTTGTAATGCCCCGCTTGGAGATCCTTGGATTTTTCTTGCTTTTTTCCTGGGCGACCATGTATCAGCATGGTGTGATACAATATAGTGTCACATGCCCATTTGAGGAATGTCATAAAATACTTTAAAGTATCTCAAACCCTCAGAAGAAATGTCATACAATACACTTCTAGTATCGCATGCCCTTTGGAGAAGTATCGCCCAACCCCTAATTATGTCGCCCTCCTTCTGGAGAAATGTCGAACGATACTGGTAAAGTATCTCACAGTGTTGATAAAGTGTCACATTATTTTTTATGAAACCTATGCAGGTGGGCAGCGGGCATTTTTCAGTCTGATCCAAACTTTTCAGGGATGGTTTGAGGTACCCTCTTAGGTGTTCTTTAATCCCTTGGTGGGACTATTTGTATTTTAGTTGTGTCTTTTTGTAGTTCTTCCTTCGGGGTTTAAAATATATGATTTAAGTATAAGTTGACGTATATTTAATTTCTTATACTTAAGATATATTTTAATATATGCGATGAATCTTTTGAGATAAGTTTCAAACCTCTCAGAGATAAGATAAAGATTCTAGGAAATTTTAGGGCTTCAAGAATCTAGACTTAGCCAATTTTTAGGGCTTCAAGATTTCAAGCTTAGCCAAATTTTAGGTTTTTGCATTCTACCCTAGCTTGGTGTTTTGTTGATGAGTGGTCATTTCTTGAGCCCTCATCTTATGCATTGTCATTGTAGGCTTGTTTGTGTGTGTCAGTTTGGTAGTGGTGTTTGGAGATTCGTTGGTTGCCGGGATTGTGGTGAAGTCTTATATTGTGATCATTGTGATCCCTGTATGATGTTGTCATGTGCATTCATACTTGTAAAAAAAAAATTCTTGGCTTGTATTTCATCCTTCTTTCCAAGGATCTCCAAGTGAGGCATTACATGTGGTATCAAAGCCCATGTTCAAACATTGGGATCTCTATGTTTATGTTGCCCATATGGTTGATGTTGTCTTAGTTGAGTGCGAGTGTCTTCGTGAGAACTCATGATCCTTGTTGCTTTGGTATCTACTTGTGATGGATTTTCTTGTCTAGTGGATGTGACTAGAGTAGTTTGTGGAGAAGGAAGTGAGTCTTCCTAGTTTGGTAAGTGGAATCAATGTGCCTTGTTTGTTTGGTTGCTTGTGTGACCCTTTTTGGATGGAACCATTGATTGGTGTCGATGTGTTGGCCTTGTGCACCTCTTCTCATTTCTCCTCATGGAGAAAGGTGCATTGTTTCTTTGTTTTCTCCTAATTGCAAGTAAATAGATGAATCTTATTGTGATTCTTTATTTTTTTGTTATAATAATGAAATGGTTTTTTTCATTGAAAATAAGTATTATGGTGAATCATTCCAAAGAAATAGGTTTGCATTATATCCTTGGGTTAATGACTTAAGTCCCTAATTTGATTGCTTCTTAAGCTTATGTAAAATTGTATTAATTTGATGGATATCTAAATGTTGCATTGCATGGAAATTATTGTTGTCTACATATGCATGAGATTACTAATGGGATATTACTTGATGTGTGTGAGTGTGTTCTCTAACGATGCTAGGATGATGTATTCCTTAGCATTGTGTGGTGATTTATCTCTCTTGTGTGACTGTACTCAGTCATCACCTGTAATGTCATTTATTTGATGCCTTATTTTATTTGGCTGGAGGTACTTTCCTCATGTTGTTGGGCTAGCATTGGTTTTTAGTAATTTTCCTCTCTTGGATAGTCATCAAATTTTATCTATTGCTCTCTTTGTGATAGTTGTCACATTTGACTTATTATTGAAATGAGCTCTTTTTGGTACTTACTGTTGGAATTGATAATTCTCCCATTTGGGCTTTTTGTTTTGTTTTTTGATGACTATTCTAGATGTGTTTTATTGCTGCCCAATTGTGTGTTGTGACTCTATCATGTTCATCTCGAACCTCTGGTAGTACGTACAAGGGATAATATCACAGAGAACATGCTAGTGTGTGTGTAGTAAATGTAAAGTTAAAGTAATTAAATGGTTTAAATGGTGATTAAACTTAATGTTAATTCTTGAAAGATATGTACTTGTTTTATGGTGACTCTTGAACCCTTGCTTTAAAATCTTTTAGTTTCATTGTGCATTAGTGCTTATGTTATGTTTAATTAATGAAATTATGGGAGATAAGTAATGATGGTTTCAATGTGTGAATTACCTTTCATTCCATGTCTTATGTTGTTTGGGCATGTGTGTTCTTGAGTGGATTTGGATGTTTTGTCCATCGCTTTTCTTGGTGGCCAAGACTGTTGTGTTTGCCTTTGTGGTTTTGTTTTGAGTGGTGAATCAAATTGTAGGTTTTAGGTCTCTCTTAGCTTCTTCTTGTCATTATCTTTTTGGCACTTTTCAATTGGAGCCAATCCAAGTCTGGATGTGAAACTATGGCTTCTGGAGTTGTTGATCGATGTTCTGAGTACCTTTTCTAGTAGAGGCCAATTCAATCATGACATATCATATTTATGGCCATTGGAGAAGTTTAACTCTTTATGTTATTCTTAATGGAAGAGTAATCTAGTCTTCATAATCTACTAGGTACTTGTTGGAGTTCGTGCTTGGATTTTTTTGTTTGATGTTGCACTGACCCATCCTTGTGAGGTGAAGTGTGGTTTGTGAGCATTCCTTGCTCAAGGATGATGTTTACTTGTTGTTTGGGAGTGACTCAATTATTTGATGAGTCTAGATTCTCCTTTTTGGACGTTATCTTGGGTGCATCTCTATATCATTTTTCTTTGTTGAGAGAGTAAGCTAGTTTGGTTTTGCCACTAGCTTAGTTAGTGTTGGATGAGTATGTTGACGGTTGGTGGAATTGTGAGTTCCCTAATGCATCTTGGGCTAATTTTTTGTAGAGGTTGAGTGTGAGACTCCCTCTCAATCCTAATACTCTATAGTATCCTTCTCCCTAAGCTTATATCTTCATGTGGTTTGTCTCAATCAAGTTTCTTTTTTACCTTTGACTTGAGGCTAGAGATTGAGTTTAGCGGTAGATTGGGTGTAGTTTTCCTAGCATGGTGCTGGAGGGTCATGGTATCATTAGACACATGTTACCATCATATGAGTTTGTATGCAGACATTACATGATTGTGTCCACTGACGAAAGTCTTCAAACCTTGTGAGAGGGTGATATCTTGTTTGGTTGGCTTATGTTACCCTAGTTCCTAGTGGTAGTTGAGCTTTTGTACCTTGGAGAGGCATTGTGCTCCTACACTTGGTGATGAGTAGTCTTTAGGAGTGTGTAATTTTGTTGGTAAACTTTCATCCTCTTTGTTCTAAGGGTGAGTTTATGTGGATTCCAGAATGATCATGTGTGACATGATAGTATTCTTGGGAATTTTGTGATGGTTCTTCCCCATGATTCCAACTTTTGTTGGAAGTGCATAGTGTTTTGACCTGGTTTTGCAGTCATATGGTAGGTGCATGTTTTGTTGGGCACCTGTTGACAAGGTAGAGTGGCCATTTCCTTACCTTGTATTGTTAACTTTATGGCTAGATGGGTTTTTCCTAGTGCATAGAAGGTTTCTTGTTGGAGGACCTTTTGTCTATGTGACACCCATTCTCTTGTGGTTAACCTATTTGGGGGTTAACGCGATGGTTTGAGAATGTTGGAGTGATTTGGGTTTGACTTGTAGAGAGTTGTTGAGTAATTCCTATTACTTTCTTTTGATTTTGTTCTTGATGTGTTTGGTTTCTATTCTTGGATTGCAGGCTTCCAAAAGTAAGCCTAGTCTTTGGGGGGGATGATGTAGTGCCTCTCCCATTTGATTTTTGTAAGTCATCCTGATGGATGCAACCTTGTTGATCTTTTGTTGTGTTGGATCATGATTGTGACCCTGAGTGGTCTACATCATCTAGGTGTTTGGATTTATGTTTCTATATCAGTTGCTTTGATTATACTTTTGACTGATCTATGAGATGTGTGTAGAGATTGCACTATGTACTTTTACCATGCTACACTGGACTAGGTTCCTATAGCAGTGAGTAGTAATGTTTATGAATATGTTTGCTTATGTGTTTTAAGTGCCTTTTTGTTGTTCTTTAATCAATCATTATTAAATGCTTAAGTAATTAGAATTGGATTTTTCATGTTGGATTATTTGGTTATGTGTTGCAGTCATTTACCTTGTTATATTTTGATCTAAGAGATATTTGTTACTTATGTGATGTTTTACATTTGAAATGATCTAAGGGTAAGATGTTATTCTTTGATTTCAGTATCATAGATATTAGACTACTATGCTGTTCAGTTAATCATATTGCATGATGATGCCATTTTGAGATGACAGTGTGTTTTATGATGATATTTGGTTATCTAGTATTTGGGCATACCTCTGATTATGTTAGGTGATGGATTTAATGCTATTGTTATTTACTTCATTTCTATGTTGTTATGCTTCATGTAAATAGATTATTTTAATATAATTAAATAAATGGTTAAATTAGGCAATTTAATGCATTTATTGCTTCGGCTATGTTATTATATGCAATTACACTTGATTGTGTTGTTTAGTGTGCATGATTTATATCCCTGGCAGTGGCACATGGAGTTAGTGATTCAGCCTTTCATATTTTACCAATGTCATCTTTGTATGGTTGATGTATCCTTGATTAAATATTTAATTTAAACCTTTCGGTGATAATTAAATCCAAACTCATTTGCATTATGTGATTTGACTAGTGAGCGTGTCTGTGCATTTAGAGTTTCACATTGTAGTGAAATTTGTTCAGGAGATTTTTGTGTTTTTGGGTTTTTAGGCTTTTTAATTGTTTTATTTTAATTTTTGGCAGCTTTTCCATAGATGAATTCCTATTTATAGGAATAACCTATTTTTGTTTGGGTCGATTCGAGGTTTAACTAGGTTGGCTAGTTATTTGCCCTAATTGATTATTCACTCAAAAAGTGAATAAGTATCCAAAAAGGAATTTAATTCCTCACTTCTCACTTTTGAATTAGAAAGTTGGAGAGTAAAACCCAAAATACTCTTCATGAGGATTTACTATTTTGTTCGTTGTGGAAGCTATGGGCATGAGATCGTCGCGAGGTTAAGCTCCTTGGATCCAGCTCGGGGAAACCTTGGATTGCCACAATTTTTAGCTACTTCTATGAGATATTTATTTTATGGTTTAGATTCCCATTTTGCCCTTTTGGCTATGAGGTAGGGCTTTCTTGTTTTATTATTTTTCCTCCATTTCTACTTTTGTTTTTTGTAGCCATTTATTTGGAGGCTGAGAACTAGTGTTCCCCTCTGTTTCTGTATGTTAGTTCTACCTAGTTGGCAGGTACAAACATTTCCCTATTTATCAGGATGAGGGTTTGGAGTTTTACATTGTTATGCTAGCCGTTTTCGCATACGGTGTCCAAACTTGTTTATTTTTGGATTTTTGGGGTTTTTGTGCCTAAAGGCCAAATGTGTTTTAATTTTGATGTTTTTCAAATTTTGGGGTTTTTACTTCGTTTTACGTGTCACCTTGTTTTCTCAAGTTTTCTTGGCACAATGTGGGTTGTGGACTTGGATGATCCATTTGGAAATTAGTCAGGCCACTATTGCACTTTTTGTTGCATTGGGATGCATGTCACATTTGTACTCTTGACTTTGTGTTTGGTTGAGTGTTTATGTTACCTGTTGTTATGGTTTCTTTTGGACCTTTGTTTATTTCATGGACACTAGGATTTGTGTAGAATCCACACTCTCAGATTGAGGCCGGTGGAGTGAGTTTATGACTTTTGGTTTTGTTACATCATTGGGATTCATGTAGAATCCATACTCTTGGATTGAGGCCGATTGAGTGATTTTATGATGTATGGTTTTATTGGCTTTTGGATTCATGTAGAATCCATCCTTCCTATTTTGCTTTCAGTTGGGTGTTATCTTTTGCATTGTGTTCTCATCCTGTCCTTGTATTTTGATCTTCATGATGGTGGTGCACCACACATGAGTACGTGCACATGCATTTGTCGGGTGACTTGCGAGGCCCATTCTTTCGTGGTACTTTCAGAAGTTATGATCATTGGGGTTGGGATGGGAGTATGAATGCCCATGGGCACGTGTCATAGGATGAGCATGGGTAGGGTAGGGTAGGGTAGCATATGGAGGGGGCTTCTATCTTGCAACTTGGTGACCTCAGTCCCATAGGGTTGGTAGAGGAAGTTTTAAATAAGTGATAATCAAAGAAAATGTATGACTGGTAATAAAACTTAAGATAATAAAATGTGTGTGTGGGGCCCTCCATTGAAGAGTTGAAATGCACGATCTGAGCTTGGGCTTGTCAATGCTAAGTGACTCTCCATGATGTTAGCCCCTACTTAGTAGTCTATTAAGTGTTTGACTAGGACCTATACTCCTTGCATTGTCTTAGGTTCTTGGTTGCGACCATCATACTATCTGGCGTAAGTGTTAGCCTTGGATGTTGTGCTTTTTGTGTGTTTGTGGTTGGATATTTATCTCCATCAGCATGGTGGGTGTGACCTATGGGGATTCACATTGTTGGGAGGCATAGCTACCTTCACCACTGTTAGGGACTAGTGTATAGAGATGGTTTTTTGTCCTAGTGCGATCGTTGCTGGATGTTTTCACTTGGTACTTCAGGTTCTAGAGTATGCTTTCTTGTGATTTATGCTTTCATTGGAATGCTTGGATATCATGTTTAGATGATGTTAGTTTATGAAACATTCCCATATTATAAACTTTAGCATATGATTAGATGATGTGAATTGTTGTAGTCGCATATCTATTGTTTATTGATGTTTAGCATCTGAGGATTATCTTATGCTTTTCTACTAGCATGTTAGATTCCTTATGCTTATATTGTTGCATGTTTTAGTAGTGACATCCCTATTACAACAGTACTGATGATCTAATTAGTGGCTTGGGATGTTACATGCGGGGGATGGATAGGATCTATGATGGTCTTATGATGCTATTGACGATTGGGAGGAACTGCATACTTAGTTTGGTTGTTTTGTTTCTGTGATGTTGCTTTTAGTACATTCTTTTTTGCTATGGTTTAGATGGATATATGTTCCTCTTTCCTTTCTGTTGATGCTCTTGAGTGTTCATTCCTCGATTTACATGGATTCGATACTCCTCGATGTAGAGGTTTTTATTTATGTTTTAGCTTGTTGTCTATCCTTGGAGTTTTCTTACTTTTTCCCTTGGAAACCATGTGTCGGCATGGTATGATACAATATAGTGTCGCACGCCCATTTGAGGAATGTCGTACGATACTTTAAAGTATCACACACCTTCAAAAGAAATTTTGAATGATACAATTCCAGTATCGCACGCCCTTTGGAGAAGTATCACCCAACCCCTAATTATGTCACCCTCCTTCTGGAGAGATGTCGCAATACTAGTAAAGTATTGCACAGTGCTGATAAAGTGTCGCACAATTTTTTATGAAACTTGTGTGGGTGGGCAGCGGGAACTTTTTAGTTCGATCTAAACTTTTCAGGGATGGTTCGAGGTACCCTCTTAGGTTTTCTTGAATCCCTTGGCAATGCTATTTGTATTTTAGTTGTGTCTTTTCGTAGTTCATCATTTGGGGTTTAAAATATATGATTTAAGTATAAGTTGATGTATATTTAATTTCTTATACTTAAGATATATTTTAATATATGAGATGAATCTTTTGAGATAGGTTTTAGACCTCTTAGAGATAAGATAAAGATTCTAGAAAATTTCAAGGCTTTAGAAATCTAGACTTAGCCAATTTCTAGGGCTTCAGGATTTTAGGCTTAGCCAAATTTTAAGTTTCTACATTCTACCCCAGCTTGGTGTTGTGTTGATGAGTGGTCATTTCTTGAGCCCTCATCTTGTGCGTAGTCGTTTTTGGCTTGTTTGTGTGTGTTAGTTTGGTAGTGGCATTTAGAGATTTGTTGGTTGCTGGGATTGTGGTGAAGTATTCTATTGTGACCATTGTGATCCCTGTATGATGTTCTCATGTTCATTCATACTTGTAAAAAAAAAATTCTTCGCTTGTATTTCATCCTTCTTTCTAAGGATCTCCAAGTGGGGCATTACAAAAGCCATCTTATCTCCTTGTCTTCCTTTGTAGCAACAAGATACTCTACCTTTGTAGTGGATACAATATTCACCTTCTATAACTGAAAAACATAGCTCACTATTTTCCCACCAATAGTAAATACATAACCTATAATACTCCATTAATTATCAATATCTTGTGCCAAATCTAAGTCAAAATAACCCTGCAAGATATTAGTAGAGACCCCAAAATGTAAACACTTATTGGATGTTCCTCTCAAATATTTGATAATCCATTTGACTACATTCCACTACTCAATTCTAGGATGACTCATATACTTGCTAACAACTCTGATTACATGTGCAATATCCAACACCATGCATACCATGGCATATATCAAGCTTCCTAAAATAGAGGCATAATGTACCTTGGACATCTTATCCTCCTCTTCCTATGTCTTGGGACACATCCTCTTAGTCAATTTTAAATGACCAGGTAAAGGTGTACTGACAAATTTAGCATTCTCCATAGAGAAAAATTGCAACACCTTTTAAATATAACCAGCCTGAGATAAATTCAATGTTCTATTTTTCTTATCTCTATAAATTTTCATACCAAGGATTTGTTTTTCTACCCCCAAATCCTTCATATAAAATGAATGTGCTAACTATCTTTTCAGCCCCTTAATGTGATCCATGTTAGACACATCTATAAGAATATCATCAACATGTAATAATAAAATAATGTTGCTATCATCATCTAACCTCTTAAAATAAATACAATGGTTTGAATGACACTAAGTGTAACCATGCTCATGCATAAAACTGTCAAATTTAAGATATCATTGCCGAGGTGCTTGTTTCAAGCCATATAAACTTTTCTTCAATCTGTACACTAATTTCTCCTTACCTTTGAACCAAAATCCTTGTGGCTATTCCATATATATCTCTTCATCAAAATCACTATGAAGAAAGGTTGTTTTAACATCAAGCTAATCCAAATGCAAAATTCAATAGCCACAATACTTAAAACAATACAAATAGAAGTCATTTTAACAATAGAAGAAGATGTCTCACCAAAACTAATGCCCTTTTTCTATGAAAATCCTTTTATAACTAACCTAGCTTTAAATATTTTCTTACCTCCATCCTCTTCTTTCAACCTATAAAACCATTTCTTCTATAAATTCCTTTTACCTGCAAGCAACTTGTATAAATCCCAAGTCTTATTTTTAAGCAAAGAGTACATTTCTTCTATCATCCTAGACTCCCACTAAATCTTAGAATTCACCTGCATAGCTTCATCATAACATTCAAGTTCACCAACATCAATTAGTAAATTAGAGTACAAAGAGGGAGGAAATCTTTTTGAAGGTATCCTTAGTTGTTTTCATCATCTAACTTTCACTAGGATGTGTGGTATTTGTTGTTGTGATTTTTGTAGAGCATGAGGGATTGTTGGAACACCATCTTTTGGAGCATCATGTAGCCCTATGTAATCATTTTATTTCTGCTCATGCTACTACAACAAATCTGTGTACAACACTTTCTTATTGAATATGGCATCCCTACTTCTTACAATATTATGATTTTCAAAATCCCAAACCCTATAACCAAATTCATCAAGGCCATATCTAGAAAATACATATTTCTTTGACTTAGCTTCCAACTTTTTTCTATTTTTAGAATCTATATGTGCAAATGCTTCAAAGTTGAAGGTTTTGAGAAGAGAATAACTCACCTTCTTATGAGTCTATGCTTCCTTTAGAATACCACAACCCAAATGAGTAGAGGGACCTCTATTGATCAAGTATACAAAAATATTGACAACATCAACCACATGTCTAAGGGAAGCCAAACATGCAACTTGAAGCTCCTTACATGCACCATTATTGTCATGTTCATGTGTTCAGCCACTCCATTTTCTTATGGATTCCATTGAATAATTTTATGTCTATGAATATGATTAGAGGAACAATAATATTCAAATTCATTGATGAAATACTCACCACCTAAGATATTTTAATCTTTTACTAGTCTCATTTTCAACCAAGCATTTGCATTTCTTAAAAGTTTATGATGTAAACTAGTTTCCTTCAAGCGCTTTTCTTCACTAAGAACTTTCCTAAGCTTCTATTCTAGCCTACTATGGTGCTCCTTTTCCACCTGAATCTCAAGAGGATTTGTATCTTATCCTCCAATCTTCATTACCCAATTACACCAAGGTGGTTACAACTTAGATCCATCCTACAAACATTTCCACATGCTCTCTAGACTCTCAATTTCCTCAATCATGATAATTCTACCTTCAATATGGAGTGAGGGATTCAAAATGAGGGTTTTGAGAATTCCTCTACCCTCTTGGGCTCAAAATCCATAGGTTTCATTATTGATTCCTTCAAACTTGGCAAAACTGTCTGCATTAGGCCTAGTATAATTAGGTCTTCAAACTTGGTTTTTGCACTTGAACTCCAAATTTCCCTTAACATGGTGGAAAATTATGAATGCCCTTTGAGAACTACTTCAATATTTTTTGGGTCTCAAATTCTCAAATTTTTGGAACACCACCTTGCTAATTTTGTACCTAAAAACAAGGGTTTCAACCATTTCATATCAACACTTGTTACGGTCTAATGAAATGCATAGAAAATATTACCTTGGAAAATTATCCTTTAAAAAATGGATTTCTCATACATCCCTCCTCTTTTTGCAGCTATTAGATTGAACTATCTAGTACATTCAATCCATCAAAAACAACTTGCAAGCATTGTGATCGCCTAGCCATGTATTGAAAGCTTTCTTAGGGCATCACTTTAAAAATAAAAAATAGGCTTGTCTAGAACTCTCCTTTTGTATGTAAACTATAGAAAGAATGCACTTCCATGTCCATCAAGCCCATGATGATTCCAAAATGAGGGTTCATGAGGAAGCTATTTTTCACAAAATTGTCAATGTAGGAACAACAAACTAGTTTAAAACAAAAGATTTTAGAACTTTAACCAAATGAACTCCTATCAACTTGTCATCTCAAAAAAAAGGTATTGTAAGAACCCAAACTAATAGGATCAAATGAAAAATTAAGTCATTCAATCTATTGAAACACTCATGCAATGAAAAACACCAAAACTGTCAATTCTAGAGCAATATTTTTGTGGCTTTCAATTTCAAATTTCACTTACTTCAACCTCCAACCCTTGGAATGGGTCTCCTTCATGGTTTTATAGGTTACCTTAGAGGTTTCAGATAGTTATCCTAACCATCAACTCCTTCCTCGTGACATGAAACTTTCTTTTCATAATGTTGTCAAGAAATTTTTTTAAATTGTTGATAATTTTTTGCATCTTCTAGAAAATTTTACATTTAGCCCTTGGAAACTTCCCAATAGATCTACTATGACCTCTTTATTATGTCTAATCATGATTTATCCTTCAGAGCATCAACTCATATGATTTGGACCACTTTGACCTACTTGACAACTTTTTGACAATTTACATCTTTTTGACATCTTTCCCAAATTTGCATCCAATGACAATGTATGACCTCCAACCTATGAAAAAAAAAATGTAAAAACCACCATAGAGGATGAAGTGAAATCAAAAAAAATTTTCCCTAGACTTCTAGGCTATAAGACTAATACCCCTAACCTTGCTTCCTAGCAACTTAAACACAAGGTAAGAAAAACATCTAGAATGGATTGAGCCTAGTCAAATCCACCTAGGAGAAGAAAAACATGACCTTCTAAGGTTTAAACATAGCCAACTGACTTGGCTAGGGTTAGTACAAGCCAAAAACCAAAGTGTGGAACTAGGACTAGGAGTTAGCCTTTAGTTTTAACTAATACTACTCACCTCATCCTTATTCTTTTGAACATCATTTTTGCTCCATAAGACTATCCACTAGATCTTCCATTGCAACCTCTTCCACTATTCTTGTTATCAAACATTTTTCTTAGCTTCTCCTCAACTCTTAGGGAAAACTAGTATGCCTCCTCAATACTATTCATTCAAACTAGACTTAGCCCATCTTGAGTAATTGGCCTTAACCCATTAAGATAAAAGACAACTTTCTACTTATAAACTTCCACCTGGCCAGTTCTAATGACAACTTGGTAGAGCTCTTTGGTTTACTCTTGAACAAATCTTCTCACTTGCTTCAACCCTTGCCTTTTCTTGAAGAAGTCAAGTTCATAATTCATGGGAATCAACTTTCACTTTATTTTACCTATCATTCAATCCCATCTGGTAATCTTTTTCCTTCCCTCTTATATTTTTCTCCAACATGATCTCCTGCCACCAAATCTTTTTATAATCTTTCAATTTGACATTCACAAACATGACCCTATCTAGATCTTCAATATCTTCATATTCAAAGTACTCTTCTAATTTATTGTCCAATCGATCAATTCCTCTAGGTTAAGATTTCCCAAAAATGTGGGAACATCAAACTTAGGTCTTTTTCCAATTTTGGAAATGGCCTTAAATAGATTTTCCTCTGCTGGGTTAAGAACTTCCTCTACTACCACTTGATCATCATTTCCTTCTTCTTCTCTTTCATCCTTGCTTTCATCATCTCCTACGACAAGATTCATTCCTCTATACATTTTTTCTTACAATGCTTGAATTTTCCTTTGGAGGCCTCTAAAACCCTTAGGTGTAACACCTACGACTCTTCCACCATGCTCTCTTCATGGAGGTGTTTTCACACTTTCACTAAAACTCATGTGCAAACTACCTCACAAATGGTGATTAGTCTACTCACTTAGTCCAAACCATGGTCCTCGTGTGAACTACCTCACAATCAAAAATTTATCCACACACTTAGGAACTCCCACTCTGATACCACTTGATGAGGGTGATCCCCTTAATACCATTAATACATAATAGATACAAAGAAATAATAAAAATTTATGTGAACAACATATGGGTTTCTTATTATTGCCACATAAGTGGAATTACAAAATATATAATTACAATATGCTAACCCACATGAGTGCCTTCATCACAATAATTGGGAAGACAAAATTATGAACTATCACCCAGAGTTGTCCTCAACAATGTATGGGCATTTCTTAAATAGGCAATTTTATGTTGCCTAGGAAGGTTCTAGACACCCAAACTTAATATTTAGGACCAATAGACCCTAACAATACATATAGAGATGGCCAAATACATTTTTAACATTTATTTTGGAAGTTTTGGTCTATTGGAACAATTGATTAATTTTGTATTATTGTTGATGTTACAAAAAATGTCATATCAATATCAGTGAGTGTATGTCGAGCTCACTCAAGCACTAAAGACAATTTTTTGTGTCTATTAAGTGTTCCAGAGCTTACCAAGTTTAGAGAACAGTGTCCTCCAAGTTCACTTGGGAGACAAAGGAAAGTTTACATAAGATGAGTGTTAACTGAGCTCACTCAATTAATTAAAGAAATGTTGGATGACACCAGTGTTAACTAAGCTCACATGGTTACCAAAGGAAATTTTTAAATATGCAGTGTTAACCAAGTTCACTTACTTGACACAGGAAAATAATTTTCAAGTTAGTGTCTACCAAGTTGGGTTGGCTAACAAAGGATTTTCTTAATTTGGCATATTTAGCTCAATTAAATTGTTTGTTGGTTCCAACTGACTAAGAAGATGAATATTAATTATTCTAAGTTATATTCAAGCTGACTTGACAATATTAAATATATAAATATAAGGTCAAGTTGAGGATTAGAAGACGTAAAAAGTAAAAATTAAGTATGCATGGATGATAATTGAAGATTTAATGATGCTAAGAGGAAGCAAATTAGAAGGATAAGAAAAATATCCTTGTGGGGTTTAAAAGATACATTTGATCAAGAAGGATCAAGTATACAAGCTAGAATTGAGATTTTTAATCAGCAATTTAGTTGCATAAAAAATTGGGTCATCTCATTCTTACACTCTAACCATTGTAGCAGTGATCTAAATCTCTTAACAGAGTTGGCTTAACCATTATTAGTAAATCCTCTAACAAGGTGGTAGTTCTATTGAATTGTCTAAAAACCTCTAACAAGGCCACACCTAATAGGGTCACACCTAATAGTGTGTTTTGTAACCTTTAATAGGGTTAGCTTCTAACAAGGCTCACTTCAGAAAAGTGAAAATCAGTAACTAGTTACAATTGGTGGTTTTTCCCTAATTGGGTTTCCATGTTAAATCTTTGTGTGAAATATGTTCATGCTATTTCTTTTATGTGTTTACAACTAAAGTTAAAGTAATAGTAATCTCAGATAACATCTTAAGATTTCCATGTTAGTGTCTGCCAAGAAATTTCAGTGTTTACCAAGTTATAATATTTTTCTATGTGTTTGTCAAGCATCAACAAAGTTTAGTTTTTAGAGTTTATTTTTGTATTGACATCTAAGAGATATGGGATTTATTTTAGTGGTAACTAATTCACCACTGCCCTCTCAATTACTCCTCTTATATTTCCAACAATTGGTATCAAAGCTTTTGGTGCTTGTAAAAAAGGTTTCAAAGACCTAAGCTAAAGACCAGGATGTCTTATAGAAGAGAGATTCCCAAGTTGAACCATGAAAACTTTGTAGCATGGCAAGGACTTATCAGATAACATCTAGAAATTATCAGTGGTTTAGGTTTTAAGTATCTTGACGCTGAATACAAGACTCCCACTGGAACTTTATCACTTGAAGACATTTTTGAAAAGAAGAATCATAACATTATCATGATTGATATTGCATATGCTCTTAGTTATGTTGAGTTTGATGAAGTAAAAGACTATAAAATAGCTCATACAATGTGGATCAAAGTGAAAGATATCTATGGAGGAGATAACAATGTAAGAAGAGCCAAAGTAGAAAGTCTCAGAGGAAAATTTGATCAGATGAAGATGAGAGAAGATGAAAACATCACAAAATATGTTGAAAGAATTAAAGTAAGTTTGAGTGCAATCAAAGCATCTAGAGGCAAGATTGATGAAAAAATAGTTGTAAACAAGGTACTCAAAACAATTCTTTCTATTTATGCAATTAGAATGTCTACTATTCAGGAAAAGAGATGTGATCCAAATAGTGGTATAACCTTGGATGCTCTAGTTGGAACTATTAGAATTTTTTAGAATAATTGAGAGCAGGGCTGAATCAATTATCCAAGGTCCAGATGTATAAATAAAACTTTTCATAGCTTAGTGAACCCATAAAAAATTTATCATCATGAAACATAATAGATTCAACAACACATTTGACACAATGATTTATGTGGAAACTCAATTTGGGAAAAACCACCAGTAACATGCTACTCTTTTCACTATTCTGAAGTGATTCCCTATGAAAGGCCAACCCTATTAAAGGTTATAATACACACTATTAAATGTGACTCTATTAAAGAATTTGAATCAGCCTATTAGGAGTGAGCCTTGTGAGAGGACTTTAGACCATTCACTTGGAATATCACCTAGTTAAAGGATTTATAGATGACTATTAGGTCAACCTTAATCCAAAGGATTTACCCTAGACTAATACAATTATTAGAGAGTAACAGTAAGGCTTGATCTAATAACAACTTACAACTCCATTTGTAGATTATAGATCTCAGTTTTAATCCTCCATTCTACTTGGCCTTTACACATTTCAACTCTGATGGCTTGTTCACCCTTCAAGCATTCATATCATTAAACCTTCTTTCTTAACATGCCAATGCAAACTCTTCTCTTAGGTCACTTAATGAAGCAAAATCCTTGACTTCTTCTCTTCCTTAGGTTCTCACACATGAAAACCTTTTTCTTCTTGACTAGCTATCCCTATAAATAGAAAATTAAGATCTTTTTTCATTCATTTTCCATCATCCAATTTAGGGTTATGAAAGATTAGGTAGGATTCAATGAATCTACCTATCATTTCATATCACTTCTAGAAAATTCTCCTTAAATCCTCTTTGAATATGCCTCAAAATAGTTTACCTTGAATTTTGTGCCACCAAATCATCAACCTTATCTTCCACTTGGTTCACACAATCCAAGAAAACAAACTTGTCAGCTTAGATTTGTCAAATTCACAATCTTTCAAATAATGTAGCCACTCAGTATTAACTTGCTTCTGATGCTTGGCACATACTATGTTTCTCGACATCCTTTGTAAAATGACTTAGAATGAACTAAAATTTACTGGTGTTCAACATAAACTAAACTTTACTTGGCATCCATTGTTTTTCTTACCATACACTGGAATAGACTTTTACTTGACTCCAACTAATTTTCTTCTTGGCTTGCATTGACTTTGCTTGGCACCTACTATCCACTCGGTCAAGCTTGGTAGACAAACTTTGTTTGAATTTTTCTTCTAAACTTGCTCATTGTAACCAACCTTTGTAACCTTAAGTAGATTACCAATATATTATGCTATCATTTTCTTAACTAATTCTTGTACTTCTTTACATAACATAACTCAACCTTTCCTCTAGGTGTTATTGTTACATCTCTTGATCAAATCATCTTCATCAATCAGATAAGTGATAGCACTTGAATCATATAAGAAGTTATCTTACTAGCAGATAGTAGGTTTGACATCACTAACAAAACAATGATTGAAACATATTTATCTATTCTCAATAATTTCCTTCGTTCAACAAGAAGATTGATAGCTTTTGAGTTGGATAACTATGATAACTTTGTTTCTAGTTCCAAAAATATTGAGTTTGCATTTGAAGCCAAGCTCTCATTTAGGAAAAGAGAAAAGAAATCAAAGGCTAATCAATCAAGAAGTGAAGAAGAAGAAGGAAAAATTTTAGACAATGATCTTGAAGTTGTCGAAGCCCTACTTATAGGAAAATATTCTAAAGGTAGAGGAAACTACAAAGGCAAGATTCCTCTAATCTGCTTTTCATGTGAAAAAATTGGTCATATTGTTGCTAGATGTCCAAATAGAGAAAACAAGGATGAAAAGAAAAGTAATAAGTAAAAAGCAACAAGGACTACAAGGACAAAGAGTAAGATTTATTCCTAGCTTGAGGAAACCTAATATGGGTCTATGTAAGAATTGTCAAATTGGTATGATGGTAAAGACTAGTTTCAAAATCAAGAACTATCATTTAGAAGAAGTCTTAGAACTTGTGTGTATAGACCTATATGGACTTATTAGAATAGAGAGTTATAGTGAGATAAGATTTTCATTCTTTATATTGATGATTATTCTAGAATGATGACTGTGATGTATTTGAAAGAAAAAATGTGAAGCTTTTTAAAAATTCAAGTGGTATCTGGCAAGAATTGAAAAAGAAACTAGAAATAAATTGAAATGTTGAGATCAAACAGAGGTGGTGAATTCATCTCCAATGAATTCAATGAATTTTGAATTCAAAAAGGAATCAAAATATAAGTATCAGCC
Source organism: Cupressus sempervirens (assembly GCA_028749045.1). NCBI lineage: Eukaryota > Viridiplantae > Streptophyta > Pinopsida > Cupressales > Cupressaceae > Cupressus > Cupressus sempervirens. The sequence continues at coordinate 267,284,823 of CM053792.1, read as the reverse complement.
CATGGTACACCTCAATAGAATGGTATAGCTAAAAGGAGGAATAAGTCCATCATGGATTGTGCACAAACATTGATGATAGAAAAGAATGTTTCTATCAAATACTGGAAGGGAGTTATCAACACTATAGTTCATACCTTGAATAGAGTATAGTTGAAGAAAGACTCAAATCAAACTCCTTATGAACTATGGTATGGCTCCATACCTAATGTAAGTTACTTGAAAATATTTGGCAACAAATGTTATATCTTGAAAGAATATAGGAAAGGTAAATTTGATGTCAAAGGTGAAGAAAGCATATTCTTAAGATACTCCTATAGAAGTAAAGCATACAAATGTTTAAATTTTTCTAATCATAAATCATAAAAAGTGAAAATGTGAGAATTGACGAGTTTATAGAAAAGAGTGAAGAAGAAAGAAAAAAAGAGCCTAAGGATTACTAAACATTTGTTTACTATGAACTTGATACCCTACCAAATCTATCTAAAGGAAAGGAGACTTCACCTCTTGAGTCCCCAAAATCTCCAATAGTTATTGAGTTGCACAAAATGCAACCCGAGTCATAGTCTGAAAGACCCGAGTCATAGTTAAAGGCTACGGAGCTAGAGAAAACTAAGTCTGATGGGCCTAAGTCATAGTTAGTGGGACCCAAGCTTGATACTGAAGTTCATGATGAAGTCAATGAAAGTCTTTTCAAATCCAAAGAGCCTATGTTAGCAAGATATGTCAAAAGGCATTATGTACCTAATTAGATCATTGGAGACAAATCAGATGGAATAATGACAAGAAGAAAATTGAAAGGTACATGTTTACTTGCTGAATTTAAACATAGATATACTAAAGATGCTCTAGATAATGAAAGTTGGGTTGAGGCAATGAATGAAGAAATAGAACAGGTTGAGAAGAACAAAACTTAGACTCTTTCTCATAGACCTAAGTATAGAATTATAATTGGCACAAAGTGGGTATTTAGAAATAAGCTAAATGAAGATGGAGAAATTTCTAGAAACAAAGAAACATTGGTATGTAGAGGCTATTCTCAAGAAGGTATTGATTATGGGAAAACTTTTAGGTGTTAGAACTTTACTAGCATATGTAGCTCACAGAGGTTTTAAAGTTTATCAAATGGATGTAAAATATGCATTCTTGATGTGGAAGTCTACATTGAACAACCTAAAGGTCTTGTAGATCCTAGCAAGAGAGACATGGTTTGCAAATTACACAAGGCATTATATGGTCTCAAGAAAGTCCCCAAAGCTTGGTATGAAAGACTTCATAACTACTTGGTACAAATTACTTTTCAAAGAACAAATGATAACAGTAGTCTATATATCAAAGAAGGTCCAAACAAGAAGATTTTGTTGGCAAAAATGTTTTTTGATGATTATTTATTCATAGGAAATGATGCCTTGTGTAAGGAATTTTCAAAAGAATTGAGTAAACAATTTGAAATGTCTATGTTTGGTGAGATAAAATTGTTTATTGGATTGTAGATGCAGCAGAGAAAAATGGTATCTACATTACTCAATCTAAATATATGAAGGAGCTACTAAAGAAATTTGGAATGGAAGATTGAAGACCAGTTAGAACCCCTATGTTTAGTAGACAAGTTTTCCAAAAATGATGATTCCATGGTAGTAGATCAAACCACATATAGATCAATGATTGGAAAATTGCAATATGTAGTGCATACAAGGCCTGATATTACATTAGCAGTCAATATGGTGGAAAGATTCTCAACAAATCCTAAAGAAAATCATATGATGGAAATCAAGAGAATCATGAGATATTTGAAAGATTCAGAAGACTATGGTTTATGGTACAAAATAGGAGGTAATTTGGACTTAAAGGTATTAAAATATGTTGATTGGGAAGGAAGTATTGATGACAAAAAAAAGCACTAGTGGTGGAGAATTCTTTCTTGGTAAAAGACTAGTGTCTTGGAAAAGCAAGAAACAAAATTGTATCTCTTAGTCCATAGCAGAAGTAGAATATGTGGTAGTAGTAGTTAATTGTTCTAATATTGTTTGGTTCAAACAACTATTGGTAGGTATGAAGATAGAGATCAAGGATCTAGTAGTCATATACTGTGACAACACCAGTGCAATCAATATATCAAAGAATCTAGTAATGCATACCAAAACAAAGAACATTGCTATAAAATATTATTTCTTAAGAGAATTGGAGCAAGATAAACAAATCAAATTGGAATATGCTAATACAAAAGAACAAATTGCAAAAATATTCATCAAGTCATTACTTAAGGATGCATTTCTGTATCTAAGAGGTAAGCTAGGGGTAATTCCCCTATCTAAAGCTCACTAAATGCAGTTTAGTGATGCATTAACCAAAACATGTTGAAGATCAATTAGTTGATACAAAATTGGCAAGGGCATATTGCAAATGAATTAGTACTAGAGGTACATTGATATTTACTGAATAGTACCTTTGGCATCAAATGTCAAAGAGGGAGAAGTAAGTGTGTTGTCATATCTCATATAATTTTTTGCAATCAAATGAAGTAAGAGATTTCAAAGAGGGAGAATTGTGTTGTCATTTTAAGAAGGAGAAGTTTGAAGATGTCAGAGTGAGAATGAACTTGATTTGATATTAAAGGCAGAGTTTTCTATTAGAAGTTGTTGTTGTAGAGAGAAGTCTTCTAATAGAGGGAGAAACTAAAGGTAGAAAGAGTTTACATTGATAGAGGGAGTTCTCATGGATGAGAATTAGAATGAAACTAAGGATATATTCCTTACCTTATTCTTTCTCTAAAAATTTCATTGCATTATGACATGTTGTGTTGCCATCAATGCCAAAGAGGGAGATTGTTGGAACAATTGATTAATTGTGTATTGTCTTTAATGTTACACAAAATGTCATATCATTACCAGTCAGTGTATGTCAAGCTCACTTGGGCATTGAAGAAATTTTTTTGTGTCTATCAAGCATTCTAGAGTTTAGAAAGTTTAGAAGATAGTGTCTACTAAGTTTACTTAGGAGACAAAGGAAAGTTTGCAGAAGATGAGTGTTAACCAAGCTCACTCAATTAATGAGGGAAATGTTGGATGGAACTAGTGTTAACTAAGCTCACTTGGTTACCAAAGGAAATTTGTGAATATGCAGTGTTAACTGAGCTCACTTGGTTAACATAGGAAAATTATTTCTAAGTTAGTGTCTACCAAGTTGGGATGGCTAACAAAGGATTTTCTTATTTTGGCATATCTAGTTCAATTGAATTGTTTGTTGGTTCTAGCTGACTTAGAAGATGAATGTTAATTATTCTAATTATATTCAAGTCAGCTTGACAATATGAAAGATATAAATATAAGGTCAAGTTGAGGATTAGAAGATGTTAAAAATAATAATTTAAGAATCTATGGATGATAATTGAATATTTAATGATGCTAAGAGGAAGAAAATTATAAGGATAAGTAGAATATCCTTGTGGACCTAAAAAGATACATTTGATCAAGAAGGATCAAGTATAAAAACTAGAATTGAGATTTTTAATCAGCATTTCATTTGTGTCCAAATCAAATCATCTCATTGTTACTCGCTAACCATTGTAGTAGTGATCAAAATCTCTTAATAGAGTTAGATTAGCAACTATTTGTAAATCTTCTAGAACATAGTAGTTCTATTGAATTTTCTTAAGACCTCCAACAAGGTCATTCCTAACAGGGTGATTAAATCCTCTAACAGGGTCACACTTAACAATGTGTTTTGTAACCTTTAATAGGGTTGGCTCCTATTAGGGCTCACTTCAGAAGAGTGAAAATCAATAACTAGTTGCAATTGGTGGGTTTTCCCAAATTGTGTTTCCATGTTAAATCTTGGTGTCAAATGTGTTCATGCTATTTCTTTTATGTTTTTGCAACTAGATTTAAAGTAATAGTAATCTCAGATAACATCCTAAGATTTTCATATTAAGTGTTTGCCAAGCAATTTCAATGTTTATCGAGTTACAACATTTTTCTATGTGTTTGTTGAGCATCAGCTAAGTTCAGTTCTTAGAGTTAATTTTTGTATTGACATCTAAGGGATCTAGGATTTATTTTAGTGGTAACTGATTTACCCCTCCCTCTTAGTTACTCCTCTTATATTTCCAACATTGGTTAGTCCAACTTTGAAAGGCCATAACTTTCAAACCATTGATCCAATTGGCTATTATAACCACTTTTCAAAATCCTCAACTCCTGATGTATAGGCTAGGATACACACAAGTGCCCATCTATCAAATTTTTAGGCTCATCTAGGTATGTTTTGGCATCCAATGGTGAGCCAACAAAATTTATACCAAAATTGCACACAATGAATCCACGGTAAATCCATGAATACTCATGATATGGCATTGAGCCTCAACTAGTATGTGGATATATCCAAGATGAATATCCACTCTAAAATTAGGACATTATGAGCTTATATGATCGACTTACTAAGTAGAAAGCCTTCATAAACAAAAACTCTACACTGAGACAACCATTATTGAGGAAACAAAAAGAATATATTTTTTGGTGATTCAAGTTTTCTTTTACACCCAAAATGCTCCTGCATCATTTTTAAAAACTTTTAAAAAACTATTTTGGATTATCACCTTATATCTTCTTCATATAACTATATATATATATATATATATCAATACTTATTAGGCTTGTATTTTATCCACCTTTTTTATCAAGAAGGGAAAAAATGAAACTAATATACAAGATATACTTACATTTTATCAAACAGAACTTTATGTACATTCTTTACACTCTCTAGTATGATCCTCCATGTTTCCTTCGGTGCTTCTAGTGTCATTTGGTGTGAATGTATTTATGATGAAAGATATATCATATTTCTAGTCACATACATTTTGTTTATTACCATAAATTCTCTAGCCTTCTTTATGTTCTTTCACATTAGCTCAAAAAGTGGTATGATCTTATCCTATCTTATTCTCTCCTAAAGTCTAGTAGTGGACCCATGAAATGCTTTATCTTCTGATAGTAAATGTGGAATTTGACCAAGGTTCCTCAATTATATTTTCAACACTATTATTTAAATCCTCATCAATATTTTCAACTATTATAAAATATATTTTGTAAAGTTAGGCACATTACACAATTGTTGGAATGTATTTATTATTTTCTTAAGAGCATTTTCCAACTCACTAGCAATTTTGTCAAGTTTAACTTGTTGAAATACAGTGGACCGATTTATCTATTGCATTATTTTTTGTTCCATTCTCTTATTGATTCTCTCCATAAATATTTCTTGAGTATCTACAACTAGGGAATTCATTTGGTCTAAAAGTGATCCAATTTGATCAATCATGGGGGATTTTTCATTCAACTTTGTGCTAGGGACAATTTGTTGTACAATGTCTTTTACATCAGATAAAACTTGTTTATGCTTTAGTTCTTGTCTCAAATTTTCCTATGTTGCCTTTCTTTTTAATAACTCACCATAATTCATCATATCATCTAGAACTAACTTGGTTGGTTCATATTGGTGTATTTGAATAACTTCATCTATTGTGATTTGATTTCTTCTACTTCTTTTCTTCTTCTTCTTCATCTTCTTGCCTTATGATGTAATTAGATTGTTCTAGGTGACATTTTAGATTTCACTACAGCATTTTACTCCTTAGATTTACTCTATTTCTCCTCATTTAAGGGTTTATATTCCTTCCCTTCACTCTCCTTTTATTGTGCAAGGTCCTCAATGCCAATATCTTGCCTAGAGTTTTCCTCTTACTAAGTTTGATCGTTAGTGAGGTGTTTAATATTTTCTTTCTCTTTCTCTTTCTCCATTTCCTTATCTTTTTCTTTCTCATTGTCTTTCCTTGTTTCTTGAGTAGTTAATCACATGCCTTTAGCGGATGTGTCTACTAAATTCTTAGTAGTTTCATCTTTATTCTACTTTAGGGAAACATTAGCTTTAGTGGTCTTTTTAGATGCCTTAGGCTCTTCAGCCTAATCTGGATCTCTAGATTACCCAATTTTTTTGTTTAGTGTGATCTTCATCCATTTGAACACTAGTAGATAAAGAATCAATACAATTCTTTACATTTTCAATTGTACCAGAATGCTTTGAATACATATGAACTTATTGTAAAATATGGTCTTACTTCATCAATTGTGTAGTGGCTAACTTGGTAGGTGGTTGATGCGAGAGCATCTTGACATATAGAATTATGATGAATTTCATAACATTTTAATGGCTTAGTTTTCATAGTATTTCATGGGACCAAGTCAAAGAGATGGTTAGATAGATTAAAAGTACATTATAATGTGCTAAAGAGTAGGAATTCTTAAAATAGTATTGTAGTTTATTAAAGAGTGGGAATGTTAGTTAAATAGGTGGTTTTAATAACTTTCCTAGAATCTCTATTAAGAGATAAGCATGTAACCAAAAACCAAGGTAATCAGTAGAATATCCAAGAAGCAATTTATAACTGTTGAAACATCTTATAAGATGGTAGAATGTAATGAGTAAAGAGGGGAGAGAAAAAGATATGAAAGTGATTTAAAGAGCAAGTAAAAGAAAGAAAAAAATAGTTGGCTCTCTGGCATTCAACCAGACAGCCATGCATTAAGTTTATGTATAAATTTGAAGTGTTAATGTATCAGCTATGTTTAAATAGTGTTTTCATTTCCCATCATGTTTTCCTCTCTTTATCTTTCATGTTTATTATGTCTTGCTAATTGTTATTGTAGAGTTAAGATATAGCATTGAGTGGAGGCTTCTTTGTTACATGTTTCTTGGTTTTGCTTGAAAGGATTTATTCACTTTTTAATCAAGTTTTGATAAATAGTTTGATAGTTTAATAAATTTGGTTCTTATGATAGTCCCAAGTTGGACAACATTGTGCTACTCCTTAGATGGTTTTGAGATTTGAGTGTCAATACACTTAACCACTTTCTACATCGAAGTCAAGTACACTATGTATGCCAAGTAGTATATAAGTTCCAAGTGACATATAGGTGTCAAGTCACAATTGATGCCAAGCAAGCCAAAGTGCTTCATATGCTAAGCAAGATAGGATGAAATATGTGTTGAACAATCTAGGATCAAACATGTGCCAAGCACCAGTAGTCTAGTATGTGCCAAGTAACATAGAATCAACCTATGAATTTGTGCCCTCACAAACTTAGACGTAAACCATTTTTGGAGCCAAAATAGAAGGATTCCAAAGGAGAAAAAGGATAAGACTGAATCTTTTACATTTTCTATGCAATTTTAGCATGCAACCAATCAGAAAAATGGAGAAGGCATGCAACCAATGACAAAAATGCAAGAAATGAGAGGGAACTTGAGATTCAATATGGATCATAGATCCATACCTAACCCTAAGTCTTCACAATCTTTAAAAGGAGGTCAAAAAATCCATTAGGTATGAGGATGAGAATAGTGTATGGGGAGATTATAGCGAAATTCAGTGTGAAGTGGATAAGACTTAGAGGAACAAAGCAAAAATTATACATTTAGTTGATCAGAACAACACAAGTGATAAGAATAGAGATTAGATCAAGCAAAGGTCACATCAAAGAGAGAAAATTGAAGGGTCATTGTTCTAATACTTTCTTTCCATTGTATTAGAAGTTGAAAATCCTATTGTATTAAGTGGGTCATTGTAGGAGAACCTTTGGAGAAGGTGATTGAAAATCCTATTGTATTAAGTGGGTTTAAAAACCTATTGTAAATCCTTTAATAGGGTAACACTTCATGTAAAATGTTTTTAAATCCTCTAACCAACTCACTATTGACATAGTGTAAAGCCTTTAACAAGGAATGCCTTTCACAGGGCAGACCATCAGTTATTGCTGCAGTAATTTTTGTGGGTATCATCCCCACCCTAGTTTTACCTTCTTATTCCTAGAGGGTTTCTAGGTTACCAAATATGGTGGTATGTATTATTGCATGTGTTTACTTAATGTTCATTTATATGTTTATATGTATGTAGTTTACTTTTTAGTTATATGTTTAAAAGATTGAAAAAGGTTAAAAGTGTGGTACTTTTGATTCAGCCGCCCCACCCCCCGCCCCCCCCCCCCCAACTCCAGAAGTACTCTTCCCATTTTTTAACATTCCAAAAATTGGTATTAGAGCACATGTTCTCACAAAGAGAAGCATAGCAGGTTAGAGAAAAGATCTGAAGATGGAAGTCTTCAAACTTAGGAAGATCATAGACAATTAGGTGATTGATGTACATCTTACTCTACACAAATTGGAAGAAGCTAGAGAAGAATTGAGAAAATCCTTAAAAAGAAGGAAGGATATAGCCATAGCTGAAAATGACATACACTACAAGGAGATTGATACCACAAAAGTGTTCTCAAATGGAGATTCTAAGGAATTTGATGTAGCAATAGCAAAAATAATGGAAAAGTATAGAGCACAAGCTGTAGAAATCAGATTACACAAGTTTGAACAAGAATAACAAGCCATAATGCTTTGTGAAGTAACTAAACAAAAGAAGAGAGCCATTGAAGACAAGGTCATGATAGAAGATGACAAGAAAAATCTTACCAATAGACTGGAGGAGAAGACAATTGAGTTTGAAAGGATCTCAAACATTTAGCTGGACACCTTAAGTCAAATGATGAATGCTCATCATGAACTGAATATGAAGGTGTTAGTTGTGTGTAGAGTCACCTAATTCTTTTCCCAAGGATCTCCTTCAAACCTCCCTCTACCTATATTTGTTTGAATTCTTCTCCTCATCACTTTTTCCTTCTCCGCTCCTTGAAGTTGTTGTCACAAGCTTTCGCGGTTGTGATCCCCTTTCTTTGAACTGCTTTGAACCACTTTGAACCTTAACTCAAAGTAGTTCGAAGTAGTTCAACCTAAGATTTTCATACTACTACTTCTTCCTTTGGCAGGAAGTTCTCTTTATGCGATGGCCTTCATTGAAGCACTTCGAACCACTTTGAGTCTCAGTTCAAAGCAGTTCAAAGTAGTTCTTGATTAGAACGGATGGCGATAATTTGTTTCTAAAATACGGCACGCTACCTTTCCACAATAAATTAAGGCTTGTGTTAGATATAAAAAATCAAAAGATTTTGTTCCTTTTCCAATGAGGAAGTTGTCATCATTAGGAGTGGGAGAAAAGATCTTCGACTTGAAGGATGATCAGATATTGTACGAAATCGATCATTGTTGATTTATGTGAAAAGGGAAATCATTAAATGAAAAGCTCATGCTACAATGTTTCAAATGTGCCAAGGTTGATATGAGGTGATATGTCATCGTGTCCATTAATGATCCAATACTTCCACATGCAAATCTTTCCTTTAATAAAACCGTTTAGTAGCTCAGTAAACTACTTTGTAATAGAGAAGGAGCTATTAAGGAAGGTAGAGGAAGTCATTTGGTTTTCAGCGTAAAGCAGGTGAGAATTTAGATATCTTTGTTTTGTTCTGCAAATGTGTTGTTTTCAAAAGGATTTTCTAGCAAAGGTTTTGCTTGTTTTGTTGAAAATGAAGTCAGTCTTGCACTTTTTCGGCAATGCTTTTAGCCTAGAATGTAAGAGACCAGTGATCTATGATACGAATTTAGAAGGGGTAAATGTGGAAAAGCTACAAACAAATTTTCTTGAGAATACCAAAGAGGTTAAGGGGTGCATGGAAGTGTTAACAAGTGCGTTGATTGAAGTCGCTGCCTTTCCTCCTGCTTTCGTAAGCGCTGAACTTCTGCAACTTTGCATTGACCATTACGATGTTAGGAGTAGAAGCATAATAGATGTGAATGGCAACACAATACTTTCTATCTCAAGGGAAACCATTTCATCTATTTTACGATTAACAGCAAATACCTTTGCCACATTTTCACCCACTCAAGCTTTGGCTGAATACCAGGAAACCCCTAACATTTTCCAAAACACCCTTGCCAGAAAATGGACCGAAGTTAACTATGGAGGTGGGTCTAGGCTATCCAAAGTCATTACAAAAGATCACATGAAACCCCATATACATGACTTGGTTGTATTATTGCACAGGGTGAAGGGTTCAGCTGATGTGTATTTTTTTGAAGAATGGATGTATAAATATATTGAAGTTATCTTGAAAGGCAAGCAGTGGATGGATTGGGCGAAGATCATTGCCAATTCCTTGAGGAACCAACTCAAAAGGGCCAAAGAATCTCACGAGGATTTCTATATGGCTTCATATTTGACTTATTGTATTGTCTGTACATGTGATGCCACTATCCTTCCACATGGGGTATGGAATGAAGAAATAACCATTTTCCAGTATTGTCCTTTGTTGCAAAAAGACCGAGTTTTAGAAGATTTTCGTAAGGTGCATGATGTAGTGTATGGAAGCGTTTATTTGACTCTAAAGGGTGTTCAGGTGCCAAAACTTTCTTTTGAGGCACAGAAGCTAGTTCAACAATATGGGAGCCATTTCATTCAATTTCCCAATTTCACATATTTAAGAGTTGGAGGCTTTGAGGATGAACCTCCGAAATTACCCCAATATGCTCTCGATTGTTTCATTTTGGCTGAATTATGTAGATAGCTTTTCTCAGTCATTAAAGATAATCTTCCTCAGGAGAATTGGGAAATAGCTTTCCCTATCACATTGGACTCCTTAGTCTGTGCTAACATGAATAATGCTTCCATCATTGGAAACAATTTGCTGGGATTCAATCTTGGTTTCTACCACAGCAAGAGAAACTTTGATAGTAGGGGATATGCATCTCTAACCCTTGGCCTTGAAGTAAATCTTTCAGACATACCTCATTTAGAAGATCTATGGAGAGACTATGGAAATGAAGAAGAGGTCTTGAAGAAAGACCATTCTAGATTAATCGTACAACAAATCAATTCGTTCAGATTGAAGTTCAAAACACAAGGAATTATTGAAGATAGTTCATACTTAATTGAACCTGGTTGGGAAGAATCAAATGAGGAAAAGTTTCTAGCAGTAGACTGAAGCAAAGAGGAGGAAGATGATATTAATTTGAGAGATAGATCCATATTGACCTATACAAATGACTAGCTACAGAGGAAAAAAGGAGGAAATATCAATGAGTCTTCTCCTAGGGTGATTTCTTCCCTAGGACCACTTCAATCTAACATTCCATTTTCTCATATTGCAGGGGACACACCAATTCCAGAAAAGAAACTGAGGTCCTCTCCCCATTCGTAAGCTATGGCTCCTAGGACAAGATCCCAATCCAAATTCAAAGCCTCAAAGCAGCCTAGTGTTCAGAAATAGAAGATGACATCTCAGGGGCAAAGTTCAGATGATAAATTTGTTTCCCCTAAGGAAGTAGATGGTGAAGTCCAATTCATTAAAGCCCCAAGAATAGATCAGCCTAAATTCTTAACTCTAGCTCGAGACACTCAGGTAATGTCAACCACTTCTTCTGTCCCTTCATGGTTGTCAAATTCAATCAACAAGAAACAGAGTCTATAGTTGATATCCACACCAGTAAAGGACATAGTCACTAGATATGTGGCCAGAGGTTCTAAGACAAAGAAAGTAAAAATTGATGATTGTCTCACCAAAAACCCAGTGACAGGAAAAATTACAGCAGAGGTGGCCACTTATAAACAAAAGAAAAAATCTGGGGAGATCGAGGATGAAGGGTTCCAAGTTCTTTTGAATTATGTTATATAAATAGGAGTACTGGCAAAAATTTCTTTAAGTTCTCTGCTAACCACATGCTCACACAATCAGAGAGAGATTCCAAGGAAAAGAAAGAACTAAAGGCAATGGTGGTGATGATGGCCGCATATATCAATTCTCTGATCAACCTAGGTGATTCTCCTATAATTCAGGTTCCATAACCTTTTGACCCCAACTCTGTTGAGAGCCAGCAATTGATGAAACAGATGCAAAAGGGAAAACTGTTAGCTGATGCTATGACTAACTGGGTGAATAACATAATAAATCAAGGAAATAAATTCATTTCTGAAGTTGTCAGCATCTACTCTGAAGCTGAAATGCTTCTAGGGGGGATTCAAACCTTGATCTCAATATGGGAAACAGAATTAGCACGCTGTCAAGCTGTGGTTCTACAGGTCTCAGAGGTTGAAAATTTTAGGGTCCCCAAATTCTTGAGTGAAAATCCTATGAAGGCCGTGGACCCTTGCATACTTATCATTCTGAAGAATAATATGTGTTGGAAAGAGTCCATTTACGAAGAGACCATCAAAGAAATACAAAGCATCGAAAGTAAAATCACTGGAATGCATGAGGAGCTAGTAAAGGACATGAAGATTGTCAATCCTACGGGCATCTTATAATTCGAGGAAGGGAATATGGACACTGAAACATTAATCAAGAGTTTCACCGGGGCAGTAGAACAGATCAGGGATGCAGAATCGCCAAAGGCCAATGATTTCACCTCCTTGGCAAGCATTGAATCTATGTTGCACCTTAATGAGAGCTTGATGCCACATCAGAACCGAAAGGTAAAAGAGTATAAGTGGCAAAAAGACGCATGCAAAGCCCAGGTGATGAGCTTGAAGAACCCATACTCCCATGCTATGCAATAATTTTTATCCACATTTTGGAGTTGGAAGTTGGTGCGTCAAACCATTGGAGAAGAGGAGAAAACTGACGCGGATACTGGGAGTTGAACAGTCGCCAGTTGGGGCTTTTCTTTTTTATAACTATTTTCTAGTTTTATAACTATTTCTTGTACCAATCCGATAGGGTTGGGTTTTAATGGAGGCCCTTTGGGTTTGAAAAACTATAAATGCTAGGGCATTGAACGGTGTTTTTTTTTAAAGCGAATAGGGGATAGAAAATAGAGATTAGATAGCAATATTTTAACATAGATTTGATTTTGATAACAGTATTTTGGGAACCAGTATATGAATGTTTGGCTTTCAAGGACTTGGTGCATTAAAGTTTGAATATACATATATGAATAATTTTGAATTATGCTTTGAAACTTTGTGTTTAGAGTGTTGAATTATTATTACTTTGTGAATGTGATTCGATGTTTCAGAAATCCCAAATTGCTGTTGTTTGATTGTAAGTTCTTTAAAAGTTTTTTTTTCATTGTTAATGATACATGATAAAATTTAAGCTGAAGTGAATTTTCTTCTCTACATTAGTTCAGTCTGTTCATCTTCGAGAAGTTCCTTTTTATATAATTAACTCACTACCCTGGAGTAGTTGAGAGATCTTTATGCACTTTGGGAAAAGTGTGAAAATGATTTCAAATTTATTTCAAATCTAATAAGGGAGTTGTACCTTTAGAAATTCAGAGAGGAAGTGTAAAGTAAGATAAGAGTGCTTCCTCAACTGCAGTGAATGATTTTGTTCTTTGTGATAGTTGGGTATAGAGTTAATTTGGTAAACCAATTAAAAGGACAAATCTGTTCACTAACAGAAGGACATTGAGATTTCCACCTTGAAGATGCAAAATGAATTGAAAAGAGAGAAGGAGATAGTAGAAAGCTACAACAAACCCAATGAGGCTATCAAGTACTTTGAGCAATTATTGAATCACCAAGGGCTAGTAATGACACTTCAGGACTTGGCTACACCAACACTAAACAAGGAGAATCATCCAAGACAGTAGAAGAAAGGAACAATAAAGGTAAGAATACTAAACCTACTTGTCATTTGTGTGGTAAAAAGGGACATACCTCTAATGTGTATAGGAGTACATCAAGCACATGAATGTAGAACCAAGACTATAAGGATGGCAAAATTTGAAGGTCACTACTACAAGTGAAAAAAAATGGACATAGAGCATTTGAATGCAAATCAAAACCTATGTGGACACCTAATCATCCTATAAGAGGAAACAACCATAGTCATCACTACAATTGGGATTACAACACCAGGTATAGCTATCACTATTGTCAAGAGTATGGACATATTCTTGAAAATTGCATAAGGACACATTTTAGAGGAAGTTGCAATAGATGGCTAAGACAAACTACATATTTTAGGTTCTTGAAAACTAGTCATATCAATAGGAATTTCCCAACAAAGTCAAAATCACCCAAGACAAAAGTCAAGAAAGGAAAAGAGAAGGTTGATGTTGAATAAATAAGAGGGAAAATGAACAAGACTTGGAAGAAGAAAGGTGAATGCAACACATCAAATGGAGAGATTACTTCACCCAAGAAGTCAAGTGATCACACTTCATTCAACTAATTAAAACAAATGTGTGGGACTAATATACAAAGTTATATCATCCATCAGTTCCAAGATAGAGAAGTATTCCGCAGAGGAAATCGGCATGAGCAAAGATGCCAAGTCAAAACTTTGAAGAAGGTGCCAAGTTACCCATGGATGTTGAGTAAAGATCCAATGGATGTCGAGTTTCTAATAGAGATTGAGTTGATGGATGAAGCCGAGTGAAGTGGAGAATTAGTAAAAGCTAAGTAAACAAAATACAATGAGAGTTGAGTCATGGTGAAACCCTCAACTATCGAGTGTACAATAGTTCATACTAAGCAATTAATGTTAGCTTTGGAAAGGTATAAGATCAAGTTTTACTTATTTTCACATCATTCAAACATAGAGAAAGAACATGAAGAGTATAGGAGTGAGCATACAAAAATCTTGAAGCCATTTACATCAATCTCAATAGCAATTTAGCATACATTTTGATAATCTAAGGTATTTATCAAGTGTCGAGCTATGCAATGTTAAAGTTTTTAATATAGTAAAACACTAGTTTGGTATAAAGGCTTCTAGTCCAAGGAACCCCAAAGGAAAGGACATTCATGAGGTCCAATTAGTTAGTAATGAGGTCAAACAACCTAAGTTTAGGCCAATCACCAAAGTTTCCTATAGAAACGACCCTACTATCACATTGTCCATTATCCCACCGAAGGTTGTTATGGTACAAGATGTAAGAAAGTGTTATAACTACAAAATAGGAGTAGTGGGTGATTTTGAAATATTTCAAGCCTATGAAAAACTATGTGAAAACAAAATTTTGAAGGATGAATTTCAGATAATTGAAAGGAAGGGATTAAAAAATGCCCTAGTATACCCTACAGGTTTGAAAACTAAATGGAAATAGATTGTTTTAAGTAGAACTCATAATGGATGTTTGTGGCTGGAGACAAGACCCATAAAAATTACAAAAAGGATAGCACATAGGGTTACAGGTTTTCCAACACTAGAATAGCCCAAAACCTTGCAAAGTGACTCCAAAAAGGTAATTATAAAGAACATAGTGGCTAAATGGAATAAAAGATGCATGTCAATTGACACAATCACAGATCCCCTTCTGGACTTTTTTGTGAGAGTCATTTCTCACAAGTTCTACCAATCTAGAAAATTAAACAGTGTACCATGTATTGTTGTGGATGTAGCCTATAAGGTTATGAAGAGAGATCACACATATGATCTGTCAGAACTGATGTTATAGCAAATAAATGAAAACTTAGGAGCACTAAGAAGATCAAAAGGTGCCTAATGCAAGTTTGGTTTAGTTCTTATGTGCATATTATTTTATGTCATGGAAGAGTTTCCATCTATCAAAAAAGAGAATTAGATCCCTAACAAAACTACAATTACACAAATCAACGAGTTCATTGATTAGATGGGTGATAGTTTTGAGGCAAAAATGACAAGTTACTTTGAAGATTTTAAGAAATCCATGAAGAAAAGCGTTAGAATACTAGTTTCCCTAGTGGAAAAACACATCAATGAAATATGCTTTTTGGTTGACATTAACAATACCTATATCCAAGCAGCAAGACCAAGAGTAAGATGGCTAAGGCCATTTGATTACGAACTTGATGTATATGAAGCCTTAGTAGTAATCATAGCATTACTTGTAGAAGAGATTGATAAGGATGCTTCTCATTTTGGCACATATGATATTGTCAAATCCAAAGTTGAAACTAAATTAAAGAAAACTTATATTATCAAGAACAAGGACAAAATAGTGAAAAAGATAAAGAAGCAATTTGGAGCAAGCATTGAAGGTGAAATATGTGAAGCAGAAGAAGAAGTAGAAGGAGATAGTGAAGAAGAAGAACAAGGGCAAGGCCCAATGGAGTTAACCCAAGGCAAAAAAGAAGATAAGGAAGAAGGTACAAAAGAGGTAGGAACTGAGTTAAAGAAGAGAAAGGCTAAAACTCAGTCTTTAGCTTAGCCCAAGCCAAAGAAGGTCACTAAGCCAATGCAAGCCAAGCTAGCTCCAACAACAATAGCTACTACAAGAGCATACACTCAAAATGCTAAAGGCATCAAAAGAGAAGAAGAAAGCCAGTGAAAAGCCTATTGAAGAACCAAAGAAGAGAAGAAGGTATGTGGTACTGCTAGATATAGATGATGAAGTAAGAGCATAATCAAAAGATATCAGCCAATTTAGAGTGGTAACCAATCCCCCTAAGTCTGCAATTGACAAACTTTGTGAGAATATTAAGAATGTAGATTTGAATGATTTGAAAAATCTTTATTTCAATGAGCTAAGTAGAGAAGAGCAAGATAAAATAGAGGAATTTGTGTATGCCATGATGGAAAAATTTAAACTCACACCTCTAGAACTTGACAATACTATGCCTAAGGAGCTACATGAGATAGTTGAAAATAAATGGCATTATTGTTTATAAATGGAAAAGGAGATCAGAGAATCTACCTTGGCTCAAGTAAAGCCTAACACGAAAAAGAGTCAAATAACAAAGGCAAATAAGAAACACTGTGGAAAATTTGCACCAAAGTATAGAGCCTTTAGCATCTTTCAAAATAAGATAAAGGATGTAGTAAATAAATCTACACAAATGTGGAAAACAATTTATAAGATAACTAATGAAGAGGCAAATAAGGAAAAAATTAGTGCCAAAGAAAAGATAGAGGAAAAGAGAACAAAGGAAAAGAAAGGAAAGGAAGAGAAGCAAGAGGAGAAGAAGGAAACAACAACAAGAGCTAAAGAAGAAAAGAAGAAAAGATAGAGGAAGAAGACAAAGAAAAAGGTGAGAAGGAAGAATCATATGAAGGAGGAGACATGGCAACAGTTGAACAATAATAAGAAGAAGAATAGAGTGTGCAAGACACACAAATGCCAACTCCTAGCCCTCCATAGGTAACCATCACACCTGCAGATACAATAACTATCAAGGAGGTTCCTAACAATTCAACCCAAAACATTAATCCCCTAACTATAGAGGATCTCTCCAACATCCTTCACCAATCTAGAAATTAAAGATTGCATACTATTAGGTTCAATTTTCTAATACTTTCTTGCCATTGTATTAGAAGTTAAAAATCCTATATTGATAGGTTAGCTTAATAGCTAGGTAGGAGAACCTTTAGAGAAGGTGATTGAAAATCCTATTGTATTAGGTGGGTTTAATAGCCTATTGTAAATCTTTTAATAGGGTAACACTTCATGTAAAGTGTTTGTAAATCCTCTAGCTAGGTCACTATTGACATAATGTAAAGCCTTTAATAGGGTAGGCATTTCACAAGGAAAACCATCATAAGTAGTCAAACATTTACTGCTATAGTAATTTTTGTAGGTATCGTCCCCACCCCAATTTTACCTTCTTATTCCTGGAGGGTTTCTAGGTTTCCAAATCTAGTGTTATGTATTATTTCATGTGTTTACTTAATGTTCATTTATATGTTTATATGCATGTAGTTTACTTTTTAGTTATATGTTTAAAGGATTGAAAAAGGTTAAAAGTGTGGTACTTCTAATTCATCCCCCCACCCCCCTCTTAGAAGTACTCTTCCTATTTTTTAACATTCCAACACATTGGTCCCAGTATAGGGGGCATAAGTTCCAAACCAACCATTAGATTTAAATGAGTTTCAGATATGTTGTTAATAACCTAGTCCTCCACATCATCACCAGAGTAATCTTCAAAATATTATTTGGAAGATTTCTCCAGTGATAATGTGGAGGATTAGGTTATTAACAACATATCCAAAACTCATCAAAATCCAATGGTTGGTTTGGAATTTATACCCCTTGTACTAGGACCAATGTTGTCCAACTTGGGACTATTATAAGAACCACATTTATTAAACTATCAAACTCTTTATCAAAACCTAATTCAAAAATAAATAACTCCTTTCAAGAAAAACCAAGAAACATGTAACAAAGCAACCTCCACTCAATACTATATTTTAACTCTGCAATAACAATTTGCAAGACATAATAACCATGAAAGATAAAGAGAGGATGACATGATGGGAAATGAAAACACTATTTAAACATAGCTGATATATTAAAACTTAAAATGCATACATAAACTTAATGCATGGCTCTATGGCTGAAGGCCAAAGAGCTAACTCTTTTTTTTCTTTTACTTTTTCTTTCCCTCACTCTTGTATCTTTTTCTCTCCCCTCTTTACTCATTACATTCTACCATCTTATAAGATGTTTCCATAGTTATAAATTACTTCTTGAATATTCCACTCATTACCTTGGTTTCTGGTTACATGCTTATCTCTTAATAAAGATTATAGGAAAGTTATTAAAACTGCCTATTTAACTAACATTCCCACTCTCTAATAAACTACAAAGCTATTTTAAGCATTCCCACTCTTTTAACACATTATAATGTACTTTTAATCTATTTAACCTTCTCTTTGACATGGTCCCACAAAATACTAAGAAAACTAAGACATTATAATGTTATGAAATTCATCATAATGCTCTACATCAAGATGCTCCTGTATCAATGGTATTTCCTCAAGTTGTTTCTCAACACTATCCATAACATCTTGATCCTTATTTACACTTTCATATAGAACATTCTTAGTGATATCTACAATTTATATAATTTCTTCTATACCATTTACCACATGAGGTATTTTGTAAATTACTTCATTCATTGTGTCCACCATGTCTCCAATGTCCAATTGAATATGTTCTTTTTGCTCGACATCACCTTTTTTTATGTTCATCTAAGTGATAAATCAGGTTCCATAATTTCTCATTGTCTTTCTCGACTTCTTGTGTCCTTCCCTTCATGATTTTTAATGTTTGAGTTTTATTCATGAATCTCTTCTTGTATTAGGTAGTGTTAAGTTTGGCATCGTGAAATTTTCATCAACTATCTCTCGATATCAATTACATATCTCCATCTAATAAAAAAATTATTATATATTTCATCGAATCGTATTTTCTATTTCAATAGGCACATAACTATTTAAATACAATGAGTCAATATGATGTAAGAGCATCCTTGGGTAGCCATCAATTTTGTATGTAGGGGCTTTGTACTCAAATTTTTGGAGGTAATCTTTTTCCAGATGGGGATATATTTGAGGAATATTGGGAAAACTTGACCTAAGTGTGCATAAAGATTAGAGCTATTGTCTTTTAGTTAAAGTCATTTTTGTGACTACTGGTCGCATGCTCCTAATTTAATGGAAGACTTTGGAGATTGTATGTATGAGCTTCAATATGAGGGAGTTGGTGTGTGCACATTGGATTTAGATCATTTGATAGCAAGTGGACCTATGCCTAAGGGAAAATACTCTAATGTTTTAATTTGATCTAGTTATGAATTTTAAACTTGGAGGCCTTTTCTAAGTATTTAGTTATTTCATTTAATGTTTGTTGCCATTCTGACTCGTGGCTTGAAGGTTTATTTAATGTGAGTATTTATCTAATGTGTATTATGCTATGGTAAATTGTGGCTTGGTTTAGTATAAGTAGAGGATATAGTGGAGTGTAGGGTTATTTTTCCATTTAGCATAGAGAAGAGAGAGTAGATGAGAAGCTTGATGTTTAGCAGAGCTAGTAGCTAAGTGTGGGCTTGGGAAATAAGAAGGTTATTTGGTAGCTTATGAGTACAAGTTTAGATTCTTCTTGGAGTTCTCTACTAAATTGTGGATTTGAGATAGCTAGAGTTTAGATCTTATGAGATCTTGTAGAATTACTACTAGAGTTTCTTTATATTTGGTCGTAACCCAAAAGGCCTTATAGTTGGGCATGTAGAATGAAAATATTATGGTTTTATTATGATAATTGGTATTTTTTGGATCTAAATCTCTATGTTATTATTATTATTTTATTGTGTTGTGTAGTTAATTGTTGGGAACTAAGACATCTCCTTTGGGGCTTTTTCCACCTTGCACTTCATCAAGTGGTATCAAAGTGAAGGTTGGATTTGGTTGATCTTTTGGATTTATTTATTTGGGTTTGTGAAGAAAATGGAAGATACCTCCAAGAAGATTGGATCCTAGGGAGATTAATGATCTTTGTGATGTTGTGGAGACTAGCATTTGTTAATCTTAGATTGGTTTTGACAAGTGAGTGTCTATATACTTAAGTCATTTACTTAGTTCATGCTGAACAAGTAACATATGTCAAGTATAACATGTAAGTTAGAGCATGCCAAGTAAATAGTGAGTGTTGAGTCATTCATGTACTAAGTCATTTAAGTGTTGAGAAGATAGTATGTGCTGAGTGATTCAGAAGTTGAGCAAGCAGTGCATGCCAATTCATTCAGATGTCAAGAGACATGATTGAAGTCATAGTTAGTGTTGAGCACTAGGGACTTCAAATGCTGAGTAACATAGTTTTCATATAATTGTTTGTATTTGGCCCAAACTACTATGTAAACCATTTTTTATCTGACTTAAGGATTGATTTATGATCTTTTATCAATAAAGATGAATCTTAAGTATGAATCCCTATATGCATCCAATCAAGAAAAGGGAAGGTTTAAGTAGAAATATGGGTGAATCACAACCATTGATTCATACCTAATCCTAAGTTAGCCAGGTCTTCTTAAGGAGGAAAAACTCTAAATATTCTAAGAAGAGAGATAGAGAGAAAGGAGAAGAGAAGGAAATTTTTCATGTGCAAATAGGACATTTATGGTGACTAAGGTATTATGATTTGAGTTACATTGCATAATTATTTAAAGGAGAATAGAGGAAGGAAATAGTGGACATCATAGAGATATCTGATAAAAAAGGATCAAGTACACATTAGTATAGAGGTGATCTGGCATCAAGAAAAAAAGTACTAATCATAGGATCATTGTTGAGTCATTCTAATAGGTGAATCAGTTAAATCTCTTAATAGAGTAGTCCAAATAGGTTATATTTAAATCCTCTAACAAATTGCTTACTCAATTTTGAGTTGAAGTCCTTTAATCAGACACACTTCTAATAGGGTGTTGAAATCTTTTAAAAGTGTAAGACCTAATAGTCTTTATCAACTTTTAACAGGGAAAACCTTTCATAGGGTAGATCATGTTTCATGATCAAACATGGTAACCTTCAATGGATACACTTTATTACTACAATAGTGAATATTTGTGGGTGTCATCTCCATCCCATTTTTACCCTCTCATTGGAGAGTTTCTGGGTAATCACATCTTGTGTCATACATGTGTGAATGCTTACTTGTTTACATACTTTAGATATATATGCTTTATATGTTATTTGAGTTTACTTGTTAAATTGTGAGATAGATGTATGGTGAATGTTTTTATGGGTAAAATTTTGAATCATTGATTCCCCCCCCCCTTCTCAATGTTTACCTTTCCTATTGTATTTTCAACAATTGGTGTCGAAGCTTTGTCCTCTGAAAGTAAAGCTTTACAACTTTGAGGAAAGATCTTGGAAATGGAATTCTACAAGGTGGGAAATATTATTGAGAACCAAGAGATTTAAATACAACTCATTCTACATCAATTGAATGAAGAAATCATTGATAAGAAGGAAGGAAATTTATATTGAGGAGAATGACACACAATACCAAGTGATGGACACTACTAAACTATCTGCAAATGGAAACTCCAATGAATTTGATGCAATAGTTGCAGATCTAATGGAAAAGAATAGAAATCTACCTAAAGAGATCAAAAATCTTAAGATAGAGAAAGAATCACAAGCCATATTACTATGTGAGATGACCAAATAGAAAAAGAAAGCTATGGAAGACAAATTCATGATTCAAGATGGCAAAAGAGTTTCGACCAGTAGACTAGAAAGAGAAATCATTAGAAATAAATATGATTGCTCACATGCAATTGGAAACAATGAATCAAGTCATGATTACTAATCATGAAATAAATAGTAAAGGCATTGAGATCACAACATTGAATTGGTAGAATGAACAACTGAGCAATGATCTAAAAAGGGAAAAGGAGCTTGCTGAAAGTTTCAATAAACCTAGTGAAGCCATCAAGTACTTTGAATAATTGATGAGATCCCCTAGATCTAATAATGATACATCTAGACTAGGATACACTAGTATTGAAGAAGGAGAATCATCCAAAAGCGTTGAAGAAAGAAGTAAAAAAGGTAAGAACTCCAAACATACTTGTCATAATAATGGTAAGAAAGAACATGCTACTAATGGGTAGGAGCACGACTATAAATCAGAATGTTAAGCAAAAAAACATGGGTCACTACAATAAGTACAACAAACAAGGTCATTAAGCACATCAATGCAGAACCAAGACCATGCACACTCAAATATTTAAAGGATACTATTATAATTGTTAGAAGTATGGACATAGAGCTTTTGAATGTAGATCCAAACCCAAGTGGTCATTAAACAAGCAAATAAAAGTAAAGAAAAATGGAAACTCTTATAATTGGTATTATAATACAAGGTATAGTTGTCACTACTATCAAAAGTATGAACATATTCCTTATAATTATATTAGAACATATTTCAGAAGAGATTACAAAAGGTGGTTGAGTCAAACCACATGTTTTAGATGTTTGAAGACTGGTCACATAAGTAGATATTCTCCAACAAGGTCAAAGGCACCAAGTTGTGAGTTCAACAAAGGAAAAGGAAAGGAAAATGTTGAGAATGTTAGAGATGAGATGAACAAGACATGGAAGAGAAAGGAAAGATTGCAACACATCAAGTGTAGATGGGATCACTTCACCCAATGGGCTAGGTGATCACACCTCATCAAATTAAGAAATCAAGAGGTATGTGGGACTAATATTTAAAAGATGTACCATACATAAGTTCCAAGGATTTAGTTTTAAAAAGATTAAATATGCATGAATAAAGATGCAAAGTGTTGTTAGGAATCAAGAATAAATCTTTAAGTTTTTGTCAGTTTTCATGTTACTGCCAAGCATGAAAAATTTCATATGGTTGCCAAGTAAAATTTTAGTAGATGCTGAGCTAGCAAAGGTTGTTATTAAAGGTTGAGCTTATAGTGGTTGCCAAGCATATCAAAAAACACATGGATGCTGAGTGAGCTAGAAATTTAAGTGAAGTTGAGCTTACAACTTTGTAAGCACTTAGCATTAAATGCAATATTTTAAGGGCTATTTGATTGATTTCTACTCATTTACATCATTCAAATTTGAAGAAGAGCACAAAGAGCTGAAGGTGATCTGGAGAATTTGATCTGAATTTTTGTAGGAGATTTAAATTTTTTTTTGGCATTATTCTAGTAGGATTCACAAGGTATTTATCATGTGTTGAGCTATGTAGTTTTAAATTTCACAAACTCTAGTTTCATGTAATGGCATCTAGTTATACAATAGCCAAAGGTATAGATGGAAAAATAGGTTTTACATGTGCAACTAATAAGTAATGAAATAAAACAATCTACTTTTAGGTCTATCCTAGATATAGCTTATAGACATGATCCCTTTGGTGAATTATCCATGATACCACCACAATTTTTAATGATTTAGAATGTCAAAAATTGTTACACATGCAAAATTGGAAGCATAGGTGATACATAAATCAAGGAAACATATGAAAAAATGTGATAATGGAGCATTGAAGGACGAGTTTAAAATTATTGAGAGGAAAATGTTAGCTCATGCCCTAGATTTCTCTAATGTATTCAAGACAAAGTAGATAAAAACTATTTTGAGTAGAATTCATGATAACTTTGTATGGCTAGAAAATAGGCCAGTAAAAATTACTAAGAAAAATTTTCATAGAGTGATAGGGTATCCAACCTTAGATCAACACATGAAAATGAGAAGTAAATAAAACGAAATAATTGAAAAGAAAATAGGGGCTGCATGGAATAAAAGAGGAATGACAATTAATACTATCATAAATCCACTGATAGCTCTTTTAGTGAGGGTCATAGCACACAAGTTTTATCAATCTAGAAAATTAAATAGTGTACCCTACATTGCAGTTGATATGGGTTACAAAATTGTGAAGGAGGATCATACTTATGTTCTTGTCAAGTTGTAGTTGCAACAATTGATTGAAAATTTTGGAGCTATAAGGAAGACCAAAAGTGCATGGTGTAAATTTGGATCTATTCTTGTATGTATTTTCTTTTATGTGCAATATACATTTCCTACATTTGGTAAGGTTGCATGGAAGGTGAACATACCTATTGTAGTTCAGATACTGTGAATTTATTGAACAACTAGGTAATAACTTTGAATCTGCCATGTCAAGTTATTTTCAAGGTTTCAAACAATCTATGAAGAAAAGGCCGAAATACCAATCACACTAATGGAGAAACATTTTGATGATGTTTTCTTCCTAGTTGATACTGATTTCACATATGTTCAGGTAGAAATTCCCAGTGTGAGATCGCTAAGGCCATTAGGATATGAAATAAATGTTGATGAGGCCTCTACAACAATTACAACATTACTTGAAGAAGAAGTGGATAAAGAAGCCAAAGCATTTGGAAATCATGACTTGGCCAAATCAAAGATCACTATGGAATTGAAGACTACTTTAGTGATCAGAAAGAAGAACAAATTGGCAAAGAAATTGAAAGAAAGATGTGGTGAAAGAGCTGAGGGAGAAAAAGAGGAAGATGATGAAGAAGAAGAGGAAGCTCAAGCACCATTGACATTGACACAAGGTTAGGGAGAAGACTAGCAAGAAGAAGAAGTAAAAACTATAGAAGGTGTTAAGGAAGAAGAAGCCAATGAAGCACCTATATCTACTGAGAAAAAAGGAAAGCAAAAAAACTATTTATCTTAGATTGGTTTTGACTAATGAGTGTCTACACACTTAATTCATTTACTAAGTTCATGTCAAACAATTAGTACATGCCAAGCACAACATGTATATGATAGAGCATGTTAAATCCACATTGAGTATTGAGCCACTCATGTGCCAAGTCACTCAAGTGTCGAGCAAACAATGTATGCCAAGTGATACAAGAGTTGAGTAAGAAGTCCATGCCGAGTGATACAGATGCTAAGTCACAATATAAAAATCACTATATACCAAGAATTAGAGACTTTAGATGCTGAGTAAGATAGTTTGGTCATAGTTATTTGTAATAGTACAAATAATTATGTAAACCATTTTTTAGTTGACTTAAAGATTGAATTACTATATTTTGGAGATAAGGACTAATCTTAAGTTGGAATCCTATGAATTTCATGTAGCCAATCAAGAAAAGGGGAAAAAATGGATGAATCATAGCCGTTGATTCATACCTAACCCTAAGTCACCTATGTCTTCTTAAGGAGGACAAACCCTAAACTTCCTAAGGCATATGGAAGGAGAGTATAGAGAAGTTTGCATGCACAAATAGAGCATTCATGTTCGCTAAGGGGTTATGATCTAAGAATACATTGCATAATTATTTAAGGGAGAATAGAGGAAAGGAGATAGCATATAACAAAGAGACATCTAATCAAGAAGGATTGAGAATACATCAGTTTAGAGGTGATCTATCATTAGACAACAAAGTTCTAATCACAAGATCATTGCTGAGTCATTCTAGCAGGTGAATCAGTAAAATCTCTTAATAAAGTAGTCCAAATAGGTTGTATTGAAATACTCTAACATGGTGCTTACTTAATTGTGAGTTGAAGTCCTTTAACAAGACACACTTCTAATAGGGTGTTGAAATCCTTTAACAAGGTGAGACCTAACAGTCTTTGTAAGCCTTTAACAGGGAAAACCTTTCATAGGGTAGATCATGTCTCATGATCAAAACATTATAACTTTCATTGGATACACTTTATTATTGTAGTAGTGAAGATTTTTGGGTTCCATCCCCACCCCATTTTACTTTCTCATTGGAGGGTTTTTAAGTAATCATATCTGATGTCATATATGTGTGAATACTTATATGTTTACATGATTTATATGTACACGCTTCACATGGTATTTTAGTTTACTTATTGAATGTATGAGATGGATGCGTGATGAATGGTTTTATGGGTTGAAGTTTAAACTACTAATTCACCTCACCCCCCCTCCCCAGAAGTTTGTGTATCCTATTGTAATTATAGCAATTGGTATTAGGAGAAGCTTTGTAGCTTTGAGGAAAGATCTTGGAAATGGAAGTCTACAAGTTGGAAAAGATTATTGAGAATCAAGAAATTGAAATACCAACTCATTCTACTTCAATTAAATGAAGCAATAGAAGAACTAAAGAAATCCTTGAAGAGAAGGAAAGAAATTGCTATTGAGGATAATGACACATAATACAGAGAGATGGACAATACTAACCTATGTGCTAATGGAGACTCCAATGAATTTGATGCAATAATTGCAGATCTAATGGAAAAGAACATAGCCCAAGTTAAAAAAAACAAAAATCTCAAGTTAGAGCAAGAAACACAAGTCATACTACTATGTGAGGTGACTGAATAGAAGAAGAAAGCTATGGAAGAAAAAGTCATGATTGATGAAGAAAAAATAATTTTGGCCAATAGACTAGAAGACAAATCATTAAAGCTAACCAAGATTTCCAACATGCAATTGGATACTCTAAGTCAAATGATGAATGCACTCTATGAATTGAATATCAAGGACATTGAGATAACTGTGTTAAAGTTGTAGAATGAGCAATTGCAAAGTGACCTAAAAGGGGAAAAGGAATTTTTTGAAATTTTATATAAACCAAGTGAGGCCATCAAATACTTTGAGAAATTAATGAGATCCCCTAGAACTAACAATGATACATTTGGATTGGGACACACAAGTGTTGAAGAAGGAGAACCATCTAAAAGTGTTGAAGAAAGGAAAGTGTTGATCAAAGGAGCAACAAGGTAAGAATTCAAAACCTACTTTTCATAATTGTGCTAAGAAAGGACATACTTCTAATGTGTGCAAGTGCAAGACTATAAATCAAAATGTCAAGCATAAGAACATGGTTCACTATCATAAGTGCGACAAGCAAGGTCACTAGGCACATGAATGTAGAACCAAGACCATGCACACTCAAATATTTGAAGGATATTGCTACAACTATTTGAAGTATGGAAATATAGCTTTTGAGTGCAGATCCAAACCCATGTAGTAATCAAACAGGCAAACAAAGGTAAGGAACAATGGAAACTCTTATAACTGGGATTATACTACAAGAAATAGTTGTCATTATTTTCAAGAATATGGATCAAGGTATATTTTAGTGGCTAATATTCACAAATTGGATAATTTTAGAATTTTTTGGCTAGTAATTTGGCTAATAACTTAAGATTTGATACAACCTAAATCACAATAGGTTTATAAAATTTAGTTCTAGAATATTTAAAATCACTCAATAATTTATTTTATTGAAAAATTTAAATTCAAATATTTGCCACAATATTCATTACATGATTAGAATGAAATCGCCTAAATATAATACATTATTGGAGAAATGAAATTAAATTGACCAATGATTATCATAATTATTAGTTACTTTAGGGATATATCACTAATATTTAGTTTTCACTATTGATTTTAAGTATATGTAATGATCCTTATAATATTCCATGAGGTAAAAAAATGTTCAATTTTGATTTGTAATATTCCATGGTGATTAATGATCTTCCTATTATTATTGAGATTTGTCAATATTTTAAACAAAAAAAAATGATTAAAAAAAATTGCCAATATTAATCATATTTAGAATAAAATTTTGAGAAATTAGCCACTAGAAATAAATTTTTTTTTCAAAATAGTGAAAGATTCACCAATATTTTATATCCTTTTTTGGAGGTGGCTTTCTTAAAGTTTACCCTAATATGGACATGTTTTCGAGAATTATAATAGGACATACTTCAGAAGTGACTACAATAGGTGGTTGAGTTAGACCATATGTGTTAGTCATTTGAAGACTGGTCACATCAGTTAATATTGTCCAACAAGTTCAAAGGCATCAAAGCTATGAGTTTGGTAAAGTTAAAGGCAAGGAAGATGTTGAAAATGTCAGGAATGAAATGAACAAGATATGGACGAAAAAGGACGATTGCAACACATCAAATGGAGAAGGGATCACTTCACCTAATGGGTCAGGTGATCACAGCTCATCAAATTAAGTAATTAAGAAGTATGTGGGAATAATATTCAAAGGTTATATCATACATCAATTTCAAAAGGATTTAGTACTAAAAATCCAAGAAAAATCTTTAATTTTTTCATGTTACTGCAGAGCATGAAAAGTCTCCTATGGTTGCCAAGTAGAATGCTAGAGGATGTTGAGCTTACAGACTGGCTAGTTGATGCCGAGCTCATAATGGATGCCTAGCAAATGAAATGTTAATAGATGTCGAGTGAGCCTAAAATTAGTTGATGTTGAGCTTGCAGCTATGTAAGCACTTAGCACTAATTGTAGGATTTCAAAAAAGTATTTGATTGATTTCAACTCATTTTTCATCATTTCAAAATTGAGAAAGAGCAAGGAGAGAAGGAGGCAATTAGAAAATTTATTAGAAGCAATTGTAGGAAGATTTGTGTAGCGATTCAACACCATTTTGTTAGATCTTGGAAAGTATTTATCAAGTGTCGAGTTATGTTGTTTATATTTTTGTAAACCCTAGTTTCACACAATGGCATCTAGCTAAAATAATGTAGAGGGTAAGGAGGTTTTGAATGTTCACTTGGTTATTAATGAGGTTAAACAACTATTATTCAAAGCCATTCTAGACATTGCTTACAAGAAAGACCCCTTTGTTGTGTTGTCCATGATACCACCAAATGTTTTAACAGTTCAAGATGTTAGGAAATGTTATAATTGAAAAATTGGAAGTATTGGTGATATGGATATTAGAAAAGTATATTACAAAATTTTTGAGAATGGTGTATTAAGGGAAGAATAAAAAATTGTAGAAAAGAAAGGGTTAACATGAGCCCTAGATTTCTTGAATATGTTCAAGACTAAATGGATTAGGATTCTGTTGAGTAGAATTTATGATATTTCATTATGGTTAGATAATAGGCCTATCAAGATAACCAAAAGGATAACCCATAGGGTAATAGGGTATCCAACCCTAGATCATCCTAAGACTGTAAGGAACGATTCAAAAGAGGTTATTGAGAAGAATATAGGAGCCATGTGGAATAAGAGAGGAATGACTATTGACACCATTACTAGTCCATTGATAGACTTTGTAGTAAAGGTTATTTCAAATAAGCTTTACCAATCTAGAATATTGAATAGTGTGCCCTATATTCCAATGGATGTGGGTTATAAGATTGTGAAGAAAGATCACACATATGATCTTGCAAAGTTACAACTACAGCAACTGATTAAGAACCTAGGAGCAATAAGAAAGATTAAGAGTGCTTAGTGCAAATCTGGTTCTATTTTGATATAAATTTTCTTTTATGTTCAAAACACATTTCCCACATTTGGCATAGTTGCATGGAAGAAAAATAGGTTAATGGAAGTAAAAATTGGTGAGTTCATTGAACAATTGGGTGAGAACTTTGAATCAGTTATGACCAACTATTTTGAAGACTTTAAGTAGTCAATGAAGAAAAGATTGAGAATTCTAGTATCACTAGTAGAAAAGCATTATGATGATGTAGGTTTCCTAGTGGATGCTAACTATACATTTGTTCAAGCAACAACAAGAAGGGAAAGATGGTTGAGATTATTAGGATATGAAATAAATGTAGATGAAACCTTTGCAACTATTGTAGCTTTACTTGCAAAAGATATTGATAAAGAGGCCAAAGAATTTGACAATTATGAAATGGCTAAATCAAATATTACCATGGAATTGAAGACTACCTCTATTATAAAGAAGAAGGAGAAGTTGGTGAAGAAGTTGAAAGCAAAATTTGGTGAAGGTGTCGAGTAGGAAGAAGATAAAGAGGAAGAGGACACCCAAACCTTAGCACCACTTGCACTTACACAAGGTCAATGTGAAGATCAGCCAGAAGAGGAGACAAAAGTTGCTAAAGGTGCCAAGCAAGAAGAAGATGAGGAAGCACCTACACCTACTAATCAAAAGAAGAGGAAGGATAAGGCTCAACCAGTGACAAGAACAAAGAAAGTTGACAAACCAAGCCAGCCCAAACCAACTGCACCTACTACAAGGGCCAGTGCACATGTCACTACACAAAAGGCTAAGGAGAAAGAAAAACCTACAAAGAAAGAAGGAGGAGTGAAAAAAAGAGCAAGGAAGAAATACATTACACAAGAAAAATTTGATCAGGAGAAAACAAAATTAGATGACAATAGCCAATTCAAAGTGGTGAGTCACAATCCACTATCAAATCTTGAAAACCTTTGTGAAAATGTTAAGAATAGTGTAGATTTATCAGGATTTACTCATGCTGATTTTGATAATCTTGGTAAAGTTGAGAATAATAAAGTGGAGGAGGCCATATATGCCATGATGGAAAATTTTAAGAAAGCCCCACTAGAGATTTCCAACTCAATACCTAAAATTTTATATGAGAGAGTTGAGTAGAAATGGCACTATTGTTTGAACTTGGAAAGAAAAATAAGGAAGACTTCACTTGCACAAGTTATGCCTAAACTTAGTAAGGCACACATTTCTAAGGCTATCAAGAAATATGTAGTTAGGATTGTACCTAAATATAGAGCATTTAGCATACTACAAAATAATATTGAAGATGCAGTTAAGAAGTCTACTTAGATGTGGAAAATCACATATGGGTTAACTACAGTGAAGGTAGGTGAGCAAGAACCTATAGAGGTTAAGGATGATGAAGAAGATGATAACAATGAAGAAACTATTGAGGGAGGGAAAGAAATGAATATAGATGACAAGACAACAATTGAAGCATAGCAGCAAGAAGAACAGAGTGTAGAAGATACATAATTGCCTAATGTCACCCATCAATAAACACCAAGTATAAACATTGAAATAGTAACAATGAAAGATGTTTCTGATCTCACAGCTCAAAACATCAATCCCCTTATAGAGGAAGATCTCAAAAAGATATGTGATTAGTCTACACTACAAGAAAAATTGTGAGTAATCATGTATTGGTGAGTGTAGATGAGATTCAAAAATTAGTGACTGATACAATAAGGGAAGAGGTGAATACACAAGAACAACCTATAATAACCCCTCAAGTCACTAATGTACAACCTTTGGATAAAGTACTTGAAGCTACATTAGAAAAGGTTGATACAATTGAAAAGGACATAGTGGAAGCACAAGGCACTACTAAAGCACAGAGTGAAATTGGTTAGATAGACTTATCTACACCTACAACACAAGTACAAGGTGTAAGTCAAGACATTTTGGTAGAACAGGACAAGCCTAAAGAGATTGAGTTGACACCAAAGTTGAAAGAGCAGGAAGCTAGTCAAGCCCTAGTAACCTTACTAGTATCTGGCACTCCTTCCAGTCACACTCTTCAAAATTTGAGCACAGGTGCAACTACCGAGTAGAGTAGTTGGAGTTCAATACAGTTGAGGATTTAGTGATTAGGGAGTTCGAGTTCAATACAGTCTTCTCCTCCTAAACCCCTACCCTGCCCCTCAAATTCTATAGGCAACCGGCCGAATTATAGAACCTTTCTATTCTATAGTTGGGCACCCCCAGGTTATTGTTCTCGCCCATCTCCAACTACAGCTAGCCCATCTCCTTCATTGGATTGTTACACCCCCATCGTACCCCTAGTTGGAGAGCAGTGTATTACTCTGTTAGATAGGGCAACATCATTGCAAATATTAGCATCGATTCTAAGTACATCTAAGGCTGAAGAAGTGATACAATATGGAGATGTAATCCTTGATTAAGAGATTGTGTTACCAAAGTATTATTATGACACAGTGACAATTGAGGAAATAGCGATACTACAAGAAGCCCTAAGAAAAAAGAAGCATTAGGAACTTCTCAAGAGGGAGCATAGGTAGAAGCAGGAATTGTTGGATATCCAAAACATTTTTCTAGATGCATTTAGTTTGCCTACTCTAGATGAAATCAAGCCACTCATTAAACAATTGACACATATAGTGGAAAAGGTTAGTGATGCATACCTTGAGACAAATGCTAAACTATTAGAATGGTCTGATAGGAAATTTCAAAATAAAGTGAATGAGAAGATATTAGGTGATATAAAACTCACACAAGTTTCATTGACAACTAAAGTAGAAAGTGTGAAGAAGGTACTTGAGAATATTTTCTCACTTTACACAAAATTGTACAATCCAACACTCTTCACATAGGAGACAAGAAGTCACATTTTGAGTTTGGAAAGTGAGATTAATGCATCAGGTGCAAAATTGCCTATGACACCAGCTGAGAGTGAAAAGCACTTTAGAACTTTGCTACAAACCTAGAGTTAGTTAGCAGCATTGCCTAAAGATGAAGCCAATATAAGGGCCAAACTAATTAGCATCCAAAAAAAATTGACCCCATATATGGAGATTTTTCACAAGGAGTTACACTATGTTGAAATACTTATGAAGAAAGACCCCAATCTTTCAACATTAGATGGCCTAGTCCACCTTGCTACTGAGCTAGCCATCCAAACTAAGTCTTTGGATGTAGCATGTGAAAATTGGGATGCAGATCTCATGATTATACTAGAGGTCCATAAATATTTTTTGGACAAGCACACTATTAGTGTATAGCCCATTGATATCAATGTCAAAAAGAGGGAGATAGAGAAAAATGAAGGAGATAGAGAAAAAGGAGGAGATAAAGAGGAGATAGAGAAGAATGGGGGAGAGTAAGGAAAGGAATAGAGAAAAGACAAAATAAGCTAAGGGGGAGCAAGAAAAGAACAAGACAAATAGCATGAAGTCAAATAGTATTAGTTGAGACACATTTACTTAGTAGTAGTATAGAATTTTGAGTACAAAATAGACCTATCAATTCAGAGGGAGTTATTAAATTTTGAGGTATATAAGTTGTTACAAAATTTTGAAGTTTTGTACATAAGTCAAATAGGAGATATGTTATGCTCATAAGGATAAGGATATTAGTGCATGACCAAGTGTTTTTGACACTCATGTCAAAGGGCGAGATTATTGATCTCAAATTGGTTTTGAATAATGAGTGTCTACACACTTAAGTCATTTACTTAGTTCATGTCAAACAAGTAGTACATGCCAAGCACAACATGTATATGATAGAGCATTTTGAGTCCATAGTGAGTGCCAAGCCACTCATGTGCCAAGTCTCTCAAGTGTCTACCAAATAGTGTATGCCAAGTGATATAGAAGCCAAGTAAGTAGTGCATGCCAAGTGATATAGATGTCAATTCATGGTATAGAAATTAGTATATGCCAAGCATCAAAGACTTTAGATGCCGAGTAAGATAGTTTTGTCATATTTGTTTGTAATGGCAAAAACAATTATGTAAGCCATTTTTGAGCCAACTTAAAAATTGAATTACAATATTTTGAGATAAGGACAAATCTTAAGTTGGAATCCCTATGAATTGCATGTAGAAAATCAAGAAAAGGGAAGGATTAAGCATCAAAATGGATGAATCACTGTCATTGATTAATACCTAACCCTAAGTCACCTATGTCTTCTTATGGAGGACAAAGCTTAAAATTTCTAAAGCATGTGGAAGGAGAGTATAGAGAAGTTTGCATGCACAAATAGAGTATTCATGGTGGCTAAGGAGTTATGATCTGAGATTACATTGTAGAATCAGTTAAAGGAGAATAGAGGAAAGGAGATAGCATATAGAAAAGAGACATATGATCAAGAAGGATCAAGAATACATTAGTTTAGAGGTGATCTATCATTAGGAAACTAAGTTCTAACCATGGGATTATTGTTGAGTCATTCTAGCAGGTGAATTAGTCAAATCTCTTAACATAGTAGTCCTAACAGGCTATATTGAAATCCTCTAACAAGGTGCTTACTTGATTTTGAGTTGAAGTCCTTTAACAAGGCATAGTTCTAACAAGATGTTGAAATCCTTTAATAGGCTAAGACCTAATAGTCTTTGGAAGCCTTTAAGAGGGCAAACCTTTCACAAGGTAGATCATGTCTCATGATCAAAACATTGTAACCTTCATTAGATACACTTTTTTACTATAGTAGTGAAGATTTGTGGGTGTCATCCCCACTCTAGTTTTACCTTCTCATTAGAGAGTTTCTAGGTAATCATATCTGGTGTCATATGTGTGTGAATACTTATATGTTCACATGATTTAGATGTACATTTTTTACATGGTATTTTAGTTTACTTATTGAATGTATGAGATGGATGTGTGGTGAATGTTTTTATGGGTTGAAGTTGAAACTACTAATTCACCACCCCCCCCCCCCACCCCCCCAACCCTACTCCTCTCAAAGGTTTACCTTTCCTATTGTAATTCAAATAGAAACAAAGAGTGAACAAACCAAAGTAGGTTGCTATACCTAATCAGCCCAAACCTATAGAGCACTAGAGTCACTACACAAAAGGATGAAGAAATAACCAAGCCTAAGGAGAATAAAGTTGAAACATAGAAGAGACCAAGGAGGAAGTATATTGCTCAAGCTAAATCAGATGACAATAACCAATTTCAAGTGGTAAGTCACAATCCCTCTTTAGATTTAGATAATTTATGTGAGAACATTAGGAACAATGTTGATTTATTAGGATTCTCTCACATCAAGTTTGACAATCTTGGGAAAATTGAGAAGAACCAAGTTGAAGAGATAGTATATGCCATGTTGACTATATTCAAAAGGCTTCTCTAGAACTTTCCAACTCCATACCTAAAATTTTATATGATAGAGTTGAGAAAAAATGGTATTATTATTTAGACACTAAAAAAAAAGATTAGGGAGACAACCCTTGCTCAACTTATGCTAGAACTTAGTAAGGCTAAAATTTCTAAAGCCATTAAGAAGTATGTTATAAGATTTGTGCCAAAATACAAGGGATTTATCATATTACAAAACAACATAGAGGATGTTGTACAAAAGTCCAAACAAATGTGGAAGTTAACATATGGACTATCAACATCTAGAGAAGCTGACCAAACACCTATTGAGCTAGGAGAGGATGAAGAAGATGATACTGAACAAGGCATAATTGAGGGATGCATGGATATGAATACTAAAAATTGGGCACTAGCTAAACAAGAGTAACAAACATAACAGAGTGTACAAGATACACAAATGCTGAGTGCTAGCCCTCCATAGGAGACAAGTGCAAATATTAAAATTGTCAAAGTAAAGGATATTTTTGAGACTATTTCTTAGACCATCAATCCCCTTATAGAGGATTATTTGATGTCTAGTCCACTCTCCAGGCCAAACTATGTGACTATAGACACCTAAAAATCTTTAAAAAAATAATATTTTTATTTTCTAAAAAAAAAGTCCCTGATGACATCATAATTTATTAATTAATTAATTATTTAATTTATTTTTATGCCATTAAATCCCTTTATCTTAATTAAAAATATTTAATTAAGGAATCCCTCCCAAAAATGTTTAAATCTTATTTAAACATTGTTTCCTTATTTATTAATTATTTAATTAATAAATTGACCAAAAATTCTAAAATAAATAAAAATTTATTTTCTGCCCAAAACTTGGCCAATTTCCTTAAGACCAGTAACCTCTTCCAAAATCTTCTAATCCTTCTTTAATTTGGATTAAAGGCTAATCTCATTATTTTCTACCCTTAATCCCAACTCAAAATATTTAATTAAGATTAAATATTAACCCTCATATTTATTAATTATGTTTTAATAAATATCTCCTCAACCCAAACCCTTGAGATAAATAAACTTTATTTATCCTCAAAACCTTATGAAGTTCTAGACTCTTCTAGAAGGACTTTATCCTCTTCCTAAGCCTATCTTTAAACCCCCTTTTTAGCTTAATCCACCCCATCCACCCATACTAACCAAGCTTAGCTACTAACTCACCGACCCTCATTAAATGCCATCCACTTGCATATCTCTAACATCCCTAATCTAATCCTAAACCCAAGCCTAATCCCCCTCCTAACCTTGTCACATTCCTTAAGCAAGCTTAAGACTTTCCTAAACCAAGCAAAGTCAACAATCTCAACTCCCTCCAAAATATCCCAACCACCCAACCATGAATGCTCGTACAAGGCCATAAAGACTCTTACAAGTCCATTCATTTCTCTTAAAAGCCATTTATGAAGGGTCTTTATGAAGATATTATCCCTTGAGCCTCCTTTGTTGACTCATCCTTGCCCTTCCTTCCATCCACTCACCTTGTGACATGTGTCACTCTCTGATTGGTGCTAAACAAGCACAATCCTATGCTCCCTTTTGAGTGCATCCTAGCCCTCCTTAAGTTTTCATCTCTCCTTGCATCCTAGCCCTCCATCCCTTAAGCCCTTTGCCTATAAATTGAATCCCCTCCCAAGCCATTTCATCACAACTTTTAAGCCAAAGTTATAATGCTAGTTTGAGAAACAAAGCCTTTTACCATACCCTTATAATGCCAAATTGTGAGCTCACAAAGCTACCAATTTGCCATTTTCCATCTCCATTTAAGCATAGTTTGAGAAGCCTTGAGCATACATACCAATCATTTACATAGACTCATCTACCAAGCAAAGAGCTAATTCCTATTGGGAGAGTCCATTCATTTGGCTCACATTCCTAATTAGGGATTTCTCTTTAGTCTCTCTTATATGTTATATTAGTTTTGTTAGTTAATGCTTTGTTCTCTTAATAGATTAGTATTTCTTGCTAACATATTAGTGTATACATTTTGGCATGCCCGGTGGGACCCCGCATGGGTCATCTTCATTAGCTTTTTTAGTCAAGTTTTGTATGTCATTTGCTAATTTTGGCTAATTTTTCTTGTTTTTGTGATTGGTAGGATTGTATAAATTGGTTTTGTAGGTCCACATGAGCATGAAGAAGACAAAGGAACTCATAGTCTATCTCATAGTGTTTGCAGATTTTTCAAGCTTATAGGTGGACAAAGCACTTGGATTTCTTCTTCCTCTTCTTGCCTATATTCTTCTTATTCCATCTACTTCTTCTTCTTCTTGTGGGAGATCTTGGCCATTTTTTTTTTTTAAAGAAGCAAAATCATACACACTTCTTTTTAGTGCTTAAAATGAACTCCCAAATCATACTTAAATCCATTAAAAATTAAAAATTTGCCAAAAAAAATAAAAAATCTTTTAACAAGTGAAACTAAACCAATCCAATCATTTGCATCCTTGCAACATCAAGGTTTTAGATGCATTTATGCAAAGTTAGGAACACTTCATTTTTGGGAATTTAAAAAGAACTTCAAGTTTCCATTTCAAAAGGTTCAAAATCAACATTAAGTGCACACTAAAATCTAAATCAAACTCAAAGCATCAATCAAAGATAAAATCAACCTCATTTGCAAATATTTTAAAGTTCTTTTAAAAATCTCATGAAAACTAAGAGTCTTAAATGGTTGCCAAAATTTTCCTAAAAAGCTTTGTTATTTGTTCCAAACAAATGTCTTGTTGCAAAATCTTGAATGTTGCTTAGGTTTTTCATACATCAAAACAACCTAGGAATATCATTTTTGGGCTTAAAACATGCAAACTAGAACACAAAATCTTGAATTAAAACCAAAGTCCAAAGATTCATTTTCACTTTTGAGTCCAAAACAATCTTGAATGATTTAAGGTTAAAACAAAGCACTTCAATGTTCTTAAAACAATGCACAAAATCTCAATCTTGAATGCTCAAAGGAAAAAACTTGAATGTTTAATCAATTGTCTTTGAATGCATGTTGCTAAAATCACTCTTGAGTGCCATGGATTAAAATCAAGTTTTTTTTTTTTATGAATGCATGATTAAAACAAAAAATCCAATCTTGAATGCCATAGATCAAATAATCATCTTTTGGAGCATAAAAAGAATCTACATTTTTGTAATCTTTTAAGTTATAAAAATAAATAAAGACACTTTAAGTGAGTTTTTAGTTGGACTCACCCTCTTTAATCACCCATCAATTTAACCATTGGTTGCAATCTCAGTGCCATCTATGGGGATGGGTCCACCTAAGAGGGTGTTAAGTGCTCCACACAAATCAAACTCCACTCACTTGGGTTTTTAGTGGTTTTTCTAAGTTAGAAAATTTCTTGAATGCACATTAGTCTTGCTAACACTTCATTTGGGCATAAAAATTAAACAACTCTTGACGTAGAGGGCCTTCGGGCATGTGCTTGACAAATCGAGTTTCACATATCTTTGTTTTGGGCTTAAAACAAACTCACACTCAATCTTGAATGCCTAACAATCAATGAACATCGCATGGTTTTGACACATTTTCAATGATGCTCACATTTCTTATGTTGACGATCTCTTGACTTCCATTATGCTAACGATGTTGTCAAATTGGAACGAACATTGGATGCCATAATCACAAGTGTCTTCAATCATAGCTTACAAAATCTAAATCATCAATTAGAATGAACGCGTGTCTTTTAAAACCAAGATCATGTATGTGGTCTTGTTTTACACTTTTTAGGAGGCCTGCTTGGGGATTTCATCACCCCTTGGGACGACCTTAACTCCAGCATTTTGACAGAGTATAAGAATTAGGAGGTGAATTGAAAGACACCTCTCTTGGGATCAAGATTTTGTCACTTGGGCTAAGCCTCAAGGAACTTTATACCCTTGAGAAGTGAAAGAGAAAAAGTGGGTTACCACTCCTCTCGACTGTGTGACATCTTTTTGTTTTCATCTACGGATTTGGGCCTCATGTACCTTGCGTATATCGAGGACTCCCTAGCTAAACCAAATTTCATCCTTGTAGAAAGCTTCCTAGGATGTTGGTGTGTTTGACGTGCTTGCTCCAAAAAAATTTCTACTTGTTTGTTCATAGCTTTTGAATGAATGTTTGCCAACTTTGGTCAAAATCCTAGAAAAGAAAAAATCTCCCAACTCAAGGCATACTTAGTGTAGTCACTGTCTCATCAGAATATCATCCAAGCTCCCCCACCACAAATAAATCTATCCAGTTCTTTTCTTTAGAACAATCCCAAATCCAAAGTCCATCCAAATAATCCCCCCAGCTAGCTAGCAACCCAATCCAAAATCACCCAAGCCTTTAAGGAATTGTTGTTACTCTGCCAAAGTTTTCTATCTAATCAATCCTACCAATCAACCAATCTCACCAAGGTTATCCCTCTGACAGGGCATTGTCTAGGATAATCCAGCTTTGTCAATTGTATCCCTCATCACCTTGAGCTAAAGGTTGGGATCCACAAGTGGTCAATCTTGTGTCATGCCCATAGGATCATTAGTCTATCCTCAAGTTGACATAGCCACCAATCCTGCACATAGGAAAGAAAAACCCTCACCTTTTGATAGCATGCTCTTGAAGTCTTCCATCCTTAGAAAAGCCTAAAATCCCCATCCAATCCTCCTTAGGTTTGTCATGAAGCTTTGACTTTCCCTAGGAAATCTTTGCAAACCCAATCCAAAATCTACGCTTAATCCAAATCCAACCATGAGCTTCTGTGTTCATCCATATGCAAGACCCCATCCCCATTCAACTCATCATCAAAACATAAAATCCCAACCCTATCATGATGAGTTTGGTCACATTGTCCTTGCTCCTGCCACATCCTATTCCAGTGATGATGAAAATCTTGTTGACTATGACGGGTATCTTGAGAGCCTTAGATGCCTTCCACCAACCATCCCCCAAAATCCACACATTATTCCAAACTATCTAGTCATGCCATCTCATATCCCAGCTTCTCCTCCATCACCAAATCAACCAAGCTTCCAATATTCCACCCCCATCACAATAGCTATTCTTGTCAATCCACCTCCACCTCTGACACACGAGTCTCCAAGGAATCTCCTAGAGGAAATACAAGAAAATCTGCCTCCAACAATCAATAAGCCATGTCATTTAATCCAACCATGTGAAGTAGTCAGTGATGAAGCTTCCCTATCTATAATATCACCTCCATCTCCCAAAGCTATCATCCCCATACCATCAATCAAATTTCTTAAAATCCTTCCACTTCCTGCAAGCATCAAAATCCCACCACCTGTCAAATCCCTCCAAATCCTATCCACATCACCTCCAAGTATTTCCGAAATCTCTTTTAATGACCCTTATGCATCCATATTCTACTCATCCATCTCCACTACCGAATCTTCCATCTATCCATCTGCTGCCTTTGAAGAATCCATCCCTTCACCTCCTATCAAACCATCCACTCCAATCCTATCCTATCAAGATCCTACCAAAAACATGTTGACATCCCCCAAAGCATAAACAAAGATATCATGGTACCATGTCTTCCATCCATAGTGTAGTCACCATCCCCTCCATCTCCAAAACCTCAAGCCATACCTCCTCTACTGCAGGATATCTTTTCATCCCATTAGCTAAATCAAGATCCTATCGTACCATCTCCTCTACTCCATGCTTCCATCTTACCACCTATCCAAGCTATTTCACCATCTATAATCTACCTTCTTGGTTCACTTACATTCATCCATGGTGGCCCCCTCTCAGTAGAAGAATTAAGAACAATATCTCCCCATTGCAATACACCTAATGAAGCACTTCTACCATTTTTTGCAAGCAAAAAGTTTCCTTAGCTTGTTCAAATGCTCAATCGATGGCATTATCAAGGTCAAGGTTTAGGACCACAAGAGCAAGGAATCAAAAAGCCTATTATTGCACAAAAAAATCTAGGATTTCATGGTCTTGGATATGTATCCAAAGGCTCACCATCTAAAGGTGTTGGTACACCACACCCCTAAACCAAGCCTATCTCCAAGCCCACCTTCCCAACCTCCCATCACTCTTTCAAGAAATCTTATGTCATCCCCCCTCCACCATCTTTGCAACCCAAAAGAACCTACCATATCCCCCCTTCATCCGCTAAATCCATTTTGGGTCCCTATGTCCCAAAATCTACCATCCTCCATCCTCCTATCAGCCATCATAAAAATCCTATTCCATCCATTCCTACGTAAGATCAACAAAGGCACGTATCAGGGCACATCATCCATCATCCCCCTACACGCTCTTCCATATCCTTTCCATCTCACAAAGCTTTTCCTAACCATCTTCCCAAAGCTTACCACAACAATGTGAATGCCAACTTCAAAATGCATAAACCAAAAAATCGACATCCTAGGCAATCATATGTCTATTCTAAAAGACATACTCCAAAAAGGCAAAATCCAATCAAACAATTCCAAACAATGCAAAAGCCTATGAATAGAAAATCCAAAACCATGTGGATCCCAAAGAAAAAATTTGAAACCCAATGCATAATGGCATCCCCCATCTAGTGACTCGTGTCCCCCATCTCCTAAGTCCATATTGGGTGCCTATATCCCCAAGCGCGCTTCCACAAATCCTCCATCAAGCCCCCGTCTACCATCTATTCCCCATCTGCTCTTTTCACACCCATCCCAACATGTGCCAATGTTGATCCTACAAGCATCTCCATCTCATGCTCCTTTCCAACCTTTTCACCCCTCCATATCCTACCATCAATCCCATCTAATCTAATCTATTGCATAAATCACACATTCGGTGTACCAACAACTAGCAACAAAATTAAACATTCCAATAGCCAGTGAAAAATCCCAAAAAAGCCAAAAATAGATGAAGAAAGCCAAAATCATTCCAGCTAAGTCCAAAGTCAAAAAAGAAAAAAAAGAAAAAGAAAGCATCCACTAGTGAAAACTTGGCGATTCAAGTGCCTTGGACAAGTACCATGATGAAAACTTGGCAAATAAGCATCATGCATAATCCAGCCATCCCCAGCTTAGCCTATCATCCTCATGCTTTTGGTCGCATCTTGACATCCAACTCCATCTTCCAATCTATACACCTATCCTCCATCCTCTAGCTTCCATCTCACACCATCCACTGATCTTCTGCATCTTCAACCAATCATCCCAGCTATCATCCTTCTCCCTAGCGCCTTTTGCTTTTCCATCTTAGCTTGAATCCTATCACATCCATCATAAGACCTCCTTCCACATGTCATCTTCTGACTGGGGGCACTGTATTCCTCGAAGATCTTATCTTGTCCATCCTCCCTTGTCATTAGTATCCCACTCTAGGCTATCCTCATGCAAATCCAATGTCATTGTCTCATTAGCCATTCACTCTAGCACCATCTATCCGTTCAGCTACCACCAACCATAGCATTGTCCCCATCATCATCATTGGATGCATCTTGTCAAATCCATATCTTTCATTATCACCTCATCCTTAGCTTCTGCCTCTTGCACCAACTTGACCCATCCCGCTATCCTCTCATCCTAAGCTTTTTATCCATCTGTATCATACCTATCATTGGTCCGTTAGCTTGTACCATATCTTGATTAGCCCACTTGTAAATATCTCGGTCCGTCAGCTTGTACATCCTCTTTAGCTTAGTACCATTGTATCTATCCAGCTTTCATGTCAGTTCCTCCTTGATTAGCATCTTGCACACATCACACAACCCTTGGTTAGCTATTCCAATGCATCCTTTAACTAGATCTCCTATCACCAAAGTGTTATCCTTCTTAGTTCAGCTTGCTAGACACATCACTCATCTAGATCCATCAACTTAGGTGCTCTCCAATAGATCCCTGCAGGATATAGCTTTCCTCATGTTTGATCTTGGTCCGTTAGTACGTTGTCCTACCCGTCTTGTTGGCAAATAGTTCTCTTTTGGATTTTCACTTTCTTTTGATTTGGAATCTTCCCTTTTGGGTCTTGAAGTATCTTTTCCAAGCAATCCTTTTGTTCCCTCCTCGAGGTTGCCACGATCTTCCATATCATGGTATACTACGAATGGGGCAATCTAAGCGTAAGGTCTTGATCAGGTCTTTTGTTTGTTTTTCTTTTCTGCTTGTGGATTACCCAGTGTCAGTTCCACGTTGCTTCCTCTTGGACTCATGTGTGATGCTGGGGCAATCCTTGTGTGTTTGATTTTAGTCAGTCTGTCAGTCCTTTGGACAGTTGGTGAAAAGGCCTTGATGTTCTTGGTAACCTTGCCAATTAGCCAATAGTCCTATAGCAAATCTAGTGCTCAACTACATGGTGGTACTTCTCTTTGAAGTATCCCCCCGCTCAAAAAGCTTCAATGGAATCCCTTCATCTCCATTATCCCCCATCCGTATCCAACATCTGTCTCTCCTACCCCAGCTTGTGCAACCGTATCTCTCAGAATCAATCATCACTCTTAGCTTTAGGGATCCACAATCCTAGTCTTAGGGATCCACCAATCCAATCCATCCACCAAGCCTCATCTTTCGAGATCCACAATCCTAGTCCTAGGGATCTCTGAAACCCATCTTTCACCAATCTGACTCTTTGAAATCCTATTGCATCAGCTTTATAATCCCCTCATCCATCTCCCTATCCCGAATTCCTTTTTAGAGTGCTCCACTCCTTCATCCTCCACCTTCCCTAAAGTCTTAAGCTTGCTTCCTCTTGTGCATCTGATTCTCCTTTATCATTCTCTCATAGTGAGAGTTTGAGCTAATTCAGCCCCTTCTCTTTGCCAATCTGAGTCTCCGTGCTCATCCAAGATTCTTGTACTTTTCAAGAAGCCATCGAGCCTCACTTTCTCTCCTCACCACCTTCTT
Organism: Cupressus sempervirens; assembly: GCA_028749045.1. Lineage (NCBI taxonomy): Eukaryota > Viridiplantae > Streptophyta > Pinopsida > Cupressales > Cupressaceae > Cupressus > Cupressus sempervirens. The sequence goes on along the minus strand of CM053792.1, from coordinate 267,241,256 downwards.
GAGGGGGCATCTCACAGTCCATTCTCTCCTCTTTTGCTCTAGCCTTGGGCATCTTATTTTCTTATCTTTGATGCCATGCCACTAGTGGCATCACATCAAAGAGGGGCAAAATGTAGACACCTATAAATTCTTTAGAAAATAATATTTTTATTTTCTAAAAAAAAGTCCCTGATGACATCATCATTTATTAATTAATTAATTTATTTTTATGCCATTAAATCCCTTTATTTTAATTAAAAATATTTAATTAAGGAATCCCTCCCAAAAATGTTTAAATCTTATTTAAACATTATTTCCTTATTTATTAATTATTTAATTAATAAATTGACCAAAAATCCCAAAATAAATAAAAAATTATTTTCTGCCCAAAACTTGGCCAATTTCCTTAAGACCACTAACCTCTTCCAAAATCTTCTAATCCTTCTTTAATTTCAATTAAAGGCTAATCTCATCATTTTCTACCCTTAATCCCAACTCAAAATATTTAATTAAGATTAAATATTAACCCTCATATTTATTAATTATGTTTTAATAAATATCTCCTCAACGCAAACCCTTGAGATAAATAAACTTTATTTATCTTCAAAACCTTATGAAGTTCTAGCCTCTTCTAGAAGGACTTTATCCTCTTCCTAAGCCTATCTTTAAACCCCCTTTTTAGCTTAATCCACCCCATCCACCCATACTAACCAAGCTTAGCTACTAACTCACCCACCCTTATTAAATGCCATCCACTTGCATATCTCTAACATCCCTAATCTAATCCTAAACCCAAGCCTAATCCCCCTCCTAACCTTGTCACATTCCTTAAGCAAGTTTAAGACATTCCTAAACCAAGCAAAGTCAACAATCTCAACTCCCTCCAAAATATCCCAACCACCCAACCATGAATGCTCTTACAAGGCCATAAAGACTCTTACAAGTCCATTCATTTCTCTTAAAAGCCATTTATGAAGGGTCTTTATGAAGATATTATCCCTTGAGCCTCCTTTGTTGACTCATCCTTGCCCTTCCTTCCATCCACTCACCTTGTGACATGTGTCACTCCTTGATTCGTGCTAAACAAGCACAATCCATGTGCTCCCTTTTGAGTGCATCCTAGCCCTCCTTAAGCTTTCATCTCTCCTTGAATCCTAGCCCTCCATCCCTCAAGCCCTTTGCCTATAAATTGAATCCCCTCCCAAGCCATTTCATCACAACTTTTAAGCCAAAGTTATAATGCTAGTTTGAGAAACAAAGCCTTTTACCATAGCCTTATAATGCCAAATTGTGAGCTCACAAAGCTACCAATTTGCCATTTTTTATCTCCATTGAAGCATAGTTTGAGAAGCTTGAAGCATACATACCAATCATTTACATAGACAACTCTACCAATCAAAGAGCTAATTCCTATTGGGAGAGTCCATTCATTTGGCTCACATTCCTAATTAGGGATTTCTCTTTAGTCTCTCTTATATGTTATATTAGTTTTGTTAGTTAATGCTTTGTTCTCTTAATAGATTAGTATTTCTTGCTAACATATTAGTGTATACAGTAACAACCCTGTACTGGTGAGTGTAGATGAAATTTAGAAGACATTAACAATAACTATAGGGGAGGAAGTGAAAACACAAGAAACACCTATAATCACTTCTCAAGTCACAAGTGTACAACCTTCACAACCTATAGTGTTATATCAAAGCTAGGAGATAACAAGTTTCACTATCAAGACACATATGCAAGACAATCTAGTCTTAATGAATGTACCAAAAACTAAAAAGAAAATGATGACACAAGTGGAGAAGACATAGTAGAGACACTAGAGAATAAAGGCACTCAAGGCCAAATTGGTTAACTAGATGCAGTTGCACCTCCAACACAAGATCAAGGTGCAACTAGAAGTATAGAGAAAGAAAAGGACAATACTAAAGGGTTAGGTTTGACACTCAAGCCAAAGGATCTAATAGTTATCCAAGCCCTGGTGACATTACTAGAATCTAGTACTCATTCCAGTGAAGCTCTTCAGAGGTCAAGCATGGATGCTACACCATTTCAATTCTCAAGGCTGAGTCATAGCTTGTCTAAGGTAAAAGAGGTAACTACTTATGGAGATGTTGGCCTAGATGAAGAGATTGTATTGCCTAAATTTGATCATGTAGAAATCACAATTAAGCAGATGGGTATATTACAAGAGGCCCTAGTAAAGAAGAAAAATTAAGAACTACTCTAAAGGGAGCATAGGAAAAAGTAATATTTGATTGAAATCAAAGAGATTTTCATAGATGCATTTAGTCTGCCAACTCCAGATGAAAACAAGCCCATCATTAGACAATTAACTAATATAGTGGAAAGGGTTAGTGATAAAAACCTAGATACTAATGTAAAATTACTAGAATGGTCTAAAATTAAGTTTCAAAAAAAGGTGAATGAGAAGATATCAAGTGCTATTGTACTAACATAGGTTGAGCTAGCAACCAAGATAGAAAGTGTGAAAAAGGTACTAGAGAATATTTTCTTCACACAAGAAGTAAGGAATCAAATCTTGTGTTTGGAGAACCATATGTAGTCATCTGTTGCTAATTTTCCCAAGTCTCTAGATCAAAGTGAGAAACATTTTAGATAACTCTTGTAATCCTAGAGTGAGTTAGCGAAATTATAAGCAGATGAAGCTAACATAAGGGCTAAACTGATCAACATCTAGTTGACATTAACTCCTCACATGGAGATATTACACAAGGAACTAGGCTATGCAGAAACACTTATGAAGAAAGACCCCAATCTTTCTACATTGAATGACCTAATACACCTTGTTTTCAAGCTAGCCATTCAACTCATGTCTTTGAAGGTAGCTTTTTATGATTGGGATGCAGCTCTTAAGATTATACTTGATGTCCATAAATCATTTTTGGAAAAGTACACTATTAGTGTATAACCCATTGACATCAATGTTAAAAAGGGGGAGTAAGAGCAATAAGGGAGCAAGAAAGTAGAGCAAAGAGATATCTATATCCAAGGAAAAAACAAAATGAAAACATCAATTTAGACAAGAACAAAAAAAGAGTATAAGTTGATGCAAATCTACTTAGTAGGAGAAAGATTTTGATATAGAATACATAATTGAACTGAACATTCAACTCAGGGGGAGTTATGAATTTTTGAGGTAGAAGTCATGTGTTGCTAAAAAATTATATTTTAAAATTTTGTATAGAATCCAAATAAATATCTATGCTATGCTCGTAAGGATAAGATTATTAATGCATGACCAAGTGTTTATGACACTCATGTCAAAGGGGGAAATTGTTAATCTCACATTAGTTTTGATAAGTAAGTCTCTATACACTTAAGTCATTTACTTAGTTCATGCTGAATAAGTAACATATTTCAAGCACAACATGTAAGTCAGAGCATGCTGAGTAAACAATGAGTGCCGAGTCACTCATTTGCCAAGTCAATCAAGTACCGAGTAGAGAATATGTGCTGAGTGACTCAAGAGTCGAGCAAGTAGTGCATGCTGAGTCATTTAGATGTTGAGTGACAACATTGAATTCATAGTGTTGAAGACTAGGAACTTTAGATGCTAAGTAACATAGTTTTGACATAGTTTTTTGTATTGGAACAAACTACTATACAAGCCATTTTTGAGTCAACTTAAGGATTGATTTATGATATTTTGTTGATGAGGATGAATCTTAAGTATGAAACCCTATGCATTACATGTATCTAATCAAGAAAAGGGAAGGTTTAAATGGTAATATGGGTGAATCACAGTCATTGATTCATACCTAATCCTAAGTCACCTAGGTCTTCTTAAGGGGGATGAACCCTAAATGTTCGAAGTAGAGAGATAGAGAGAAAAGAGAAGAGAAGGAAAGTTTGCATCCACAAATAGGACATTCATGGTGACCAAGGTATTATGATTTGAGTTAAATTACAAAATTAGTTAAAGGGAAATAGAGGAAGGAAATAATGGACAATAGAGAGACATCTGAACAAAAAGGATCAAGTACACATCAGTATAGAGGTGATCTAACATCAAAGAATAGAGTGTTAATCGTAGAATCATTGTTGAGACATTCTAATAGGTGAATTAGTTAAACCTCTTAATAGAGTAGTCCTAACAAGTTGTATTGAAATCCTCTAACAAGGTGCTTACTTAATTGTGAGTTGAAGTCCTTTAATTAGGCACACTTCTAATTAGGTGTCAAAATCCTTTAATAGGGTAAGACCTAATAGTCTTTATAAGATTTTAATAGGGAAGACCTTTCATAGGGTAGATCATGTTTCATGATCAAACATGTTAACCTTCATTGGATATACTTTATTACTACAATAGTGAAGATTTATGGGTGTCATCCCCATCCTAGTTTTAGCTTCTCATTGGAGGATTTCTGGGTAATCATATCTTGTATCATACATGTGTGAATTCTTACTTGTTTAGATACTTTAGATGTATATGCTTTATATGGTATTTCAGTTTACTTGTTAAATTGTGAGATGGATGTATCGTGAATTCTTTTATGGGTAAAAGCTTGAAGCACTAATTCCCTCCCCCCCCTGCTTTTAGACTTTACCTTTCCTATTATGTATCCAACAAGATTTTAGAGAATATTAGATCATATTTTAGATTTGAGATGGAGTTGATGAATAATTACATGGTTTTTGAGATCATGAGAGCTAGAGTTGGTGTACTTGGGAATGTGGGTACTAAAGATGGTATTGAAGAAGTTGTTGAAGACTTTGAAGCTATTTGATCTAGTGGTGAAGACAAAACTTATTGGATGGAGAGACCTATAGAAGATAGAGCTAGTCATTTAGATAGATCTAGAGCTCAGTTGAAGCTAAAATATAAGATCGAGGGGTTGAAAATAATTATTTAATTGTATAGTGTCATTAATTTTATACAAATTTCAAGCCTTACCCAAGCATAGTATAAACCAGGCTCAGTTGAGAACCAAAGAAGATTTCAGTCTCAATCGAGAAGAAGTTAATGTCAACTAATCTTGGTTAGTCAATGAAGGAAATTAGTGTCAACCAAGCTTGGTTAGTCAATGAAGGGAAATTAGTGTTAATCAAGTTTTTTTGGTTAACAAAGAAAGTTATGTATTAACTGGGTGATTAGTCTAGTGTTTGCTGACTATCAACAGATTTCCTTTTTTAATTAAATGATTAATACAATCCAACTAAGTGGATGTTAAGAATTTTTATGAAAGGGTATTCAATCTTAGTTGGTATTGAGTTTCACATATGTTAAAGGTCAAGTTGTGGATTGAAGCAAGCAATTGGAATAATGAGAAAGATGCAAAATAAAAGGGATATCTAATTAAAGATAGAACATCTGAAGAGATGCAAAGAATATTTTGATTAAGAAGGATCAAGAGGATAAACTTGAACAACCATCTGAGTCTACAAAGTTAGTTACTTCATCAATCAAGTCAATCATTATTTCTCTCTAACAATTTTAGCAATGAAGACATCTCTTAATAGAGTTGGCTTAGTAGTTATTTTGCAAATCCTCTAACATGGTGGCATTTTAGATTGAAATTTCTGAAGACCTGTAACAAGGCCACTTCCAATAAGGTGAGTCAGATCCTTTAATAGGGTCACACTTAACCATGTATTTTGTAGCCTTTAATAAGGTTGGCTCCTAACAATGCTAACTTCAAAAGAGTCAAAATTTGTAACTAGTTGCATTGGTGGTTATCCCAAATTGAGTTTCCACATTATATATTTTTGTCTCACATGTTCATGTTATTTTCTAATTCGTAACTAATTGCATTGGTGGTTTTCCCAAATTGATTTTCCACATTATATATATTTGTGTCTCACATGTTCATGTTATTTTCTTAATTATTCATGTATCTTTAACTAAGTTACTAAAGGATAATACATATTAATATCTTAAGACTTGTTTTTTAACCAAGTTATAGTGAATATCTAGTTTTACTCAAGCAAAGCAAGGATTTGGTTTACTAAGTGAAAATTTTGTATTGACATATGAGAGACTTGGTTTTGTGTTAAATAATTCAAACATCCCCTCTTAGTTACTCATTTCATTTCCAATAATTGGTATCAAAGCTTTTGGTGCTCGCAAGAAAGGCTTCAAAGACCTAAAGTAAAGATAAAGATCTCTTAACGAAGAGAGATTACTAATCTTAACCAAGATAATTTTTTAGGATGGTAGGAAATAATGAAGCTATATCTAGGAACCGTTGGAGACATGGTTTTACACTTCTTATTGAACCAATATTTGGCACCACCTAAGCCTTTAATTATGGATTAGATCGTGGATATGAAGAATCACAATACAATGATGATTGATATTATGTCCTCTCTCAACTATTTTGAACTTGATGAATTCAAATATTTTCCTACTACCTATGACATGTGGAACAAACTAGAAAATATCTATGGAGGAGATGACATTTTGAAAAGAGCCAAACTAGAAAGCCTAAGAGGCTAGTTTGATTGGATAAAGATAAAAGAAGATGAAAACATTGCAAAATATAGTGAAAGAATCAAAGCAAGTGTAAGTGAAATTAGAGCTATAGGAGGCAAAATAGATGATACAATAGTAGTCAACAAGGTATTAGGAACTTTGTTACTATTTATGTAATTAGAGTTTTAGCTATTCAAGAGATTAGATGTGATCCTAAAAATGATATAACTTTGGATGCACTAGTGGAAATATTGATTACTTTTGAGTTGGATAACTTTGATAACTATCTTATGAAAACTAACAACATAGAATCTACATTCAAATCCAAACTAACTCTTGGTAGAAAGGGAGGAAACTCTAAAGGAAAACAAATTGATAGTAAAGAAGATGATGATTTTGAGGATGGCCTTGAAGCTATTGAATCCTTGCTAGCTTGAAAGAAGGTTATCAAAAGGAAAAGGTAAATATAAAGGTAAAATGACATTGCTTTGTTTCTCTTGTGAAGAGGTTGGTCACACTGTTGAAAGATGTCCAAATAGAGAAAACATAGATGACACAAAATTCTATAAGTTCAAAGGAAAGAAATATTTAAAGAGCTAAAAAGACTACAAAGACAAAGATAAGAAATCATGTTACATTGCTAAAGATTTTGATAGTGATGATGAACATGAAATGACATATATTGCTATTAAAGATGAAACAAAAAATGTGAAAAATGAAAAGATGGAAGTTATTTCTTGTGTTACCAAAAATGGAACATGGATAATAGATAATGGTTGTTCTCATCACATGACTAGTGATAAAACTAAATTTAAACACTTGGAACATTATGATGGTGGAAGTGTTAGATTTCAAAATAATGAACCTTGTTATGTGAAAGGAAAAGGATGCATTGTATTAACTAAAGGAATCAAATGTGACAATGCCTACTAGGTTGAAGGACTATGGTACAATCTTTTCAGTGTAGCATAGCTAAAAAACATCGGATAAAAGGTAGAATTCATGAGTGGGAAAGCCAAGTTTTTGGATGGAAAAGGAAACCTAGTTGGGACTGCAAATCAAACTAAAGGTAATCTATTCTCTCTAGACCTTACTAAAAGTTCATCTTTTTTGGTACAAGTAGAGGAAAGTTGGATATGGTATAAAAGAATGTGTCATGTAAAATTTGATAACCTGGTTATCATAAGTATGAACAAAAGTGTAAGAGGTATTCCAAATCTGAAGAAACCTAATATGGCCATGTGTAAACAATGTCATATTGGAAAAATAGCCAAAAGTAGTTTCAAAAGTAAGAATTACTATACAAAAGATGTCTTGGAACTAGTTCATATATATCTATGTGTACTAATAGGTACAGAGAGCTATAGTGGAGACAAATATTTCATTTGGTTTGTTCATGATTGTTATAGGATGATGATAGTGATATTCCTAAAAGATAAATATGAGCCTTTCAAAGGTTCAAGTGGTATTTGGCTAGATTTGAAAAAGAAACTAGGAAGAGGCTAAAAATTTCTAAGGTTAGATAGAGGAGGTAAATTCATTTCTACTAATTTCAATGAGTTTTGTAATGAAAGAGATCAAAAGAAAAGTATCTGCACCTGGTACACCTCAACAAAATGGCATAGTAGAAAGAAGGAATAGATTCATCATGGACTATGAAAGAGAACTAATGATAGAGAAAAATGTTGCAACCAAATATTGGAAAGAAGCAATCAACACATCAGTTCATGCCTTGAAACAAGTTCAAATGAAGAAAGGTACAAATCAAACACCTTATGAATTATCATATGGCTATAAACTTAGTGTTTTCAATTTTAAAGTATTTGGAAGAAAATGTTATATCTAGAAAGAGGCAAGGAAAGGAAAGTTTGATGCAAAAAGTGATGAAGGCATATTCCTAGGCTACTCCAACAAGAGAAAAGCATATAAATGTTTGAATCTTTCTATTCACAAGGCTATAATAAGTGTACATGTGAAAATTGATGAGTTTGCAGAAAAGAGTGAAGAACAAAGTAGCAAGGAACCTAAAGACTACAGAATTTTTTTTTACTATGAGCTTGAGACTTTATCCAAGTTACAAGAAAATGTGGTCAGGTAACAATAGACGGTACCACCCAAGTCACTTAAGTCTATAGTGCAAACTGAGATTTCAGCTAGTGCAACCCAAGAAATAGATAGTTCAAATTGATTCATAGGTAGAGGAACCTAAGTCACGTATAGAGATAATTGAGTCTCAAATAGTGGAACTGGAGCAAAGATAAGAAGTTAACATAATCATTGGACATCCTGAACCAAGTGAAACATGTCCAAAATCTAGAAGGAAGGAACTTGTACTTGCTAAATATTTCAAAAAGCATCTTGTACCTAATAAAATAATTAGAGATCAGATAGGAGGCATACTGCCAAGGAACAAGCTAAAAGTTACATGTTTTCTTAGTGAATCCAAACCTAGATCTATAGAAGACTCTTTGAAATTGGAAGCTGGATAAAGGCAATGAATGAAGAAAATGAGAAAATTGAAAGTAACAATACCTGGACTCTTGTTCCTAGAACTAAGGAAAAAAATATAATTCATACAAAGTAAGTTTTTAGAAACAAAATGAATGAGAGAGGTAAAGTATCAAGGAACAAGGCAAGGCTAGCATGTAAAGGATATGCTCAAGAAGTAGGTATAGATTATGGAGAAACATTTACTTCTATTGTTAGACTTGAAGGAGTCAGAACATTACTTTCTTATGTTGTACATAAAGGATTCAAAGTGTATCAAATGGATGTAAAATCATCCTTCTTGAATGAAATTCTAGAGGAAGAATTCTAAATTGAACAACCTAAAGATTTTATTGCTCTAAATAAGAGAGACATGGTCTACAAACTGCACACAAATTTACATGGTTTGAAACAAGCTCCTAGGGCATGGTATGAAAGGCTATATGGATATCTATAAGGATTGGTTTTAGAGAACAAATGATAATAGTAGTCTATATATTAAAGAAGGACCACATAAAATGATATTGCTAGTAGAAATATTTGTGGATGATATTTTATTTACAAGACATGATGACTTATGTAAATCATTCTCTGAAGAAATGAGGAAAGAATTTGAAGTGTCAATGTTTGGAGATGTTAGAGTAAATAATTAATTTGTTAATTATTTATTCTATTTATCTAAGCTTACTTAGGTAAATGCATTTTATTTATTAGTTGTAGCCTGGGAGTTTGTTATAAGTTGTTGAAAATACAGGAGTTTGTTCTCTCCTAAGTCATACTTATCCTCTCACTTTGTTCAAGGACTTTCCACCTTATGTGGATGTATGCTTAGTTGTCACACTTATCTATTAGCATCTTCTAGCTTGTTTTAGGAGATTCCTTGAGGCCTTTATAAGTGGTCTCTCCCTCACTGTATTTTTATACAATATATGACATTATTGTAAATACATATTTTCTTGTGTTTGCATATTTTCTCTCTCATGTCCATTTAGGGTTTATCCCTTGCTCCATGCTCTTCTCTCGTTGGCTTCCCTTTGATAGGTTATTTGCATGCAAGTAATCTTGGGCATCTTCAAAGTTGGATTTCATCAACTCCAACATGGTATTAGAGCCTCCCTATTGCTACTCGGTTGAAAAATTTTTGAAGCCTTGATTTGAAGTCACAAACCCTAGTTTGTTTGTGCATTTTTTCTTCAAATTGGGGGATTAGCAAATTTTTAGAGCACATTGGGCCCAAATGGATGTTGTCATTGGATCCAAAAGGAACTTTTCAGCTAGGATCCATATAAAACTTGTTGATTTTTGAGATAGAGCTTAGGGAGGCAAAAAAAATTTAGTTCTAGGCCCTGCCGTACGGATGTACAAACGATTTGCGCAATAAAAATAAAATAAAATATATATATATAAATAAAATGCATCGCCACTGTAGCAATGCTCACTCGCCACTGTGGGGCCACCCACGTGCCACCCAGGTGCCACTGCCGCTAGCTGCACAGCCACCGCTGCATGGTCGTAGCTCCATGATCGTCATCGCTCGGCCAGCCTATTGCCTTCCCAACGGCGGCTCTATTCAGTAGCACTTGTTCCCACCATCACCTCCTATGTTCTTCGCTCCCCTCTGCACTCAACCTGGTTTGACAGGTCCCTCATTGCTCTGCTTTGTAGGGATAGCTCAGTGCCTACGTGGACACTCTACATCTAATGGATGCCCGACAGCACAGCATAGTCAGCGACACAGTTGGCAGTTTTGAGCCTAGTCACCCAGTCTATGGGTAACACATGGCAGGGTTGCCATGTGGCCTCTGCCACATTAGCCATACCACCACGTGGCATCCACATGGCACTACCACGTGGCAGCCATGTGGTATTCTTTTTTTGTGGTGACGACCTCAAAGACGTCAATTTTAATCTCATGAAATGATGATGTCAGCACTGCATTAGCACACCTTCTTGCCTCTCCTTTAGGGATTTTTTTGACCTACTCTCAATTTTTTGGCCATAACTTGAGCATACAGAGGTATTTTTCTAATCTAAAAGAAGCACCGAAAAATTGGTTCCAAGACAAAGACATTGGTGTAGGTATTTTTAGGTTCTGATGTAGTTTAGTTGCCTATTTTTTAAGTTAAAGTCTAAAGTTGTTTTTTTGACTTCGGTAAGCATATCTTTTGTGTCCCATGTTAGTTTTTTGAAAACTTTATATTTTTGGAAAGCTGGTTTTGTCTCCTTTTTAGAAATGTGGTCCTTTTCCTCAATTTTTGGTCCATGCTCTTTCTATCATTATTTTGACATTTTTTCTCCATGGTGGATATCTTGGGTGTTTTAGGTTGGAGGATCATTTTCCTAGCATGGTTTTCCTTGTTTTGGGTTGTACTATGTTTTGTTGTAGCTTGTTTTCAGTTTTGATCATTGTAGCTATTATTTTGAAGCACTTTTATGTATTGCACTGAGATAAAGTTCTACTCTTGCATTTTCAGGGTCATGAACATTGTTTTGAGTCAGTTGTACTTGCACTATTTTCATAAAGCATGATTGGGGGGATAGTTATTTGCTATTTTAGGCATTCTCCCTTTGTTAAGTGAGTGTCCCTTCCACAACATTAGCCCCATGTAGCATCATTGTGACCATGTCTTTATAGGTGTTTGTACCTCTTCCTCTCTCATCATTCTTGGTTCATCTATAGGAGACTTTGGCCCACCTTCTCAGTTGCTTGTCATCTCACCCCTTCTGCATTAAGGGGGGGTTATGCTATTGTTCTAATGCATCCTTGGTTAGATGGTTCGATAGTGTGAGCTATGTATTCAGTGGTTGATCCTATATACAAAGCAATTGTAGTGGTTGGCTACCTATGCATTTCGATGAGATGGATCATCTACCATATAGACACGCTTAGTTCATGCCTTGTTCTTCCATGGAAGTTCTTTAGATCAAAAATTTTCTTTTTTGATGGCAGATTTATGACTTCGTCATGCTTCAACAATGCTCTTCATGATCACTCCTTGTTCCTATTTTAGGGGACATTCCCTAGTTGGAGGCTTCTTCAATTCTTCACTAGGTTCTTACCTCTTTTTGGGGGAGGGTTTTTCCCATGTGGTTTTCTTTCTTTCCCTATTTTCAGAGGTTGCATTTCTTTTTGCATTGTACATGGGTACCTAACATGGCCTCATTGTAGGGACCCATTCTCCATTTCATCTTAGTTTTGTGAGCTTAAGGCATTTTCCTAAGTTGCACCTAAGGGGGGGGTGTTAGAGTAAATAATTAATTTATTAATTATTTATTCTATTTACTTAAGCTTACTTAGGTAAATGCATTTTATTTATTAGTTGTAGCCTAGGAGTTTGTTATAAATTGTTGACAATACGGGAGTTTGTTCTCTCCTAAGTCATACTTATCCTCTCACTTTGTTCAAGGACTTTCCACCTTATGTGGATGTATGCTTAGTTGTCACACTTATCTCCTAGCATCTTCTAGCTTGTTCTAGGAGATTCCTTGATGCCTTTATAAGTGGTCTCTCCCTCATTGTATTTTCATACAACATATGGCATTATTGTAAATACATATTTTCTTGTGTTTTCATATTTTCTCTCTCATGTCCGTTTAGGGTTTATCCCTTGCTCCATGCTCTTCTCTCCTTGGCTTCCCTTTGACAGGTTATTTGTATGCAAGTGATCTTGGGTGTCTTCGGAGTTGGATTTCATCAACTCCAATAGGAGAGATAAAATTATTTGTTGGTTAACAAGTTCATTAAATGAAAAATGACATATACATTACTTAGTCAAAGTACATCAAGAAAATATTGAAGACCTTTAGAATGGGAGATTCCAAACTAGTTGGAACACCTATATCTACTAGACATACACTATCAAAGAATGATGATTCAAAGGATGTAAATTAGACTACCTATAGATTCGTGATTAGGAAACTTTAGTATGTGGTAAACACAAGGCCTAATCTTTCATTAGCAGTTAGTATAGTTGCAAGGTTTTCTTTAAATCCTAGATAAAATCATATGATGGTAGTCAAAAGAATTCTAAGATATCTAAAAGGCACTAAAGACTATGGTTTATGGTACAAGAAAGGAGGAAACTTTGAGTTAAAATCCTTGAGTGATACAGATTGGGCTTGAAGAATTGATCACAAAAAAAGAACCAATGGAGGAGAGTTCTTTCTTGGAAAGAGATTAGTATCATGGACAAGAAAGAAGTGTAATTTCATCTCTTAGTCTATAATAGAGGCATAATATGTTGCTACAATAGTTAATTGTTCCAACATAATTTGGATCAAGCAACTTATCAGGAATGAAGAAAGAAATCAAGAAACCAGTAGTTATATATTATGACAACACTAGTACTATCAATATATCCAAGAACCTAGTGATGCACACTAAGACATAAAACATTGCAATCAAGTATCATTTTTTGAGGGAATTAGTTCAAGTCAAAGTGGTAAGAGAATATGTGAACACCAAGGAGAAGGTTATAGACATATTCACCAAGCCTTTATCTAAGGATGCATTTTTTTATCTAATAGGTATGCTAGGGGTCATTCCCTTATCTCATGCTCAATAGAGTACAAATTAGTGATGCATCAAAAAATATTCATTGCCAAACTATCAAGTTGATGCAATAATTTTAGAGCACATTGCATATGAATTAGTACATTAGGTACATTGCAAACTCATTGTATAAAGTCTTTTGCATTTGAAATTAGAGAGGGAGAGATTGATGTCATTTCAAAGAAAAGAATTAGAGGGAGAGATTTGTATAAGAGCAAGAGGGAGAGTTTGATAAGATAGAGTCTGAAGATAAGATGATGGAGAACCTTAGAGAGAGTTCTCATGGATGAAAAATCAGAATGAAAGTAATGATATTATAAAAACTTATAAATCATTCTAGTGCTCTAAATTTTCTTTACATAATTGCATGTTGCATTCCCATCATAGAAAAAGAGGGGGATTATTGAAATTGATTATTCAATTGTATATTGTCATTGATGTTACACAAATTTCAAGACTTAACCAAGAACAATATAAAGCCGAGCTTAGTTGGGTACCAAAGAAGATTTAAGTATCAACTGAGTAGAAGTCTATGTCAATCGAGCCTAGTCAATCAATGAAGGAATTTAGTGTCAACCAAGCCTAGTTGGTCAATGAAGAGAAGTTAGTGTTAAAAGTTTCATTGGTTATCAAAGAAAGTTATTTGTTAACCAAGTGGTTAGTCTAGTATTAGTTGACTATCACATATTGCTTTTATTAATTAATTGATTAATACAATCCAACTAAGTGGATGTTAAATGTTTGTATGAATGGGTATTCAAGAAGACTTGGCATTGAGTTTCATATATATGAAAAGTCAAGTTGTGGAATGGAACAAGCAAGAAATTGGAATAATGAGAAAGATGTGAAATAAAAGAGAGATATGATTAAAGATAGAACATCTCAAAAGTGCAAAGAATATTTTGATCAAGAAGGATCAAAAGGATAAACTTGAATAGTGATCTATAATGCCCCACCAAGGGATCCAAAAGAACTAACCTAAAGTTTTACTAAGTTTTCCAAACATTTTTTTAAAAATAAGAATAACATGTACAACAATCATAAAGTAGTGGAAGCAATAACATACAATCATACCTAAGCAAACATAACAGATTACATTCCTTAAGGATCCCAAGACATCGAATCACATTTAAATTTAAATAATGCTAAGTCCAATAAATAACACATCCACATGAAAGAATAACTACAAGTTCAATCCATTTAAATAATATACTTGTATTATGAATGCCACTTGGTAATAAATTTGGAATGTACAATCATCCACTGTACATGTCATAGGGTATGAAAGGTTGAAAAAATATACATTTATAAAATAGATTACATGATCCCTTTTGGATCCATGAAACAAGATACAATACAATAAGTAAAATCATCCATCAAATAGATATAACCATCCATCACAATTCACAAAGATAGAATAAAAAGAAATATAAAATAGAGAACTCCATCCATGACATCAACGCATGGATCTCAATGGTAAAAGTAAAAAGCACTACCACCCAACATTGTGGTAACCCAAAAAGGTCCACTCCCACCATCCTAAGGAGATAGTCTCAAGTCCTAAATAGGATATCAATTCTAAAATCAAAACTAATATCTTGGTCAAAGAAAACACTAAAAGTAATCTAACTCAAAGGTTCCAAGATGAATCAACATCTAAACCTAAAGGAAAACAATGACACATAGGAACACTAGTACATTTGACCCCATTTTTAGACCAAATTTTTTGACTATCTATTAAATTTTTTTAGATTGGTCTGAATATGGAAGGAAAAATATCTTCTTCCTTTTTAAATCCATGCTCATGTTGGTTGAAATTTTGAACAATAGGAGCTTACATGCCCGTGTCACCCATGTTGGTTGAAACTTCAACCAACACGAACTTAACATGTTACAATGAAAAAGGGTTTCGGCTTGTTATGTTTAACATGAAGTGTGCATGAGAGCTACACAAGCACAAGAATTGGTGAATTTGATCGATTGTATCTTGGGGCTCTTAGCATGTGAATGAAGGCCATTAATTTTCAAATGATGATGAATGGAAATGAGTTTTTTTTCTCACACTTGTAGATGGATATTTGGATTTTGGATTTCAAAGTGGTGATTTTTGTGCAAAGCATTTATGATCGATTTCCCATCTTGACAGTATGGAGTCATGAGGTTATGGATATCAAGAAATTTATCATCCAAAGGAGTTGGAGGTTCCTCAAGAGGCTTATAAGTTTCATGGAGAATGGATTTCATACTAAAATCATTATGGTTAGAGTTGGAGACGAAGGATGCAAGAACACTACCACTAGTGAAGATGGGATTTTGCCAACCACTGGGGTGTGATGAATATGGTCCTTCCTCGGCTCATTAGGGAATGCAGAAACCTTAATCTCTCTCATTTTCCCATTAGAATTAGTAAATACTATATTTAAAGGTTTAAGCATGGATTTTCATCACTCACTTTGAAATTTTTGAAGTGTAGTTAAACAAGGATATGAAAACATTAGATTCTGCTGCCAAATCTAGGATTTGATAGTAGATAGTGCAAAATGATTTTTCCATTTTATTGTTTTTAGGCCTTGATGATAAACTCTACAATTTGAATAGAAAAAACAAGGCTATTATAAAACCAAAAGACAAGTGATTCTTAGGGCTATTCTGTATATATTTCTTATTTTGTGTGGGTGGATAGTCAGTGTTTAAGACATGTTGATTATTAATATTGCCTGACTGATCATTCTCTATTGAAGATAGTCTGCAAAACTCATGCATATATTTAATTTTTACTTTTAAAATCAATACAAAACTTCTTAACTTCATCACCTTATCCATCCAAACCAAATAAGAAAAAACCTAAAATAGAAAATATTCATTTAAAAAATGACTTATACATAATGATTTACAAGGTCCGATGTTGAATTTAGAGTATGTGATAGATAAGTTGAAAATAAGGTAGATGGCATGACCTTTTACTTTCAATATGTCAAGTTGATTCGAATTTCATTCTCTCCTCTTTCATTTTCTCTTCTTTTATTCACTTGGTTGACATTGATATCCCCTGTTACTGTCATCTCCATCAGTCTTATGAGCTTTTCTGCTATCTCTAGAGCCTTTCTTATCTTGTCTTCTTGGAATTCTCCAGCCCACTTGTTGGAGTGTTTTATCAGCAAATCTAGTAATTGTTGAACATATCCTTGAATAAACTCTCTGAAGCAACCGATCATCTCATTTCCCAAGCCAATGATTACAATGTTACCTTCCTTAGAATTATTATCATTTTCTAATTTAGAGATGTAAGAATCTAAGATAGGGATGTAGACAAAATAACAATTGTTGTTTAGTGAATGTTTCTTATAGTATCCATACTTTTATTTTCCATCTCTCCAAAGGAACATAGTTGTTATTGCAATTGGGACAAATAATAGTAAGTATAGTATTGTTATTGTAATTACAATCATAAAAATTAGAAGTAGGACTCCAAGGCATCCAATCACATACCCAAGACACACTACAAGATAGTCAACCACATATCCATCTACACCGGTCAGTGATTCAATCACAGGCTACTATGATTCATTCACAAGCTCCTGTGATTCATTTGTAGGCTCCCGCAACTCATTTGGAGGCTTCTATGATTCATTTGTAGGCTCCCATTTCTACTCCCATTTGTGCAATAATTCATCTAGGCATTTCCACATTTTTTAAATCAAGATGAATGTCCAAACGAATGTAAGAATGAATCCTAAAAGTGTCACATAGGAAACATTATCTCCAATTCTACACTCTGAGTTTTTCATCTTCTTCTCTAATTATTCTTTCTCTTCCTTGAGGAAATCAAAAAGGTGTTGACTCATTGTAGTCCATTGAGCATCTCCTCCTCCATCTTGCTCAATTTTCTTTTCTAACCATCTCATGTGCTTGTCAGCTTCCAAAATCATCTCAAAAGCTTCAAAGTTACATGAACCAAACATATCCATTGGTTGAATGGCTATGTTCTCAAGGAAGTCCACAAATTCTAACAGATCTTTTATTTCTTTATAAGCTTTGATCATATCCTCTACACTAACATCCATCTTCAAATCCTACTCAAACTTTGTTAGTAGCCTCACCATGATAGTGATTAAGGCCACTATTGCCATCTCAAATGACCAATTGGAATTCTAAAGCTGCTTCAAAAAACTTCCACCTTTTCCACCAACATTTAATACCTTGAACAATTCTTGGCTCTCTTGGATTTCTTGATAAGCTTCTTTCATGTAAGTCTTTCTTTGGTTATAACATTTCAAATGATAATTCCATAAATGGTAGAATTTTATCACTTATTTTATCACTGCTTTTGGTAGAATTTTGGTCTTCATTAGAATGTTTTTGAAATCACTTTTGTGCTATTAAATTGCTTTGAAGACCTCTTTTGGATCTTGAAATAGTAGTGGGGATCTCATTTGAGTGGCAGATGAATTAGGGTGTTTATTGCCACTTAATGAGCCCTTGAACTGATGTTCTTAGTTTTATTGTGTTTTGAACCATAGGCAGGATGTATGTAATTGCAATGATATCTTATTTGATCAATTAGTTTATCTAATTTAATTGGAATTTGATTTCTATTGTGGTAGATTAAGTGGGGTCATGCAATACTTGAAATCTTGCCAGTGAGAAGTTTTAAGCCTAATATTATTGCTACTCAGTAACATGGGGAGGTCATTTTTGGTACAGATAAAGGGGTGGATTTATGTCTACAAGTCTTGCAACAATCATCTTGCAAATATTGACGAGGTTGTCTCTAAGGTAGGAAACTTGTACTTGTGGCTTGAATTTTGCATAGGAATCACATTAATCTACATTTCATTTGGGCTTTAGTTAGGTCAACTCGACGGGCATTAAAGACTTCTTTAAGGTGGATGACTATGATTTTGATTTCTTATGTGTCTAAGTTGTCAAGTATATTGTTTGGAATAAGCCCATGCATTCATTGATTCTAGACTTTCACATTTGTTGAGGTTATTTTACTTGTGTGTT
Source organism: Cupressus sempervirens (assembly GCA_028749045.1). Taxonomy (NCBI): domain Eukaryota; kingdom Viridiplantae; phylum Streptophyta; class Pinopsida; order Cupressales; family Cupressaceae; genus Cupressus; species Cupressus sempervirens. The sequence continues at coordinate 267,222,795 of CM053792.1, read as the reverse complement.
TTTAAAGCATATTAATGCAACCTCCACAACTAGTCATTGAACTAAGACATATCTTCCTCATATATGTTGGTATTAAGGAAAAAGGCACCTACATGGCACATAGTTATTTAAAGACTTTTTGACATTTTGTTAGTAGGGGATTAGTGAAGGGTATAATCCTCCCATGCTAAAATTTTCACTATCTAGCCACTTGTCTTATTGACAAAACATTTTGGAACATGTGATTCTCTATATGTTATCCAATGTAGGATTTAATTCAACGACAACCTAATTATATATTTGTGTTAATTAATTGAAGGCTTCTACTAGTATTTATGGTTACATTTCATTTAGAAATTTGATTGTATTACTGTGAGTTTTCATTTCAGAAATTTCATTTTTCCTCATATATGTTGCAAATAACTACAAGGAAAGTGGGTACAATTAGCACACAATCACCTTTAGTCATCTATTAGTAGGAGGAAAGGATGTATAATCCATTGCATTAAAAATTTCACCCTCTTTCTTGGGTCATATATTATATATTCATGGGTCAATGAGTTTGACTCAAAAAATGTACAATTGAATCCTGATAACAATATCACAATTTGACTTGCTATAGAAAATATCTTAGGCTTATCTATTGATGAGCTCAAGGGTCTTTCTAATGAATGGATCATAAGGAAAAACACTTGTTGTAGGTTTTGCAAATTGGATTGCAATTAGATTGGTTTAAACCATGGAGGAAAATCCATAGTTAAGCTTGCTTGAGTTGGAGTAGTACTAGAATGGGTGAGCCTTTGAGGAAGTCATGGTGCTTCACCTTTGTGAGCACTACCTAGATGCAATGAGTACTAAGTGTTCCATTCATTCTCATGAGAAATGAGTTTGTGTGAACTACTATGCATGAATCATGGTTCAATGAGTTTGACTCAAAAACTACACTATTGAATCTTGATAGCAATATCAAAATTTGACTTGATGTGGAAAATATCTCCTACTTATCAATGATTTATGTGTCTTAAGTTTCAACATATTACTTCAATAATAAATAAACCTTCAATGTTCAAAGTTCAGACAATTCTGCTTTTCAACATTTTGTGGTTTTGTCCTGATATAAGACAATTATTGAAAACAGTAACGTTTTTATATTTCCAATTATTTATTAAAAAACCACTTCCCAATTGAAGATTGGCTTGTCATTTTGATGGTGCCCTTATAACTGATTTTAATTTGAAAAGTCATTTTTAGTCTAGAAGTTTTGCTTCCATGATAATTATGCCTTTAGTGTGTAGAACTATCTCTATTTTGCAACTTGTGCTTTTGTTCAATTATGAAGCAATAATTGCATATGGTTATTGTTTTTAGTTTTAGTGGTTTATCATAAACCAAATATCAATTAAAGCTTGGCTTGTTATTACTATAATTACTTTGTTGTTAATTGGTTCGAATAGTCACATTTGAGTTTTAGTTATTAGAATTTTTATGGATGGTAAAAAAGAGAGTTGATGGAAAGAAAATGATGTCATATGAGAGAAAATAGTATTAGATAGGATAATTTTACCCTTTGTGAAATTAAAAGGTTGGTACTTTTCTTTTGATAAATTACTAGATGATTTAGTAACCCTATTATTTGCCTCTGTGAAATTGATACAAATCTAGGTATGCTAATATTTATTTTTTTGTATTTGTATGAATTATGGATATAGTAGTGTGTAGCTACCTTGCATTGAATCACTGGTCTAGTAGTTAAAAGGAAAAAATGACTACCTTTGGTGACAAGTCATGTATTTGGATGTTTTACGTAAAGTGGGTGAATGACATTTCTTCTTGTTTGCCCAAGGACAAGAAAAAGGACTGAGCCTAAAATTTTTCAAAAAGAAACAAAATCCAATGTTATATGAAGAATAATATAGGCTATCTTGATCTAACAATATTGACCTTCTATAATAAAGGTTTTGTATTTAGCCTACACTAAAAATAGCAAAAGGCTTAGAAGTCTAAGTGATAGTTTATGTCAAGCAAGATTGCTTTAGCGTGTTCCTGATTTTCATTTTCCTACCCTTTTGCTATTTTGTGTTTGATGTGAAGGATAATAGGGCATGGCCTTTTTTTTAAGAAAAGGAGTTGCTTTCTAAAAATTGAGGCCAAGGTGTAAGGTTTTGGATGGCCAGGAGAGGTAGCTAGGCCCTATGGAATTGCCACTAGTGAACACTTTATAATATTGTAAACAAACAAACATAAAGATATATTGGTGTAAAAGTGTCTATATCCATGTCCTTATAGCTTAGCTTTGTGGCTATTAGTGCTCTCTTCCAAGCTGGGGATATGTTCATCTTTGATTATATTGTGGGACATTTTCTTATTGCCCCCCTCCTTTCCCAATATCTAGACAAAAGTAAATGTAGGAAAATATTCTAACTCCTAGTAATGATTCATGGTTGATTCACTTCTGAAGCAATTAGTTGATTCTCTTGATGAATAGGACATTTGTCCTTAATTTTCTTAAGCTACCTAGATTGTGCTCATGTAGAGTTCTTTAGTCAAGCTGATGGTTGACTTCAGATTGTTATCTGATTGCTTAATAGTTCCTAGTATATTTATAGAAATTATAGTTATTGCATTATTTTTATGATAGCTGGTACTCTACTGTGAATCTAAAAATTGCTATGAATTCATAAGCATTTTTCACTATAGTTGTGAGGATCAATTAGAGTGGTATGATTCATACATAAATGCATTTTGAAATTCAGTGCTGGAGAAATTCCAACTTCCATTATCAAATTCCCCTACTTTCTCCCAGTTATGTACTATTTTTCTTAACAATCTCCATAATTTTTCATCCTCAGAACTTGTATCTCTTCTATGAGTGGAACCATCACAAAGTAGCTAGTCCATCAAATGAGAAAAGTGATATTGTAAATGTGTGTGTCTTTAAAATCAGCACAATATTCATGATCATTCTATGAAATCTACCCTGAACAAAAGAGAGAAATTACTATATTAGATTGGTGCATTTTGACTCCAATTAGGGTGATTTAGTGATATTTTGACTAAAAGTGTTCATCTAGTAAAAAAAGATTTTTCTCTAAGGGACCCTTGGAAGAAATGATTATATTGATAATTGTCATGCTATGTTGTATTTCCCTTAATATCAAATGCATAAGAATACTTTCCCAAGTGGAAAAATTTGCATAGCTTATCTACTACATTTAGGACCAACTGAATACTACATTGGAAGATAAAGTTGTATATTTCAAATCAATATGTCTCCTACAAGTGGGATTCAAATATTGTTTCTCATAGATTTGTAAGTGCTAGCTTGTACAAATTTATTTAGGATTCAAGTTTTGTCATTGGTTTACTTGAAAAAAATATACTTCTTATGTGTTGTACAGAGTTGTAGTAGATGCAATGACCAAGAGATACACTAATGATTCATTCCCAGTTGATCAGTTCAGTATCAAACTTAAGAATCGACATGGGGAAAAGATGTCATCTATTTTAGATACTGATCAAAGGTAGTATTTTATGATGGCTTTTAATGTTTCTTTTGCATATGGTACCCATGTGGTGATACATAACATAATTAATTGTGCTACATCAACTACTCCAGACCAAGATGCACCCATATCTGAGGGAGACATTCAAGGAGTTCCCTCTATAGAGAAGATAAAAAATTTTCTTGTTAGGTTGGTTTGTGGATTTTCTAATTTATATTTTGAAACTATTATTTTTAAAATACTTTTAAGTTAAGATGGGACTGCTCATTAGTCATTATATCTTTGTTGGTGTAATTGAACTAAAAAGTTATTTATATGCTTGTGATAGATGACTAATTCAGCTACAATAACCATGATTGATGTTTCTTGGTGTAGTCTAGGAAAATTTGCATTGACCTACTTTGGCATTGTTTGAAGGTTAATTGATGGGGAAGTCATGTATGTATGAACTTTTTGCAATGACTTTATTCATCTAGGTCACAAAATGGGAGTCTTTTTATATGATGATTTATTGTCAATCATGTCCATTTTCTACAAAACAATTCATATTCTACAAATTTGAGATGCTAGAGCTTTTGTGGATGTGCAGGCCATCAAAACATACTGTAGGAAGGATGATGAACTTATTCTCAACTATCAGACTTAGACAAGTGATACACAATGTAGAATCTTAACATATGGTTGCTAAAATTGGAGTAAATCTTTCCTGATTAAAAAAAATAAAAAATCATTCTTGATGCTTTGGTTGTTCTATTTTCATTGTTATGATGTAGTAATTTAGAGGTAAAGTAGAACTATATTGTGAATTTTCTATTTAGGTGGTTGATTAGCACTATTCTGGCTTGACTAAGATGCTAAGAATATGAACAATGCTCAGTTTGGTACAAGCAAGGTGATTGTATAGACTCAATATTGCACATTGTTTAATCATGTTGAGTAGTATTTTTGAAAATGTGAGGAGGGTTCTCCATGGAAGCAATGGTGGAGGGGCATTAAGGACCTTTTGCTATTGGTGTTCAAGCATACCACAAGAGAGTGGTCAATCTTTATAATAGTCCATGAAACATGATCTCTTTCAACAAAAAATAATCTAGATGTAGGCACAAGCTTGGTGGGTAATCCCACCTATGGAGATGTCATGAAATTTCAAATTAAAGTAAATGAGAAAACAAGTGACGTGAAAGACACTTGCTTTACCTAGGCTTTTGGTAATCAAGCTATTTATTAATTTTCTATTTATATATACAAACTCAGAAATTAGTTCTCTCATTGCTAGTTGTTAATAAGTATTAATAATGCACAATTATATAGCCTCTTGCACAAATTTGTCATTGTGATTGGTGCCCAAGAGGAGATGAGTTAATGAAAATAAGAGGTGTAACAATGTAGGGAAAGTGCTAACTTGACAACAAAGGTGAGTGGTGTACTTGAAGTAGCTGTGGTGATACTTGATGCTTTCAATTAAATAAGCACATATGCATTTTAGCTGCCTATTATAAAACTTATTTGGATAAGCATAAAGAAAAGGGCTTACTGTAAATTATTACATCAACATATCCTTGTCAATCCTTTGGTTTGTTGATCATATTCTGTACCTCAAATGGATTTGACATTTTTTTATTGATCTCATAAAATAATGTTTAATGTTTACCAGAGAAACTGCATTGGAAAATAATTTGAATAGTTTGGTTAGGTGTTTTCTCAAAGCTTCTTTCAATTTACTATACCAGTTACTTGTTTAAGAGAAATTATGTCATATTTAGTTCTTTATGGCATATATGAAACCTTGTATAGCCTTTTGGTGTACTTTATGTAATTCTTTAGATATTTTCTCTACTTTTTTTATGAATGATTGTTCTTTTGAGGCTTGCAATGAAAATAGTTTCGAATCATGCTATTTTGATGCTTGGGATAAGAAAATAATTGTTAACAACTAGAAATGTTGAACTATTATTGTAGAATCTAGATAGATGTAAAGCTGAATGCTCTAATATTGAACACTTAAAATGATGATTAACTCTACTAGTGAATTGAATTTTTGATTTTCTAATGGTTGTAACAATGTTTATCATTTAAAAAGGCTTGTCTTGATTAATATGGAAATTCATTCAATTTGGTCGCCTCAATTGTTTTTGGAGGGCATTCTATTTTTGAAGAGATTGTACACTAGAAATTTAGTTCTGGCTATCTCATTCATTTAGTAGGACACCAATCTTCTAAGTTTTTTTTCCTAATGATTCTTCACTTGATTATTTACTTTTAATGATGCCCCAATTGAAATGCTCCCTGATATATTATGTGGGATATATAATCTTTAGAGCTATGGGATATTGAGTAATGGTTACTTTTTCTTCTATACCACATTTTGTGTAAATTGCTGAGAGCTTCCTTGATGAACCTTGTACTTTAATTAGATTCAATGTCATTCTTATGTTATATTTTCATGTGGAATGCTGCTCTTACTATGCTATTTCATTTTATGGAGATGCAGGTGGAAATGTTGTATGCTCTTGGGGTCATAGAGAAGATGCATAGTTAGGCCATGGGGATACAGAGGATCACCATAAGCCAACAATAATAAGTGATCTTGATGGTTGTGAAATAAAATCTATAATTTGTGGCACTGATCATACAACAACATATTCAGATACCAAGCTGGTGGCTTATAGTTGGGGTTGGTAAGGCTTTGGACCGAAAATATAGTTGCTAGAATATGATAAATATGTTTGAATCAAGTCATGAGTGTCTTCAGCCAAGCTAAACACATGATATATGAATTAATTATATCATTATTTGGTAAAATTCACCCATTGAAAATTTAGTTGTTTATAGTTGGGGTTGGTAAGGCTTTTTGACTAAAAACATAATTAGTAGAATATGATAAATAAATTTAAATCAAGTCATGAGTGCCTTCAACTAGACTAAATTTGACCTATGAATTAATTGTACCACTATTTGATAAATATTTTGATTTTGTACCTTATCTTATGGGGAGATTTTGGAAGACTTGGACATGGAAACTCCACTGATTTATTTATTTCACATTCAATCAAGTTACTATATGATGCGGTCTAGCCAAACAATAGAATGGACACAACGGGAAGGGGGAAAATTTTATTAACTATGTAAATATGCTAATACATTTAGTACAGAGAAAATAGACTTCAAAACATGCCCTAAGGGCTTATAATAGCATAAATTTGGAGATAATTTCTCTTTTTAGTACCTCCTCTTAGACTCCACTCTAAACTGCCTTTTACAATGCTAGAAGTGTCCTTAAATAGACCCCAAAGGGTTAAGGATTAGGAATACATTCTAGCAAGTGCTAGTTGGCATCCACCAACCAAATAGAAGGCTCCAAAAGTTGCATTAGAAGTCGACACAAAATTAGAAGAATCTAGAAACGGTAACCAAACTTTCGGGAGGCATAACTTTTGAACCGTAGCTCTGATTGACGAACCATTTACATTTCTAGAAATATCTCGAAGCACTGTATAGCCCTATGGACCAGCTTCACTCATCCCCCATTTTTTGGCCCTGTTTTAGGTCATTTAATACCCCAAACCTGACATTGAAGCATTCTTAGGATGTCTCCTGAAATCGAAAAACTGTGATAACTTTCAAACCGTGGAGCCTTTTGACCTGATTCTTTTTTTGGAATTCTCTAAATTACAATGGAAATTATCCAACCAATTTAAACCTTCTATTTCACCAAAATGATGGCTCAATTATATACTCCTATTTTTTTGGTATTTACACGTATCCCAAGGTGATTAAAAACTCTAACCCAGAACACTAATAGTGGAACTGTGAGAGTTGGAACCTTTATTTGACCCAAATGCATATCCAAAAATGAAAACACATGAAATAGAAACTAAGTCTAACTACATATTTTTGGGTGACACAGGATTGCCCTTATACCTCTGGATGCTCCTGCATCACTATATGGACTCAAGATCAAGCAAATATAATGTGGAGACAGTCACTATCTTGTTGTGACAAGAGATGGAGAGGTACATAGGTAGCTTTGGATGCTTGGTTTAATTTTTCCATGTCCTATTTACTTCATGTGATGCATTAAATTTGTGAAATAGATCAATAATTTAGGTTTTTTGTAATGTCTTTTCTCTATTTCCTATCTGTATGTTGTTTTAGTGAATGTATATAAGGATTGTTTTGCTTTGAACATGTTAATCTCTACACTTGAAGGGGTGAATGGGATTCAGAAGTTTGATCATATCATAAGGTGTGTTTTCTTTTTCTTTTTAGAATAAATGCATCTTATGCTATTCACTAGAGTATACAATTTGTATCCTAAGAAACAAACTTGCATGTGCAATCGTGTTATGAAATGAACTTCAAGAAATGAACTTTTTATAATTGAACATGCATAGCCATATCTGATTTCTAAAACCTTAATCTCTTCCAAGTTATATGCAAGTTCCCCAGCTAAGACCTTAATTATCTCTAAAATTCTGAATAGTGGTTTGGATTGCACTTGTGAATGGCAACTATGCATATTCCTCCCAATGCCCTATTGTGTTCTCCCATTTGAATTTTCAAATATTTGCAACATGTTAGTCATAAAAGAATGGAATTGGTCTTAAGCCATTCCATGTCACATCCCTTGTCAACTTAATACTGTGATATTTCCTAGGCAACCCTTAGTTGATGACTGGGACTATCTCAAAACAATGGTGAGTCATTAATCTCCACACCTACATTTCTCTTCATGGTTCCTGACAGTGAAAATAGCTTAATTACAAGCGCACAAGGTCTAGTTCATTCAATACAAGAACATAAGAGGACTCTTTGAGTATGATGCTATTATTGCTTATTGATATTTGTTAAGATTATGTATTAAGCTCAAGTAGAATTGAACTTAAGACCTCTCAAATGAGAAGCTCACAATTTATCATTTGGCAAATCCAAGATGGCCATGCAAAGACAAGGGTTTTGTGGATGATATTGTCAGTGAAGTGTTCATCTAAGCTCTTGAAAATTGCCACATTTCCATCACCCAAGACATCCAAACCAGAAAACTACTCAATTTTTTTAGTAAACTTGTCATTATCATCTATAGGAGACAACACTAGAAGCTTATATTTCATGCTAGTCAAAAAAACTTCATGGATATGGCCTAGAGCAGTATGAACCAACCCTATTCTAGATTCCAACATTATGTAATCTCCACCCACAACACTTCTTGATATGTGCCCCTCTAGATACTCCAACTCAGCCTTAGCCAAAGCCATGCCAAATGAGAGACTCCAATGAATCAATTTCCAGTCTCTATAAATGTGGTTCTGAAAAAACATTTGCCCAAATACTTCAACCTGTGCAGCTTCATACTCTGGAGCAAGTGTCAGAAAGGGATTGTCCCACTCTCCCCATATTTTATATCTCCTAAATGATTTCCCTTTAGCATATAACTTGTTTTCCATAGTTGCCAAGTTTGCTTATTGTATCAGGCATATTAATGAAGAAGCATATTAGTTACTGTCAGTGTTTAAGATAGTTCGATTAGTTACTGTCGGTGTTTTTCAGGAATTCTATAAAATAGTTCACATGCCTTGCATATGATTTGACATTTTGCATGCATCTTGTACTCTCTCATCCAGCTAATCATGGATTACAGAGAGTGATCTGAGATGATGATGCTAAAAAAACACACAATCACATCCAAAATCAACTTGCATTACGAATGGATTGTGGAAATCTAATATTGTTAATTTTGCATGCATGTCTACCAGGACAATCACAACATAAATATTAAAGGATTGTGGAAATCTAACATTTTTAATTTTGCATGCTTGTCTACTAGGACAATCACAACATAAATATTAAAAATATTAGATTTTCACAATTCTTTTATATTTATGTTGTGATTGTCCTGGTAGACATGCATGCAAAATTAACAATATTAGATTTCCACAATCCATTTGTAATGCAAGTTCATTTTGGATTTGATGGTGTGTGTTTTTTAGCATCATCATCTCAAATTACTCTCCATAATCCATCATCAATCAGATGAGAGAGAGAGTAGGATACATACAAAATATCAAATCATATGCAAGGCATGTGAACTATTTTATAGAATGCCTAAAAAAGTTTACACCTAGGTGTTGGTCAAAATTTCTACGTTCATTGGTCGAACTTGCGATCAACACCTAGGTGTTTTCTACATTCATTGGTCAAAATTTTGACCAATGCCTACGTGTTTTCTACCATCATTGGTCAAAATTTTGACCACTTCCTTATAGAACTTGTACCATGGCTCTGGAAGGTTTTTTACCAGTAGATTTGTCAAAATTTTGACCAACTAGTATGTTGGTCAAAATTTTGATGCAAAATTTTTTGACCAACCTGGGTCAAAATTTTGACCAATAATGGTCAAAAAATGAGCTCAAATGTACTAGTAGAAATATATACTGCTAGTGGGCAAGTGCCATCATAAAAACCAACTCTAAGGTTACCTAACTAGTCTTTTAATCCTTCAATCCCCTAGTGACTCTATGCGGCACTAAATTCCTTTCATACTGACAAGGCATACTAATGATGCATGGTTACAACCAAGCATCCACTCTACTCCCATCCTAATCTATACTAGCACTCAAGCCATAGGCAAGGAAAGACAAAGACTCTTATTAGGTTCATTTTACTCTCATTTACTATAGTGTTTTCACTTGTTACCTACTTACAATGGGTTCCCATTAGCCTCTTTAGGGCATTAGCCTCCATTGCAAGCCACTTCCCAACTTAACATATAGATCACTTACCCTAGGCTCATAAAAGTACAAATCAAATAATTACAATTTTCACCTCAGCCCTATACAAGTGATCGGAAAGCATCAAAAGAAAAATCACAATATCACCTCAGTCCTTTACAAGCAACTAGAAAGCATCCAAAAACAACTAATCAAAGACTCAAAGGTTAAGTCAAATATGTCATGTACCATTCATTTCATTATCACACAAGAACACTAAAAGAAATAATGAACAATGGATCCAAACTCATCATAAAGCATACCAAACACATTACCATGGTTGAGTTAAAAAGATCAAGATCAAAGCATCATCATAATATCACAAAAAATAGAACTCTCGAGCCTTTGGTAAACATCCTAAGACTAGTCAACACTCTAGTCAACCCAAACCCAAAACATAAGACAACATATAATTAACATAGTAGTTTCAAAGTTTGGTTTGATTTTGAAGACACGCGGTATAAGTTAACAGTAAGGTTTAAGTTTTCATTTCAATGTAAGTTTTTGAGTAGATGAGATTTGCATTTTTACCCTTGCAACTTAACCCATTTCTCGTATTTGAACATATTGCACAATTGCCCTTATCTTATGAAATTTCAAAGTTCACTATTAAATATCACAAGATAACTTAATATAATTATCTCCAATAAATTATTAAAATAATAACAATTTATCATTAATTAAAATGACTACAATTTTGCTAACAATGAAAATTATTAAATTATTATTATTATTAATTGAAAACTTATTAATAAAATTAATTAATAATTAATAACAGAATTTTATAAAAACTAATTTTTTTGAAACAATTTAAAAATATATTAAAACGTGTTTACAGCCTGTCGACCTATTTGAGTCATGTGGCCATAGACGTGACTACCATAGGCAATAGTATTAATACTACTGCTACGTGCAATAGTACATTTGTGCTCGTTCAAACCCTTTTAAAGGTCATGGGGGAATAAAGGGATGTGGGGATTTGGTGGCCCTATCTCCTTTCCAAATTTTTTTATTATAATTTATTTTTAACAATTATATATATATATATATATATATATATTAGATACATTAATAATAATAAAACAGTCCCCCATCATTATTAATTTTTATATATTTTTTTAATAAAAGTTCTAACAATACTCTAATAGGGAAAATATGACAAGCTAATCAAATTTTACATTCCAATAATTCAATTTCTTCCCAAAACCCTTTCTGATTAAAATATCAACTATTTAATTTATAGAATGAGGGGTTTCTAATTTCTTTTCAATCCCCATATATAGATAGAATTTGATATGAATAGGTCAATAGATTCACAAAGAAAGATTCATCATAGACAAATTTTGCAAATAGATTTAATAGACGTGATGTAGACAAAAATATCGAATAACATAATTCATTATGCAAATAAAGCACAAGATTCTACTTGAATCTAGTGCTAATATGCAACCTGAAATGTCCCTTTTTTGATTTTGTATGATATTTCCAACCTTTAATCAGATCTTTAAGATCAAACAACTAGTATCACAAAGATCCTCCAAATTTCTCAAGAAACCCCAAATCGGGTATGCCAGAAATGGTGCCAAAAGCTTCACAGCTTCACCTATTATTAATAAATCTGAAAATGGCCATTTTTACAAAAATTTCAGCAACATAAAAGCCTACAAAATGAAATTTCTAGATCTATATAGCCTTTAAACAATAGCTCACAAATGTAGGACAAAAACTATGCTCATCGAGCTCCCAAAATTAACACAAAAATGCCCGAAAACACCACAAAAACACTAATAAACTATCTCAGAAGTTTAATCACATCCCAATACATATATTCAGCTCTATTTTAACAGCTTAAAGTATGAAATACAGCAGCAACCAAAACTGATATGAAATGCTCAACTGAAAACACCAAACTCATGCAAAAAACACACCCAAAAACCCACAAATCTACACTGTTCAGCACAAAGGCAAACTCTATATGAGCATGCACATGGAATGGCTTCAAAATCCCATCCTTAGCCTTCCTAGAAACTTGCAAACTCCCATTCTTGGGTCTCCCTGGAAACCTGCAAACTCCTGTTCTTGGGTCTCCTTCTCCACAGGTTTGGTAGCCTCTGAAGAATAACAAAGAATGAGCAAAAATCAAGTTCTAGGAATCTGCCTAGAATGCCTCCAAACCCCTTAAAAGAGGGCATAACTGTAACTCACATCCAAGAGAGGTTAATGAAACATATTTTAATAATAATTTTCATTTATTACTCCAACGGTTTCCAAAGATTAACCCCCTTTTTCCGAAACTTCACTTTCTTGGGTCTGCCTGCCTTAGCAAAGATTATTATTTTTTTAATTATTTGAAAAGGGGACATGACAAGTCCTCCCCTCCCAAAAATTGCTTGTCCTCAAGCAATGGATAAACAATAAACCAATCAATCCACCTGGATCCCAAATGTAGTCATGAACTATACTACTACCAATTAACACAGGCTCCTGCAATATCCTCTGCAATATGACCAAGAGGAATCCATAATCAAACTGACAATTATAGCTCAACCAAACTCCAAAATCACCACTACCACAGTCAAAAACCCATGAGACACAAACTCTTAGAACATCAGAACCCAAGTAAAGTGGACAAATCAAACTACCAACACAGTAAATACCATCAATGCATCCCACTAGCCTATACGGAATGTACAATCCAACTCTGCAACAATGGTGAACGCTCTCTAATGAAAATGTACCAAGTATGGAGAATCCACACACTGTACAACTCCTGCAGTCAACACAACTTTGCAAATCACTGGCCACTATATCATAACCATAACTCCTATGCACTGTTGATGGTGAAAAGACATTACAAGATAAAGAGTAAGAAATGGAATCCAAACCAAATTTTCCTGCCATCAACTCCTCAAAACAAGGATCAAATGCTAACGGATGTACATACCCTGCAATATAATGTTGATTAAAAAAACCAACCTCAGTCAACAGCTCACCATGAACAAGTGATACAACCCACTGTGACTGATCACTAGCTAAGTCAGGAGATGTCATAGCCAAAGGAGTAGAATCAATAACAACACCCATTGAAGCATCACTCCCAAACTCCTGCTCTAAGTCACATATTATCAAGCTGTCAACTACAGAACCTATCACCATGTCATGCCCATCACAACTCTCATCTTGAGGCATCAAACTGTCCCATAACTGATGATAAGCACTAGGAACCAAAGTACATCTCTGTATCATCATCTCATCAACATGGTCATCAAAGGTAAATTGATGAGTTTACCTCACAGTGTAATGCCAATAGAATGCACCAATCTCAATCAGTGGCTCAGATTGTAATCCAAATGAAACTAACTGCAATTGATCATTAACCATGTTAGAACTGACTACTACCTCCGAAGATATCACCAAGGGAGTAGTATTACTAGTAGGAACCATGCCAACTGTTGACTCACCAACATCACACATGATCTTTGATACATCTCTAGTCTCTGTGCCATTAGTACTAGAGGCCACCACCATGTTAGGCATACAACAATCTGCTACAACACCCAACTCAATTGAACTTGACTCTAGTGGGAATGAACCTGATATGCCAATGTTAGTATCAAGGATGGATGCATCTCCATCTCCATTGTCTCTGAAAATCTCAGCCATGGACATCCTCAGATCACCAAACACCATAGCTTGTGACTATATAGAATCAGGTAAAGATTGTAGCCACTCTAACTCCATGGTCACCTTAGCCAAATGAAACTGTGACTCCTTGAAAGCCAACTGTGTACTCTCAAGAATCTCAGAAGTCACCTCAAGCTGATCAGTAAGCTCACTCACCTAATCTTCCTTGGCCAACAATGCATCATATGTTGTACTGCCCCACTCCATAAGATAATCTCTGTCAGCTACCAACTGGATATAATTCTATCTCAAAATCTGAATAGCCTCCCATAAAGAGTGGATCTCTGTCAAGGAAAGATAACTGCCTTCCTGCTCATCACTAGTAGGAGAACCCCATCCATAAATTGCTAACAACTGATGAGCAACATCAAAATGCTGGCAAGTGATAGCAATGTCTCGGTCACTAACTCTCAACTGATTAGACACATGATGGCACTGGCTTGACTGTCTCCTACAAACATCCTCTGATGCACTGTCTAAAGGAGTATCCTCAAAGTCACTAGTCTCTAGAGTATTACAATCCATACCCTGTGAATCAAATCTAAAGCTCATATCAACATATGGAGTATCAAAAACATTAGCACTACTATCCAACTCCTCTGTACCCAAGGAAACTAAGTCTTCAAAACTGCCCACTACATCCTCCTGGATGTCATCAATGCCAACATGATCCTAGGACTCATCTGTACACACTGCCAAATATGAAATATCATCAACACATTCCAACAAGTATGGTTGACTGGATATATGAACAAAGCTCAACACCAGTGTATAAAAACTAATACCAACATCGGATAATCTCCTGGCACAAGAAAAGACAACACTGTGCAATCTGCTAATCAAATCCATGATAGCACCCAAACAATCACTGCTACCAAAAAGTGTTAAAGATTTACAGTCAACTGAACCCCAAATGCCAATATAACAATCTCGAGTCCATATCTGTAAACTAGAATTAGCTGGTACCTCAAGCAAAATCCTCACTTGAGTAATATGACCAATACCAACTAACTCCACATACCTATCATGATGAGATAATGTAGTCACAATACTGTCTTCACTCACCTTCAACTGGCAGGATAAATCATGTGAACTACTACTAGCCTCAACCTCATGTGATGAAGCATCTAACTGTGCCTGGTACTCTCTCTCAAAAAAGTCATGAATGCTCAATGTCTGCTCATCTCCACCAGGTATCTCACCATCATGCACAACAAAATCCTCATAATCATCATCCTTGATGTCAAATCTATCTATCACTCTTTGACTAAAATCATCAAATGTAGTTACCTGATCATGACCTTGAGTAGTCATTCCATGATACCACCAATCATAGGCTGCATCTTCCAAGTGTAGACTTGCAATTTGAACAACATCACTCTCCTTCATGGGGTTAAGTGTGAAGAAGGTCTGTAATTTTTGTAGCCATGCTCTAGCTGAAATTTTATTTGTTCCATCAAAAGTAGGTGCTATAAACTTGCTTATTTTATTTTTGAGCTCTCTTCCACTTATGTCATGCTCCCTTCTGTACTCTTTCTTGGGCATCAAAGTATTCATCATATCCACATATTCTCTAAAAGGAACCAAACTACGAAAGTCATCATCTAAGCCATTATAAGTAGCTCTTAATGTAATCAAGTTACTTGTAACCTCTTCCATAGGATTAATGGCTGGATTTGGTACTAGTGGCTCATCTGCAGGCAAGAAAATAGTTTTGGTTGATTTAGATGGTGTGGATTTCAGATTTCTTGGCTCCTCTGAAGTGCTCCCTTTCTCATTAATAGATGCAACTCCTTGTAGTTTTTCTGTCAATATTCGCAAAGCCTCTCTAGTTTCTGCCAAACTATCCACTATTTGCTTCTGAGTATTTTGGATGTCTTGGAAGAATTTCTTTGCCATCTCATCTGGATCAGCCATACTTTTCCCTTCCTTGGATTTTTTACTTTTACTTTCAACTGGAAGTTTGATCAAAATTTTTTTATTCTTTTCTCGCTGCAAATATCTTTTTTCTCTTTCACTTAGTTGCATGCAACCATAAATTTTGACATGCAGCTCATTAGAAGCAACATGAAACCACCAAATTCACCAAGAACTAACATGCAAATGATTAGAAGTAGAATGCAACCATAAATTTTGACATGCAAGATTTGGGTAGTTATCAAAACTGACATGCAAGATTTGGGTAGTTGTCAAAACTAACATGCAAGATTTGGGTAGTTGTCAAAACTGATATGCAAACTTCTACAACCACCAAATTCACCAAGAACTAACATGAAAATGATTAGATGTAGAATACAACCATAAATTTTGACATGCAGCTGATTAGAAGCAACATGCAACCATAAATTATGACATGCAAGATCTGGGTAGTTGTCAAAACTGACATGCAAGATTTGAGTAGTTGTCAAAATTGACATGAAGACTTCTACAAACCCTCAGGCTAGCAAGATCATGGCTCTGATACCATTGAAATGTCCCTTTTCTAATTTTGTATGATATTTCCAACCTTTAATCAGATCTTTAAGATCAAACAACTAATATCACAAAGATCCTCCAAATTTCTCAAGAAACCCCAAATCGGGTATGCCAGAAATGGTGCCAAAAGCTTCACAGCTTCACCTATTATTAATAAATCTAAAAATGGACATTTTTACAGAAATTTCAGCAGCACAGCAGCCTAAAAAATGATATTTCCAGATCTATATAGCCTTTAAACAACAGCTCACAAATGTAGGACAAAAACTATGCTCATCGGGCTCCCGAAATTAACACAAAAATGCCCAGAAACACCACAAAAACACTAATAAACTATCTCAGAAGTTTAATCACGTCCCAATACATATATTCAGCTCTATTTTAACAGCTTAAAGTATGAAATACAGCAGCAACCAAAACTGATATGAAATGTTCAACTGAAAACACCAAACTCATGCAAAAAACACACCCAAAAACCCACAAATCTACACTGTTCAGCACAAAGGCAAACTCTGTATGAGCATGCACATGGAATGGCTTCAAACACCCATCCTTAGCCTTCTTGGAAACCTGCAAACTCCCATTCTTGGGTCTCCCTGGAAACCTACAAACTCTCGTTCTTGGGTTTCCTTCTCCACAGGTTTGGCAGCCTCTGAAGAATAACAAAGAATGAGCAAAAATCAAGTTCTAGGAATCTGCCCAGAATGCCTCCAAACCCCTTAAAAGAGGGCATAACTGTAACTCACATCCAAGAGAGGTTAATGAAACATATTTTAATAATAATTTTCATTTATTAGTCCAACAGTTTTCAAAGATTAACCCCCTTTTTCCGAAACTTCACTTTCTTGGGCCTGCCTGCCTTAGCAAAGATTATTATTTTTTTAATTATTTGAAAAAGGGACATGACACAACCACCCAAATATTGTGAGAGAATCTCTTTTTTCTCAAAACCTTCTCTCTAAAAATCCCTTCTCCAAAAATCTTGGTCCCTATGAAATGAACTTCCAATCTCTGATATAGAGTTCTCCCTTAAATTTGGGGCACTAATTGTGCGATCATGTGAGGGAACTTGTTGATCACAATCTTTTAACTCTTTATTTACTTTTTGAATATTCATGCACACTTTTTGCAAATCAAATTATCTTTAATAAATTAATTTCTCTTTCTCTCTTTATTTAATTTTCGAAGCATTTTTTGATAAAATATTTATTAACTTAAGTAATAATAATAATATTTAGTATTTATTTAAAAATGATCTCCTAAGTATATTATTATTAAATTAAATTAATATTATTATGCTCTCAAATTAGAACTATAAATCCTCTTTAAATTTAATTTTTTTATTTAATTAATTTCTAAATTAATTAAATATAATTAAATATTGAAATTATCTTAATAATTTTCCATTGAATTAAATCATTAATTAATCTTTTAATTTGACTTAATTCATAGAAAAATCACTAGAGACCCATAAGAAGAAATATAAAAACGCATCATAAAATACCACATATAAGATCAAACTCTCACAAATTTATGTCATATGATGAATTTGAAAGGGTAATCATTTTTCCTAATTTTAAGGACAATTGGTTTTAAGGTTAGGATTTGGACTCAAGAATTCATCACCCCTCTCTTACCATTGAGATATTGCGATAGGGTATTCTCATCCTGGCAATTTAGGGAAGTCGATACCTAGTACCTATAATCTACATAAAATCCATGATGTACACACACAATATTCTAAACTAAACAGGCAATGATAGGAAGTGGTGCATCAAGTAGATCCTAACTAGCAAGTGGCTACGACTCCCTTCCTTAACTACATCAAAAATGTCACACATAAAGAAAACATTCATGCACACCATACACATATATTATGGGTAAGTATCCATAGAAAACATGTATAAATAATCCATCTAACTAACATCATTAAATAACTAAAATTTCTATAAATAATCATCATCAATGTATAATCATCCATACATGAAGTAACTAGTACCAAAGTAGTCTCATCATATAATTAATTAAGTATGAAAACCATATCCAATAATTTAAAAAATAATGCTACTAATCATCAAGAATAAATATAAACTAGCCTAAAAGAGTTCGGCAATAAAACCAAAAAGGTTAACTAGGGGTAGGCAATATGTGATCTGAGTTTACAAAGTTAGTTGCTTTAACAATCAAGTCAATCATTGTTACTCTCTAATAATTATAGCAGTTAAGAAATCTCTTTATAGAGTTGGCTTAATAGTCATTTTGTAAATCCTCTAACAAGGTCACATTTCAAATTAAAGTGTCTGAAGACCTCTAACAAGGCCACTCCTAATAGGGTGATTCAAATCCTCTAATAGGGTCACACTTAACCATGTGTTTTTTAACCTTTAATGAGGTTGGCTCCTAACATGGCTCACTTTAGAAGAGTGAAAATTTGTAACTAGTTGCATTGGTGGTTTTCCCAAATTGGGTTTCCATATTAAATCTTGGTGCCTCATGTGCTCATGTTATTTTCTTAATGCTTTATGTATCTATAAGTAAGCTACTAAAGATTAATACACATTAATATCATATGACTATTTTGTTAACCAAGTTATAGTGAATATCTAATTCCAACCAAGCATAAGGGACTACTAGAACATCATCTTTTGGAGTATCATCCAGTACTACATTATTATTTTCTTTCTTCTCATGCTACTGCAATGGATCTTTGTGCACCATTTTCTCATTGAATATGGCATCTCTGCTTCTTAAAAAAGTACAATTTTCAAAATCCCAAAGCCTATTACCAAATTCATCAAGGCTATATCCAAAAAAAACACATTTCTTGGACTTAGCTTCGAGCTTGGTTCTATTTTTAGAATCTATATGTGCAAATGCTTCACAACCAAAGGATTTGAGAAGAGAATAACTCACCTTCTTACCAGTTCACACTTCCTCTAGAATACATTGATCCAAAGGAGTAGAGGGACCTCTATTAATCAAATATACAATAGTATTGATAGCCTCCACTAGCATGTTTAAGTCCATCCCAACATGCAACCTAATGCTCCTTGTACACTCCATTATTGTCCTATTCATGTGTTCAACAACTCTGTTTTCTTGTGGAGTCCATGTCTAAGAATACCATTAGTGGAGAAACAATATTCAAATTCATGATAACAATACTCACCACCATTATAAAATCTGAGCCATTTTAATCTCTTGCCAATCTTACTTTCAACCAAGCATTTACATTTCTTAAAGGTTACAAATACATCAAATTTTTGCCAAAGGAAATAAACCTAGATTTGTGTAGTTGCATCATCAAGGAATGTAGCATAATAATGAGAGCCACCAAGGGAAGGTACCTGAGCTAGTCCCCATACATCTATATGCACAAGCTTTAATTTCTTGTTTTTTTTGTTCCCTTCCACTCTTCACAAAACTCACTCTCTTTTGTTTTCCATACATACAACTTTCATAGAAATCCATATTAACACATTTTAGACCTGCCTAAACTTTTTTTGGATGAAGAAATTTCATTCATTTCTCACTCATGTGCCCAAGTCTATTGTACCATAACATTGTATTAGAATCTACAACAATTGTCTATTCTCCCTGCTCAACTATAGCAACTCTTCCTGAACATTTATTTTTTCTCTAAAACAATCAAGGTAGAAGGAACAATATGACCTATACAAAGATATAAGGTGCCTAGTTTTATACATTTTTATACTACAAGGGAACCTTTTGAAACCTTCCAATTTTTATCATTAAAAGTAACTATGCAACCCTCATCACCAAGTTGTCCTATTGAAATTAAATTCCTACTCAGCCTTGGAACATGTCTTACCTCATGTAGTAGATAGTGATTCTCATTATGTGACTTAATCTTAAATTTTCCCTTTCCAACAATCTGACAGGGTTCATTATCCCCCAAATAAACAAGTCCAAAATCCTCTTGGACAAAATAAATAAAATAACCTCTTTGGGGTGTAGCATGAAATGAAGCCTTAGAATCTAAAACCCAAGAATCATCAATACTTTCTAAATAAAGAAGCAAAGCATCCTCTTTGAATTTGTTACTTACCACATTTGTCTCTTTGTTCCCTTCTAGTTTATCTCCTTCATTGTTCTTTTTTTTTTATTAGATTGTAGGAACCGGGTGCAGCACGACCCCCCCTATAAATTGTAGTGTGCTGGGTAAAATTTTTAATGTGACTGGTAGTGTTGGCATGACATGCCCATTGGTACCACAGGGATGGTGGAGACTAGAACTTGTGACCAACCCCCTACAATAGGAAAAATTTAGCCAACCAAGCTAGGGCCCCTGCCCTCCTTCATTGTTCTTTTAAATCTATCAATCTTTTTTCTTATTCCCTTGTAAACCCTACTACTAGCAATCTCTCGATCCTCTAGATTGAGACCTCTTCCCTTTGACTTTTCTCTTGATTTTTCATGATTTCTAGAATTACTTCCTCTTTCAATTGTTTTGCCTCTTCTATGTGCATTCAAAGCACTTCCTGATGTAGATTCCTACAAGTTTCCTAACTCAAAATAACACTAATCAAATCATCAAATTTTAGGGTATTAGTTTCAGAAATAGAAGTACTCACAGTCATTACCAAATCATTTTAGCATTCAGGCAAATAACACAAAATCAAGAGAGCCCTAATTTTTTCATCAAAATTAGAAGATAATTGACAAGTAACTATATTAAACTCATTGAAATAATCTACAATAGATCCACCTACTTTTATCTTCATATTAAATAAATTCTTCATGAGAAATACCTTGTTTGAAGTGGAGGGCTTGTTGGTCTGATTTTTTGCATTATAAATTTTCCCAATCTAGGTGTAAAAAATCAGATTTGAGTCCATTGTTAGAGGCTAGGGTTTCTAGTTTTTGGCCTTGTAGTTTCATTACCCTTTGAAAATATTTGTCAAACCCTAGGTCTTGTTACTTTTGAATTTATCTCGGCTTGAAATCTTTTAAAAGGTGCGAATAACCCTTTCTCAGTTAAGATTTTTATCATGTTGAGTACCTTTTTAAAAGTCTTTCCCACCATCTGATCCTAGTTAGATCCATGGCTATTGTGTCATCATTATAAAAAGGTGCAAGGTTTTTTACCATAACAACATAGCAACTGTAGGGAAATGGAGTCATGGTATCATAAGGTGAAAACCAGTGCTAGAGATGTGCATTGATTTGGAAAAAGTTTAGTCATGTGCTCCATCTCAGAGTTGTCAATGTCAAAAAGGATGCATGTGGAGAAAGTTGTGGTTGGTGTCACTAGAAATTAAATTTTCTAGTAGGTCACTATGTCATGACTGAAAAATCCTTGCACCTCACCGATGGTGATATGGCACCTTGCTGAAAAATTAGGAAAGCAACAACCTTTTGAAATTGACAGCAACAATGAAAGTTCCCACATAGTATCATAACTATTCATATTGATTGTTCTGACAAAGGTATTGATTAATGTAATCATGATTGACAAAGTACCTTTTCTCCCATCGCTAAAGTTTTAGCAGATCATCGTAGGTTGGTATGTTGCAACTAGAAAGGTAATGAATTTTGACGATAAGGACATAACAACTCGTCGAAAAATAATAATGTGGTGACAGTTCCAAAAGGTGGGTCCCAATGAATTCTTCATCAAAAATGCATCATGCACTCCCATGATACAATGGCATCATGCTAAAGATGTATGAACTAGAAACTTTGAATCCACCAGAGGTCATTATGTCATGATCAAAAAAGCTTTACGCCTTACTAGTAGTGATGTAGTAACTCACCTGAAAGTGTGAAATGCAGCGAGGTCCAGAAGACATGATGTCACCATATGGATTAAAATAATAATATATATGCCAGCATGTGAGGATAGTTCCAAGTCATTAGGAATGTGGACCCACACCCAAGTCATATCTTAGATGAACAATGATAATCGTTGGATCAAGGGCAGATCAATGATCGTCGCATAGTTGCCATGGAGAAGTGCTCAAAGTTTAAGGGTAGTGACAAAGTGAGAAAAGCCAATGGATAGTGGACCCACCATTTTGTATTAAAAAATGAATTAATTTTCCTCCACTTGATTGAAGTGAGATCAATAGTTATTGCTATCTTGCATAGGTGATGTGCTCACTTATGCATAGTGAGATAGTGACATGGTGACACATGTCCTTAAGAACTTGTGGGTCCATTTTGAAGCACAAACCATAAAGGGAAGGTGTAGGTGAAGACTTTTCATTGGTTTGACTGCTAATGTGTTAAGAAGAAGATAAGTTAGCCCTATTTTCACTCATGGATTGTAGGATTTTCTGAGATCAATGGTGAAAAATTGAAAAGGGAAGGTGATGCCACTCTATTTCCCTTACAATTCATTTATGAGGTTTGAAGGCTTCATGTGTGAGAAAAAATAGAGTATATTGCAAAGGATCTCACCATTTTTATCTTACATGAACAAGACTTCAAGCTATCAGAGTAGGAGAAATTACTGAGGTATTGTGTTGAGCTTGATTAAAAGGTGAAGCAGTTTCCCCATTGTTCATGACATAATTACAGAATTACAGAGCAAACAAGAAAAATATTAAGTTCTTATATACAATAATCTCTATAGCATTTTAATTTATGTGAATTATAGTCAAAATGCTTCCAAAGAAGGTTTTCTCAGGGCAAGAGGACTATTTAGCTAGAAATATTCATGATGATTTTCTTGAATTGCTCCCTGAATCCACCACTGAGATTGTGCAAGTTAAGAAGTTAACTTCCTTAAACCCTAGGCTAAAAATTACATATGGGTTATATGATAAGGGGAACTAGGTTAGGGATGCAAAAAAATTCTCAAACTAGTCTTTCTTTGTTCAAGAAATGGTTTTTAGAGAGGAATCTATTTTCCCCACATGCCAACATTTGGAATTTTGATTTGGGAAAGTTAGTGGTTCCCAGTGTTTTTATAGACAATGACTTTCTTGAAGTCATTGCCAAAAATTATGACCAAGTAGTTAGATTAGTAAGAAGAATTGATGGTGTGCCTCTGGTTACAATTAGTCTTGAGGAAATTAGGGAGGTATTTCATCTAGAGCCATTGATAGATTATCATGTACCCATCAATTTACCAGAATTAGAAAAGAAACATATATCAAAGAAGGATGTGATTAGGGGAGGTGCATTGAGGGCACATATTGGCATGATTGGGAATTTTCTAGTAATCAATGCAGCCTCTAAGGAACCTTTCAAGAAAGAATATTTCACTTCCAGGGCTATAGAGACATACAAGACTTTATGTCAAGTTTTTTGTGAGGACAAACAGATTGTCATGCCCATCAGTCTTATGTACATGATGTTTCAGATTGCTTCCTTTGGTGTGGATGTTATTTTTGACTTTTCCTCCTATTTAGAAGAGGAAATTCATATTGGCCTAGTAGAAATCATGAAGGGCAAAGTTGAAAAGCTTTTTGGCCATTATTCTTTGTTGATACATATGTTCTTGTTTAAAGGAGTAGCATATTTTCGTACAAGGAAATGGACTTAAATAGAGAACAAGATGGAGAAGCACTTCCAATATAGTTATGGAGTGCAGACATGACCTAGGATGTAGAGAACGATAGCTTTGGTAGGTTTGATAGATACTTTGCATCAAAGTTAAGGTGCCTCATATTAAGTGACAATCCTAGAGTGCCTAAGGCACTGATGAGTTTGATTAGGCCTATGGATAATCCTATTGTCTTGAAAGTTTCACATAATTTGGGAGATATTATCCCATACTCTATTTCTACTATCATTAGGGTTTATGGTTTTAAAGGTAACCCTCATGTACTACCTTACTAGGTACCTCTAAAGATAGGGATGGCTGAATTTGTGTGGCAGCTAGGGGGACTAGAAGAAAGTTTTTTGATAAAAAGATCAAGAGGGTCAATATTCCCCACTTGTACTATAGCCCATCAATTTGTGATCACTAAAGGGGGTTGGCTTTTTCTACATAAAATTTTGGATCAGTACAAAATGGTTGTTTCTCATCCCTATTTTTGTGATACTAATGGATTTTATAACTTGGTTTTTAGACACAGGATTAAGTTTGGCAAAATTGACCATGAATTTTATTACCTTGAGGACATCATATGAAATGAGTTTTCCTTGTAGGAATAGGAAACTAAAAAAGAAAAATGGAGATTTTACTCAAGGGTTCTGGAATTTATACATTGTTTTGATAAAGATTATAGTCCTTTAGATAATGTTGTAATAGAGGCAAATAAGATTAAAAAGTTCATGAATACTTTTCTTGAAATAATGGAGACTATGAATGAGAAGAAACAATTCTTTATTGATTCATACCCAAATAAGGCTAGGGAGGTCATGAGGAGGTTGGAATTCACTCCTAATATAGTATCTAGACATTTGATTGTCCAAAATAGGCTAGTTTATACCATAATTCAAAATTAAAACGCCACTGTGGATAAGGATAAACAAATAATGGAATCCACCAGTGTTGTCCTAGAAGAGAGACCCGATGAGCCTTCTCCTAAGAGGTAGAGAATAATGAAGGAACATGATCCTCATGTTGAGGAATATTTTCCTACTCAATCCCCTTTGCAGATTGGAGAAGAGCAACTCATTGGGGAATAGATTGAACAAATGGGGTCACAAGGAGATGTGTTTATTACCCAGGTAGAATTGGATGAGGGAAACCCTCAAGAGCCTCCTATACCAAGCCTCGAATTGACAGTGGTAAATTACAAAGGTAGGGAATTGGACCCTGTCATAGAGCAAGCTAGTCATCAATTTTTATCAGATGATAGCTTTGTTAAGTCTAGAGCTTTCTACCAATTTGCATGGCAGGCCAATATGGGAAAATTTGAAGAGAAATGTAATAAGCTAAGAATAGAGCATCCAAGAATGGATAAAAATACCTTGCAAAATTAGGTAAAAGAAGAAATGATTAAAGAATTTCAAAATATAAGCCCTAAAGAAGGAAGACAGATGTTAAAAGCATCAAACCTTTTATTTCTGCCCAATTGGGACATAGCTGATGCTTTGGTTTTTAATTCTATTTCTAATAAATTGGATTTGCAAGACCAGAATAAGAAAGAATTCATAGGTACTACATTTAGTGAAGACTAGGCTGCCTTAGTTATTTGGTCATTGAGGAAAGGATCAAGAGCTACCTAATCACAACTAGATGAATATGGATTGATGGGAAATATAATTGTAAGAAGAGTAGCTGATACTTCCCATGTACAGGCTATACACATGAATGTAGGAACATCTCAGTTTTTTTTGGCCATTGCTAAAAAGGAGAAAAAAGCAATGTTTGAATTGTAGAGCAAGTATGAGACAATTTTGAAGGCTTATAATAAAGAGGTTTGAAAGAGGATTGAACTAGAAAATAAGGTTTTGGGATGGTCTTCTAGACCAAGGATTACATATCCTCACCCTTCAATGGAACCTTTTAAATCCACACCCCTTATACAAATACCAGATACACCACAAAGGCCAAAGTACTACACAATTGAAGATTTTGAAGAGGAAAAAAGCAAGTTGTGGGCATTACATGTTGAGCTAAATGTATAGTATGAATACAAATTAAGGAAGGCTCTCATGTATTTGGTAGATAAAATTGAATGGCCATTTATTTTATGATCAAATGACAAGAGTAATAAACATTTGGGATGAAATAAAGGAAAATGATGAGGCTTTGAAGCCTATTGTGAATAAGTGGGGAAAGAGAAAAAGGGGAAAAGAAATGACATTTTTGTGCTACTCTATCATAAGGTCTTCACATGATCAAATTGTTAATAATCTCCCAAAATTTGATAATAAAAGGGCTCACCTACAAAGAATAATAGTTGGCTACTTAAATATATATATATATATATATATATATATATATATATATATATATATAAGAGCCAAAAGTTTGATTTATTTCCTCATGCCCTAGATAGAAAGAATAAATTGAAAATAAAAGATGAATGGGCTAAAGAACTAGATCATTTATTCTATTTGAGGATGAATAAAATCTTCAATGAAACGGGGCATGCTTGGTGGGCCACCATGACAGAAGAATTGGTGAAAGTCCAGTTATTTTTTGATTCTTTGAAATAGGAATTTGTTAGTATTAATAAGGAGGTTGAGTATGTACTTATAAAATAAAGTGATATTTTGCAATTCAATTGGCCGAATGATAAAAATTTTGACACATGGATGGCAGATATTGCTTCTGGTGAACAATTTGAAGAGGTTAAAATTGATAATGATGAGGTGTAGGAGGATGAGGTGTAGATTATTGACAAAACAACACCAGATCTAAAAGATGAGTAAGATAAAGGTCACCAATTAGTTTTAGCTATAGGTTCAGAAGCCCATGATGTGGACATGACAGAATAACAATCAAGAGTAAAAGTAGTTTTGTCTATTCAAGATGAAAATAGTGAAGACCCATGGGTAGAAATTGATTTGCAAGCACCATAACAAGATTCAACATTAGCTAGCTTAGTAGCTACATATTCCAAATATTTAGAATAGTGGTGGCAAATCAAAAGACCCAGTAGCTTGTAATAATGTAACAATATTGGGACCTACTAAAGAATGTCTTGATGTGTTAGCATTCTGTTACACTAAGTTTTGTCTTTTTTAGACTTTATTTGTCTTTTGTTTGGAAGGACACCTATTAATCACATTTTCCCTTTGCTTGTTGCAATTCATGCTTATATAAATGAGTTTTCAAGGCATTGTGATGGTCCAAAAGTGTTGGAATTATGATATATTTGTCATTAGTTACAACACTTATTTGATTCTGAATGCTTACCAAGCTCATCACTCAGTCTACAGTTCATACCGAGCATTCAGTAGTGGTTACCGAGCAGAACAGTTCATACCATGCTGAACAGTGGTCACCGAGAAAATGGGAAGTTCAGTAGTGTTTACCAAGTTCTCAGTGTTCACCGAGCCATCAATTGAAATCAATGTTTACCGAGTGATCAAGGTAAATGAAAGACTTAGTGTTTACCGTGTGATCAAGGTAAATGAAGGACTTAGTGTTTATTGAGTGATCAGGGTAAACGGAGGAATCAATGTTTACCAAGTGAAGAAGGTTATCAATGGATTTAGTTTTTACCGAGTAACACAATATTCACGGAGTCACCAATGGTTATCAAGTTCCAAACTAATTAGAGTGATTAATATGGATCGTGCCTCTACTTTTACCGAGTGCATGATGATGCAACATATTGTAGTGGATGCCGAGTATCAGAAGGTCACTGAGTCAATTTGAGGAACCTGAGTTTTCTACTATTTGGCCGACTCAGTAATGTTTTGTTCACTTGTGTTTGGCCGACCTTGCTAGTGTAAATATTGGAATGGTATATATGTAATGTATTATATCATTTGTAAAATATAATGAGATGTTGTGTATCATTGAATTACAATATTTTGAGAAGAGTAAAAGAGAATCAATAGCAGAATAGAGGAATACAGCAAGGTCAAAATAAATGCAGAAAAGTTATATCTATCACATCAAGTGATCAGTGCATAAAGGATCTTATCAACAATCAGTTGTAACCAAATCCATTGCTTCATCCTAATAGGTGAATCAGTTTGTAAATCCTTTAACAAGGTAGA
Organism: Cupressus sempervirens; assembly: GCA_028749045.1. Lineage (NCBI taxonomy): Eukaryota > Viridiplantae > Streptophyta > Pinopsida > Cupressales > Cupressaceae > Cupressus > Cupressus sempervirens. Next base: position 267,194,789 of record CM053792.1, on the reverse strand, counting down.
CTTAACAATCTTTTGTAAATCTTCTAATAGAGTGCATACTTCATTGTATGTTTGTAAATCCTCTAACAAGGTGGATCTAGCAATCCTACTTGCTCCTAACAAGGTAGATCACTAGAAGTGATCATTGTAAGCCTTAACAGGCCAACTTTATATTGTAGTATTGAATTTTTGTGGGCATCATCCCCACCCCAATTTTACTTTCTAATTGGAAGGTTTTTGGGTCACCAAATTAGTGTGTTCATGTGTTATGAATGTTTATCTTTTCATGCATACAGTAGATTAGATGGATGAGTGGCGAATATGTTATTATGCTGAATTTATTTAAAGTTTTAGGGTTACTGATTCACCTCTCCCCTCTTAGTAACCTTGTTAGTCTTGATTATTTCCAACACAAAAGTTGTATAACTTTTTTTTTTTGTTCAAAAAAGGTACAATCAGTCTAGTTGTATGTAGATGTGTTGAGCTTACTATCAAACATGTACTCTCTAATAATATATAGAAATGACAGAATTGGCAATATATTATGGGCTTCTCACTAAATTTCTATTGGTCATTGTATTAGTCATCTAAAAGGATAATACAAAGGGTTACTTGCACCAGATTTGTGACACCAATTTATGTCTCCATTTCATGAGTTTATTTATTTTGAGGTCATTTGAATAAGGTTCAATTGATTGAATGCAGTCTAGATAGGTTGTATATTGGTACTATTGTTGCTTTTAATTCAAGGAATTATATAAATGCTTTAGTAAATCAATAGAATTTGTGAGTTTATGAAATGGATAATTCATAAGAATGGGAATGGGTGATTACAATTGATAGATTCATTTACAAGTTACTTGAATTAGATCTCCTGCTAATAGTCAGCCTTTTTCCCAAATAAGGCACTAGTCACATAAGTCAAAAGTGAGTAAGGGTAAATTTTGTCACTACATATCAAATCAATTATAAAATCAATATCATTTTGTTCATGAATGTTGGTCACCACTCATTTAGGTAGCTACTATTTCTAGAAATATTTGTGAACCATAGGAGATTTATGACCAGATCTACTTGTGAGGGATGTATATAAATTTGAAAATATTTAGGAATTGGATGAACTGTGTATGTGTTTGAAGATAGAAGATGAGAATCAGAATGAAACTAAGATAATTGGCATACAATAGTTTTCTTTGAATCATCCCTAGGTATACCCACCTTGGTTTTGCAGAGCCTAAAGAGTAGAAAACCATCCTTGGTTTTGTTGAAGTTGGGTCCAAGTGGTTTGCACATGTAATTTTTAGTAGGAAGTGGCTAATCCTTAGGTTATGTGAGTATTACCACCTTGGTATTGAGCATTTTGTTGTTCAGTAGTTTCAAAGACCAATAGGGCTTTTCATACAATTCTTTTAGGGTTTGCATCAACTCTTTTATCATCTTCTCTTTTTTAATGTTAAATTTCATCGATGATGCTAGGAATAATCAAATTCTTCTGAGTGTCATTCTATCTAAAATCTCTCAGTCCTCATCTATCATAGTTCTATGTTCCTTTTCTTTTCCTTCCAATGGCTTCCATAAATCCTTCTAATAAAGATAGTCATCTATTTACATTTTCCATAACTGAAAGTTCTTCCCATTAAACTTCTCAACCTTCATCTCATCCCCATTTGTCATTGCTCCCACTCAACTATAAGACTCTAACTCAACTATGAGACATTCATGTAGTAGATAACTAAAAAAACAACCTTTTTTTAATACCACTTGTCAAGAATAACCATAGACAAAAATAAAAATTACATGCAAATATAACCAATATCAAAAAATAACAAATCGCACAGAAGAGAACACACAATAGAAAGATTTAACATGGTTCACCCAATCCTTGGGCTATGTCCAACAAACATTGAGTCTAATATTATTATTATCCAGTGATTTCGACCTAATTAAAATCTGTAATCCCTTATAGTTCAATACCACTATAGGAAGAAATTATCACATCACACCTTATGAAATCCCTAACCATAAGCCATTTTATACAAGTATTTTTGTCACTTTAGGGTTAAACTTAGTTACAACATGTTAGAGGAATTATGGAGTATGTAGAGTACTTTCCTAATCAGTCACCACAAACTAACACCCACTACCAAGAAAGAAAGATCCAAGATCACACAAATTGAGTAAAAACATACTTGGATTTATCAAAAGAGGAAGATGTTCAAGATTTAGTGAGTAAGTTATTGAAGAAGTAAAAGAATGAGAGAAGTAATGATAAGAAAACTAAGATATATGATGAATAATTTAGAGTTGTGAATCACTTTGTGCCTAAGGCCATTAATGAACATGTTTAAGCAATAAAAAATTAAATGATGAAGATAAAATGAAGATTTGAAGAGGTAGGTATTGTGACATAGTACATGGTGGGTGAATCACCAAAGGAGATGTCTGAGCCCGCAATAATTAACTACACAAAAAATTAATAAAAATAACATAGGGATTTATATCCAAAAAACCCCCATTCTCATAATAAAGCCATAAGATTTTCATTCTACATGCCTTGCTATAAGGCCTTCTAGGTTATAGCCAAATAGAAAAAAACTAAAATAGTAATTTGGTTAAGACCTTGCAAGATCCAAACTCTAGCTGACCCAAATCCATAATCTGGTTGAGAACTCTAAGAAGAATCTAAACTTGTGCTCGCAAGCCATCAAGAAACCTTCTTATTTCCCAAGCCCACTCTTAGCTACTAGCTCTACTAAAATTTTCTCTTCTTAGCTACTCCCTTTTCTCCATAGTGAATGAAAAAATAAATCTAGACTCTACAAGACCCTATAATTATACTAAACCAAGCCACAATTTAGGTTAGTCGAATATACATTATATAAATACTCACATTAAATAAACCCACAAGCCACAAGTTGGCATGGCAATAGAAATTAAATGAAATAACTAAATACTTAGGACATGTCCCCAATTTTATGATTCATAACTAATTCAAATAACAACATAAGAGTACGTATCCTTAGGAATAGGTTCACATTCTACCCAACAATCCAAATCCAAGAATGCACTCACTAACTCGCTCAGATTGAAGCTCACAAATACAATCTCCAAAGTTTGAAAGTAAATCAGGAACACATGACCAACGGTCACCAAAATAGCTCCAACTCTAGGATGATAATTCCAATCTATATGTTCACTTAGGATAAGGTTTCCCAATATGCCTCAATTATATCCCAAACTATGCAAATCATAGCTCCACAAATCCAAGTAGAAATCCCTTACATACATGATTGCTGACTACCCTAGGATGCTCATGCATCAGACACCCTAGGTGCAAAAAAAGATTTTCTCAGGAGTTGGAAGATCATATTTTAGGGTTCATCACATAAATCCCAAAATGGTTCCTCATATATATGTCCTCCACCACATAAACTTGTACAATCTCTCCCTTTTTCTACTTTCTACAACTCCTTTCTTGTAAGTTTCATCTTCAAAAATGTGTTTGGTGTGCGATAGGTCTTTTTTCCATGTTGATATCTAACCCCTTTAGAATATTTACTCTCAACTCACCTACCAAAACTAAGTTTCCTCCTATTGAGATCTACATTATACAAAGGAATTAGAGAATTCTTCCTGCCACCCTTCTCAATAGTAAACGCATTCTTGACATAATCGTGCACTAATCTACAATCATACTACTAAGGTCTACCAAGCAATATGTGACAACTAGTCATGTCCACAATATCACACAATAATTGGTCAACACACTATCCAATATCAAAATCAACAAGATATTTCTCCCTTACTTCCAAACCATGTTCAACATATATCCAACTTATCCTATAAGGACAAGGATGTCTCACTCTATTCAAACCAAGTTTCTAAACCATCTCCTTAGTTGCTAGGCTATCAATACTACAACCATCCACAATTACATTCCATCATTTACCTCAAGACTTACAATGAGTCCTAAACAAATTCCTTCTTTGACAAGGTCCTAGTGTCTTCTTACCGAGAAATATTATTTGAATCAACAAATTATCCCCTTCAAGTTCATTTACTAAATATAAATTCTCATTCACCATAGAAACCTTTTTCTTACCAAACATCCTGTCAGCACTGGGATATTCAAAATCTCAATGACCATCTTCACCACATTTGAAACAATGTCCCCTAAATGCACCTCTACCTATTCTCTTCCTCTATTCAATAGGTTTTGGTCCATCTTCAGAAATATATTTGTCCTTCTCAAAGAGTTTCTTATTTTTCTTCCCTCTCGAATTACCTTGATGTGTTATCTTCAACTTTTCTCCTTCCCTTATAGTATATTGATAAGAATCCTCTATTGAAGTAATATTCAACATAGCAATCCCATCCTAGATATTGAATCTCAAACCATTAATATATCTAGCCACCTATTTCTTAGATAACTCTCTATATCCAGACCAAATATTCAACTTATAGAACTCCTCAGTATAATTCTTTATAGACATATGCTTCTATTTTAAATTCTATAACCTCTTAAAAAATTCAAGTTCATAATCAACAGGAATGAACTTATCTTTTAATTATGTTACCATCAATCTCTATCTAGTGATAGTTACTTCACCTTCCTCTTCTCTATATCTTTTTAATTCTTTCTACCATAATGCAACATGTTATTTCAAAATATTTTCTGCCAACCTTTTTCTTAGTGAATCACTAATATCCTCTAACTCAAAGTAGTCTTCTAATTCACCAATCCAATGAATTGGGTCTTTGGAATTCAAAGTACCTAAGTAATTGGAAACATCATTTTGGAAATGCAATGAGTAACTAAGAGGGGAGGGGTGAATTGGTTACCACAAAAAAATTCAAAGTCTCTCAGATGTCAATACAAAATTTTCACTTAGTAAGCCAAATCCTTTCTCTGCTCGATTAGAACTAGAAATTCATTGTAACTTGGTTAACATAGAAGTCTTAAGAGATTAATTTTTATTAAAATTTAGTAACTTAGTTGTAGATACATAAATCATTAAGAAAATAACATGAAAAAATGAGACCCCAAGATTTCACATGGAAACCCAATTTGGGAAAACCACCAATTCAACTAGTTATGACTTTTTACTCTTTTGAAATGAGCCCTATTAAGAGCCAACCCTATTAAAGGTTATAAAACATGGGGTTAAGTGTGACCCTATTAGAATATTTTAATCACCCTATTATTAGAGGTTTTCAGACACTTGAATCTAAAATATCACCTTGTTAGAGGATGTACAAAATGATTGTTAAGCCAACTTTGTTAAGAGATTTCTTCACTACTACAAATGTTAGAGAGAAATAATGATTGACCTAATTGCTAAGGAAACTAACTTTGTAGACATAGATTGTTTTTCTCATTTATCCTCTTCATCATTCCTAATATGAATATTATATGCATCTCTTCATATATTCTATATTTAATCAGATGTCCCTTTTATTTTGCATCTTTCTCATTATTCCAATTTCTTGCTTTAATCTACAACTTGACCTTTCATATATATGAAACTCAATGCAAATTTTTCTTGAATACCTATTCATACAAACATTTAACATCCACTTAGTTGGCTTGTATAAATTAATTAATTAATAAAATCAATTTGCTGATAGTTGGCTAACACTTGACTAATCACCCAGTTAATACAAAACTTTCTTTGATAACTGACCAAACTTAGTTAGCACTAATTGTTCTTCATTGATTGATCAGGCTTGGTTGACACTAATTTCATTCATTGACCAACTAGGCTTGGTTGACATTGACTTCTTCTTAGTTGATACTGAAATATTCTTTGGTACCTATTGAGATGTCATTTTGCATGATGTTGGATGGTAGGAATCCTCTTGAATCTCTCACTTGAAAAGTTGATCAAGGACCAACTCCAAGGTTTTGGGTCAGTTTTGAAACCTAGTGGGTTTTTTCAATTGAAACCACAAAAGAGATATTTTATTTTATTTTATATTTCATGATGAATGCAATTTATCGATACACCTATATGAATTCTTATTTTAACCAAGTGTTTAAAAAAGGAAAATAAAAAAGATAGAGTAGTGAGAGATTAACGAAAATAATTGAAAGGGAAATTCCTAAATGATAAGTAGGAGATAATTTCCACAGCAAGCCAAATTGTGATATTGCTATTAGGATTTAATTGTTTGATTTTGAGAGAAGTCCCAATCCTTCACCCCTGTGAGCATCACCTAGATCCAATGAGTGCTAAGTATTCCATTTATTCTCATGAGAGATGGATTCATGTTGAATCACTACTCATGAAACATGGGTCAATGAGTTTGACTCAAAATCATACAGTTAAATCCTGATACCAATATCACAGGGAAATTCCTAATATACATAAACCAAGGTAAAAATATGTCTATGAATTAAATTATCAAAAGGATCAAGTAGGAATCCAATGAAATTAGGAGCATGGTTTCCTCAACTCCACTAATGCAATTGTTGATGGAAACTCAATAATAACTAAAAGATGTTTCACATTTTATCAAAATGTAAGGCTACAAAAAGTGTGCTCATGCAAGACAAAATGTTATGCAAGAACAATAGATGAGCCTTTCTCCAATTTGTCACAATAATGGAATTTGTTAACATGAGGAAAACAATAGAACTAAAATATTGTACAATCATAACAACACAATAAAACCATTGGCTCTATTATTATTCATGTAAACACATTCAAAAAAACAACACACTCTAGCAAGAATAACTACATTCAAAATGAGAGCACCAATAGCATATATTATTGCATCAAAATAATGGCTTGGAGTATATATTACATCCATGTATATATAAGTGTTAGTGAATAGATTGTCCTTCGAGGAAATGTGTGCAAATCCGACCCTGAATGCCCAAGTGAGAGGACAAACTAGCACCAACAGTTGGATAGGTTATTATTAGATTAATAACCTTCCTCTGAATTTTATCGGGTACAGCTCCCTATGTGAAATGTTCAATGAAGTTAAATATCCTACACTTTTACCCGAAAGTACGAAAGGATCTCTCACAAATTCTTAGATCATGAGGTATAGATTATTTCTAACAACAAAGAGATACTTTAACTAACCTACAGAAATGAATAGTAACACTAATCTGCAGTAAAGATAGTAACCAGATATCTAGAACTGATAAATCAGGATTCACAAAGTAATACTTACTTAACATGCTTGAACACAAGGTTTCTAAGCCATATTCAAGAAGATACATATATAGACATCAAATCTCTGTATGCACAAAGTCGTGAAAAAACTAAAACACCCATATCATATCTACCAATTACTGTCATTACAATATCTACCTATCTAAAACTCTAACCATTCTACCCTCCCCTTTGCAGCAGCATAAAATCTCCTGTAAGGGAAAAGCAGAATTCTCAGCCCAAACTCTCCTGTACTGCAGCACCAAAGTCTCCCCTACAGAAAAGAAGTGGAACCCCTGTTCACTTTGACGTTGGCATATTTAACCTGCTCTTTCCTATGGCTTTTCAGTTTTCATAACTGATTCTTGAAACTACTTCTTGAATGTCCAGTCTTTTCACCTTCTCAGGAACTTTCTCATTCTTCCTTTCTTGGTTTACCTTTTATGAAATAAACCTCATTCTAAGTTTACATTTATAAGTAAATTTTCAAAAGTTGTTTCCATGTGACTCTTCAATCTTATAATGCCATCATGTGCTAAATGATTTTCAAAGTCTTTTAAATAAGAAGAGGAAGCACCACGATTATCTTGATATCTCCTTTCTTAATGCTTTGACATTTTGGCTTTATACCTTATGCATTAACTTTGGGGCAACTCGAGTTTGAAAGTTTAGTATCAATCTTCATGTTTTGGAATGGTCATACCATGATAGAATCGATGCCTTTGTTGTGTACTAGCTCGTGGCTCCACATGGACAAAGCCAAAGAACTCGGGTCATTCCACTAGTTGGCCATCTTTCCTATGAAACAAAAAAAAAACATCTACCAATCTGAACTAAATTCATTGTGATTTCCTTTAACCTCAAATGATTCTGAGGACAAGTTATAAAGGCAGGCTTAATTTTTGTAAGTTCATAGTCACCATAACACCAATGATAATCAATGACCATCCAACAACAAATAAGATCCATGTAAATGAAATGATAGGTAATGTTTCACTAAGGTCCAACATGACCACAACAATGTTAGTAATGAGAGATGAAACTGTTACACATGTGGATACTACGTTTGCTCTTCCATGTTTGAAGCTATCTTTTACCTTGAGTGCCACAATTTTTCTATTGATAATCCTCCAACAACCGACACATGGCTTGGTATTGGGTTCCTTTTGAATTGAGCTCCTCAATATAAAACTCACCTCTAGATCTTAGGTGCTTTATTAGACATTCAATGCACAGTTGTGAAAGACTATAGGAAACTAGTGAGTAGAGTAGGATTGCTATATGATTGTGTGTGGATGACTTACATGCCCATTTTCCTTCCTCTTACTCATGGTCTCCAAACTGCTACTTCTCTTATTCAACTGGTGTTTAACAAAATATGAAGACACATAGGTTTGTTTTGGCATAGGTCATGATGAAGATAATATGTCGCATTTCATTTTGGATACTCCCTTAAACCGCTATGGGCCCATGGGTCTATCATCCTTTTTCACCCTTTTGTCGATAGGAAATGGCTCAAATACCATACACCTAATTGCAATTGAAATCTACTTTGGATGTATTCAGGTGAGTACACATGGGATATGCTCCAAACCAAATTGTTATATGGGATGTTGACAATTTGAATTCTTGAATATTCTTCATACATCTGCTCTTAATCTCCACTTTATCCATGTATATGATGTACACACTCATCGAGAACCTTAGGAAATAGATCACTACATTCTTATTGATTTTTACTTTAGGAATTCTAACACTTGGATTCGCATGCAATGAATCCACGGCTTTTATTTTCAACTATCACTATGCACAGGCCGTGGGTGCCTATCTTTTACATTTTCATCATCACTGAGCTTGACTGATTTTTATATAACCATATATGCATTCTGTGTTGAATAGTTTTGAATTTGAAAAGGTATCTTAATTTGCAGACATCAGACTGCTACCCTTTTTGCTTTGATATTATTCTTGCACGGGTTTTGCTCTCGATCCTTCAAGAATTTTAGTATCTCTGCCTGTAATATCTGATACATAGAATACCATCATAATCCTTGTGTAAATGCAAGAGCCTTATGAGAAAACATTTGAAAATCTGACAATGATATATTTACTCATCTTGCATCTGATACCTTCCTTTTATCCATCTATATTTCCTTTGAAACATTATAATCATGATGAAGACATCACCATTTTATGACAAGGCAGTTGTCCTCAACTCGGATATCACCAAGTTTCATGATATGTAGGCCTCAAAGATAATGGATTTAGTTATCCATTGATGACTTATACAAACTTCAATGTTATCTTCTTCAATAGTTATTTCTCTAGCTCCATTGAACTGATATTTTAATTACAATCCATATGTATGAATGTCTAAGAGCTTTGAGTCCTTCCTTGTATATGCCACATGTCCAATAATGTTGAACTTCAGGCTTTCTGTCCTGAATTTGTACTGTTTGAAGCTGCGAATTGAAGTATTGAACTGTATCTCAAACTCAACACTGTAAGCTCTTGAATCTGTTTATGTGATCTTGTAAATGTTGGACTTTCAAATATCAAAATTTAATTTGTATCAGAAGCTAGGATCTGCACTTCAACTTCCATCAATCATGAGCTTGCAAGATGAACATTTCTGAACCACTGAACCACTTTGAACTACTTTGAACTAAAGTTTGAAGTGGTTCAAAAACTCTGAACTTGAAGTTTTGAAACTATGACCATATTGGGCACTAACAATAAGAAATCATCTACTCCCTTTGTATTTGGAGTGAGATCTCTTAAAATGCAAACTTATGCTAAAAAATAATAATAATAAAATCTAATTATGTATGAAATGACTCTCTAAATGGTGCTAAGTAGGTCTCCACCCTTCTTTTTATCAATTAATAGGTGCATGAGCCTTTACATGACTTAAAAGAATACAAGAATGAGAAGATAAGAAGATAGAAGCCATGGGATGATCTAGGAGTCTTTGGGAGCTCTAAAAATGGAAGCTTGGCCTTCTTTGGGTATTTTTGGGAGTTAAACTACCATCAAAAATGCATTTCTGATGCATGAAATGCTCTAAAATAGCAACTAGCAGTTAATTGCTAGCACATTGCTTCTTCTTCAAAACTATCAGCACACCTATATGAAAAGTGCACCTTTGAAAGGTGCACCTCTGGACCTTGGTGATAGGATCCAAAAATCCAAAAATGCTTCTAAGTGTCAATTTTCTAGAGTGAGAATTTTTTTAAGTCTACCATTTTTTAGAGTGAGAATTTTTCTAACTCTACACTTTTCCAGAGTGAGAATTTTTCTAACTCCGCATTTTTCCAAAGTGAGAATTTTTCTAACTCCATAATTTTCTAGAGTGAGAATTTTTCTAACTCCACTATTTTCCAGAGTGAAATTTTTTCTAAATCCACAATTTTCCGAAGTGAGAATTTTTCCAACTGCATAATTTTTCAGAGTGAGAATTTTTCTAACTACGCAATTTTCCAGCGTGAGAATTTTTCTAACTCCACTATTTTCAAGAGTGAGAATTTTTCTAACTTCATAATTTTCTTGAGTGGGAATTTTCAAAACTCCACAATTTTTCATAGTGAGAATTTTTCTAACTCCATAATTTTTGTCATGCCCAAATTGCGAGGCAAAAACACACAATTTTATTTTTTTTAATAATTTGAATGCTCTAAGGTTGATAAGGTTAAATTACATTTCAAGAAAGGACTCTCTTCATTACATCATAAATTACATATCTTGAGAAGGAATGAATCGTTAACCTAATATTGATGCTTATTTCATTTCAACTAATCTTCACACAATAGATTTAAATTTCCTCTATAACAATATAATTAAGATAGATTTAACGTTTATTACATAGCATCTTTTATCTCATATAAAGTTAACATTATAAGAAAGAAATTTTAATCAAGTTCGACTAGATCAAGTTCAATTACAAATCTCATAGATAATTATCGATTTACAATTTAATCGATATTGAAAAGTCGCTAATAAAAAATGATTAACTAGAATTAAAACATATCATATATATATATATATATATATATATATATATATATATATATATATATATATTTATTAACTTTAAATATTTTGACTACTTTAACACAATAATTAACTAACAAAATCCTACTGAAAATCAATTAACAACTAACTAACTCTAAATTTGATCTAATCATAAGTAGAATAAGTGACTAAATTTTAGATAAACCTTAACTTTAAAACTTAAATAAAATTAAGACTAACTAACTAAAGCATAAAACTATCTAACTACCCTTTTAATTAAACTAAATAATCTTAAAAGAAAGCTAAAATAACTTAATCTAAACCACATTTATCATTAACTTATTTAGAAACATACTAACTACAATTTAACAACATAATATTAAACTAACCTAAACTAATACTCATCTAAACAAAAACATCTAACTCATATTAAACTAAAACTAATTTAACACTCCTCACATTTGATATGAATTAACTAACTAACAAATCTACTAACAATTACTAAAATAAAAGAATAGCAATATTACATAAACTAATTTAAATTACAATGACACTAACTAATTATAACAAAAAAGGATACTAACAAATCATTACTAACAATCACCTAAACTAACCTAAGCTAACCCCTACACCCCTAACTCTATCTTAACCTACCATACACCCCCCTACACCTCCTATACCAAGTGGCATGACAAGACCCCTACCCCCACGAGCCTATCACGGGTCTGCGTGCTCCCCCCCCCTTCCCATTGACTTATGCAAGGGATCAAAAGGAGATAAAAATGATTTAAAGGATTTGCTGTTAAAAAAATGCATACTACTATGCTAAACTCATTTCACTCCCCTTACCATGATTTGACCCCTGTACTCGCTGGTAGGGTTGGGGATTGTGATTTGATTTAAAATTTTATTTTTATTTTTATTTTTTTTGAATGGACATAAAGTCTTAGGCTTAGTGCCTTGCCTCCTAGCCTCTAGGAGTTAATGAAAAATTTTTATTGGTGGGTTTAGGATATTTAGGATATATTAGTTTTACATTATGTTATACACAATTTCTATTATCATTATAATTTTTATTTTTATTTACAAGATTCTACAAATGATTTAAAAGGGGATATTTAAAAGAATATTCTTTGTAATGAAAGGGGCAATAAACTTGCTTCCTCATACAAATTCCAGCATCCTGTAGGTGGGTGTTTTTTGGAAATTTTCTTGTTCACTCTTTTTTTTTGCATAAGAATTTTCTCTTAGGGATGGTATGAAAAGCAAATTTATTCTTCTTTAAGTTGGATCAAAAATTGAAAAGCTAACATATTGCTAATATTATCCCAAGGTTTTAATTCCTAAAGTTTCTTATGGCTTACAAAACTAATAGTGCATCTCTTAAATCTATTAGATGGTTAAGGTAGGATTCAATACAATTTCTATCACATCTAAAATAGATTAAACCAAGGACTAAATTCATGATTCCATTCACACCTGAACTCATGTAGGAGCATTCACAGATCATACTTTGAGCAATATCCTTCCATCATTTATACAAGGGAGTAGAATTGAATGGATTTAAAGATGAAGTTAATGATCGTGTCACAACAATGCATGATTAAATTCATTTCCTAAACAAACTTGAATTAAATTATATCAACCATATCCATTATTTTATTTTTCTTAACATAATTTTCATTTTGAACATATAAGGAAACTTGAAAATTTGCTCAATTAAACCATCATCAAAACACCTTATTCCTGATGTGCATCAATCTATTTTTAAATTATGATTAAATCACAAGATAAACAATTTTACTCAAACACCAATTTTATTGGCAAACCTGATTCAAAGGCTCAGCTAGGAAAGAATCAGGAAGAAAACCCAGCTTTGTTGCCAATACAACAAAGTTTGAATTACAAATTTCATAGGATATCAATCCCAATTACAACAATTTAAATAAATTTTCTTCATAACCCTCATCAAGGGATTCATAACAATTTCTCCAACACATTCAGGAACTATGGAGGGAACAGAATTCTGATCAGGTGACAACAAAGCATAACCAAGAGACAATCAAACATGCATATTCATACATGGTTTTCACAATATGATTCACAATGAATCAACACTAGGGAAAGGTGGATTCTTCCAACCAGGAGAAGTCAAGCACAACACCAACAGATGCCCAATCGGGGCTATAAACCAAGAACTTCTGTTCTTCCATTTCAACATACCATAATCGTACAAGGTTTGTGCTGACAGGTAGGGGCCCATAACACCCTACCCTTTCTCCCTTTTCTCATCCTGAGAAGAGACTCTACACTAGTTTGAGTCTGACTAAACAGACCTTTCCCAAAATTGGTCACTTTTGCCCTCTCCAAGGGTGAGTAATACCAAAACACCCATGCAAGAAAAATCTCAAAATTGCAAACATAAACATGAAAGGAAATCATCCAAAATAAACAGGTTTTCAAAGCATCCCAACATACCCACAAACATACAAACATTCAAACAGCAACAAGGTAGTATAAGCATGAAACAAGAATGAAATTTGAACAAGGGACATGAGAATTCCAACCTTCACAAAGAGGTAATGGCAATGAACAAGTTTGAGTAGAGTTTCCCTTTCCTTCCTTCAATCTTCAAGAACTCCTCTCTAAATGTAGAGATTGGGTAACCACCTCCACAAGTCCAATGAAGGCCTCTAAATAAGCCTCCAACTCAACCACCCAAAAGGAGTAATAACTACTTCCACCCACTTAGCAATTCTAGAAACTCCTAACTCAACCTACACTATGGTTAAACCATAAGTGGAGATGAGGTGAGGTAACTCAAGATAACCATGGTCAATTTTCGCACAAAGGCAAAAAAAAACTTTTTGAGTGACCTCAAAAGTCAATAAAAGGGGCTTAGGGGTCGGAAAAGACCCCTAACCCATACCCATACCCTTTGGGTATAAAAATTTCATGATTTAAAGCCTTAGGAATAGGTTTAGAGCCACACAAAGGCTAGGAAATAATTAGGACCAACCAACAACTCTTAAAAAGAAGATTAAGCACTAATTTGGATTAGGGATGACTAACCTCGATTAAGAACCCAATTAGCAAACTGACACTAACTTAAACCAACTTGGGTCCAAAGGTTACACAACTAACCCTAATTAGCACACTGAAGAACATAAATAATTTACGAGTGTCAAGCGACACTACAAGAACATAGTTACGAACATTAACATTTACTGAACACAGAAATAAAATACATACATCTCACAGTACAATACTTGAATTATGAACAACAAGATTTCCAAAATTAGCATATAGAGATCAGTTCTGTTCCTCTATCGGTTTCCTCGACTAAAATATCTACACACTCATTGCACACATCAATAGTCCCAAAAATCACATGTATACATATAAGAAATTCACATAAATTGAACCATACATCAATTAGGGTTTCTTTCATCCTACTCAATTCTTAACCATAAAAAAAAATCTTAAATCAAAGTATCAACCGTACATTTACTGATTTCATCAACATATATATACATAAAACATTAAATGACAAACATCAATATATCTGAAAGTAACATCACATAACGTGAAATAATAAAGTATGTTCTAAGCATCTGATAATGTCTCGACATCTCGAGTCATGAGTATCAAAATGATAAGGTAGCATCTAAGGCTACGAAGGGTCGGGGCGAGGCCTCACAATTTTTCAAAGTGGGATTTTTTTCTGACTTGATAATTTTCCAGAGTGAGAATTTTTCTAACTCCACAATTTTTAGTTTCCATCATCGAGGTCTTTTTGACCTTCAACCAAATAGATGTGTGGGTGTTCCCCTTTGAACTTTAGGATGGAAGAGGTGATTTCTTCAGGAGCTAACAAGTCTAAAGCTTCATACTTTACCCTCACTTCCCTATGGAAATCATGAAGTGTGACTTCTTGGGAATTCCCTAGAACTTGAAAGTCATGGGTTTGAGTGTGATATGACACCTTTAGAGATAATTCATTCAAAAAATCTTCAAATTATGCACCTACACATCTACGCACCTCCGCAAGTTCAAGGAAATGTGTAAGGTGTTCATTTCACAAAAAAATCAAAGTTCTCAGTTTTGAAAATTGTTTCTTGGTTTTCTCAGATGGGGTCTGGGAGCACTCTAGTGTACTTATTCTTGATATTTTTGATGATTCATGCCCTCTTTATAGCCCAAAATTGTCATCTACTTTAACTCCTTCTAGGTATGTGCAAGATCATGGTCAACCAAACTATACCTTAAGTGGCAATGAAAAATTAGTAAACCAGGGCTATGTCAACTTGATGTGCAATTTTCAACTTGTTATGAACTTTCTATAAAAAATTTGAGAGAAAATAATCTCTAGGAAATAAAATTTAGTTTCTAAAATACTATACCTTATCTAAAAAATAATAATTGATTGGTCAAAAGTTTGAATTTTAATGCAATAGTACAAAAATTTTAGGACAAAAATAAGAAGCAAACGCATGTCTAACCACGTTAATCAAAACCAAATGATAATACATTTTAATAAGATTCTAGATATAAGAAGTATACTCATGCTCAGATGTGACACATATTTTTTGGTTTTTTTAAAAATAATTAATTAATTATGAATTTTCTACTATAGTATTTTTGGAATTAAAAAAATTTGTGCCTAACCACCTTAACTAAGTAAAAAATCTATAAAATTTAATTTTTATTTTCCTTTATAGTAGAAGAAGCATAGAATTTGATGCATCTTTTGGATTTAAAAAATGTTGTATCATTTAAAAGTTATAGTTGCTTTTCAACTAGTGCGTCAATCAACACTTTATACGTAACTCCATTAGAAAATAAGTAATAATTACTTACAAAACTAGTAATTTGATAGAAATTACATTTATGAAAATCTAAGAACATTCTCAAGAAACCCTTTTCATTTTATCAAAGTTGGGTGAAACAAGTCACTAGGTACATGTTTGAAGTAAAAAAATACACAAGAACAAGCCATAAACATGTTTTTGTGACGTTTATAAAGTTGACCATGTAGGGTTGGTATCTAAAAATATATTAGGCTTTATAAAGGTATAATGTTTTTGGTTTGGTATTAGGATGGGAGGGAGAAAAGTTGGAATAGATTTTTTAATTCTTTAAGGTATTTCAAAACTACATATTTTCCAGATTGCCACATTTTGGCACACCATGATCTTGCAAATACCTTTCTACTTCTTCTATCTAAAATCCCAACGTGCCTATTTTGAAAATGCACATGTAATGCCATGGTAATTTATTTTTTCTATGGATGATGAGAATGTCATGATGACCTACACAAAAGATAAACATCAATATACTAGTGTTAGGGTTAAGAAAGATTCTAACTAACCAGACTCCTAAACACAAACTATAAAATTTCCACTCCATGAAGCACCTTGGAAGATCCCTATTCTAACAAACAAGCTTCTATGAGCCAATACAAAAGGGGGTCCCCATTTTCAAAGTAAAAAATGGGGTGTGTGTTGTGTAACTACAATAAATATCCCTAACAAAATGAAGAAATGACAAAGACATTTCATTATTAGCAAGCAATTTTCAAACCTGTTTCAAGTTTTGAACTTGATTCAAGATGTCACTAATGGCTTTTGAGAACTTCAAACAAGAAACTTGAAATTTTCAATTTTCATACTCAGTGTGTGTTAAGTGTCTTAATTTTCTCGATGCTCCTAAGTGCCAACCACCACAAGTGTATAATAACATAGAAAAAATCTTTAACTGGCTGGTGAGATTTTGAGAAATCCTCATCAACAAATTTCTTATCATTGTATGACTAGATGTGAGAAATCATTCAGAGGGTTCTTAATGAGTCATTAATTACTTGTCTTTTATATTTCTAGAGATCCATTTGTCAACTTCATAGAGCACACATGTTTCCACTTTTTTTTTCTTTAAAATTTTTTTTTATTTGAAGTGATTTAGTAATTACATTGTGCTAGCTCATGTTGATCACTTTATTTTGGTTCATACCAAGTTCTAGAGTCCTATTTGATGACACCACCATTTTTATTTTCTTTTATTTTTTACTTAACAATGATTAGATTGTGTGGTCAAGGGGTTGGTGTTCCTTTCTTATGAACCTTTTCCAATTAAATTACTCATACATTCCTCTTTTAATAAACTTTAGGAAACTCACATGCCAACAAGTGATTTTGATAACTCCTTGGGGAAATCCTCCATTCAAACCAAAAAGTTTTGGACTATCCCTTAGCCACTATCCACCTCAACATCAGAGGTATCAAAGCATCAGATCCTTGAATGATAAGCTTAATAGCTTTAGAAGATTGATGGTGAATCTTTTCAGAAAGGATAGTCCTAGATTTTATGGGGCTAATTATGATAGTTGGAAGGAGAAGATGAAGACTAATATGTTGTGCATGGGTCTGAGATATTGGGTCTTGAAAAAGAGTAAGAAGAAAATCGTTGAAGAAAAAAATATTGAAGGATGCACTAAAGATGAAAGAGATCTATTCATGTGTAACATGTGAGAAAGAGAAGCTCTACTAATAGCTCTTCTAGAGAATGAATGTAGTCAGGTAAAGTTACTTAAAACATCTTATGAAATTTGGAAAGCATTAGAATCTACTTTTGAAGGTGGTAAGCATGCAAAGAGAATGAGATTACAAAATTGGATATGTGCATTTCAAGATTCTTAAATGATGGAAGATGAATCTATAAGAAGTTATATTGGTAGAATATCAAAAATTATTGCAGTAATTTAGTCTCATGGTGGAACTAGGGAAGAAGATGAATTTATATGGAAGATCTTAAAAATTTTGACACCACCATTCAAAAAAGTAGCTCAGATGATTTAGCTAGTAATGCCCTACACTAAGGATTTCATAAAGGAAATGTTTCTTGTAAGATTAGAATCAATAGAAGTAGATCTAAGGTAGTCTAGAGATCTAGCAAGAGTTGAAACAACTTTGACCAGTGCCTTAAACATTCGACCTTATCTGACAAGGAGTGCAAGTACACATGGATATTTCTATGGTAGTAGTAGATCTAACAAAAACAAGAATATTGAGGAAGGAATAGCCCTTCTTGTGAGAAGAGAAAAAGATGGTAATAAAATATTTAAATGCTAGACGTGTGATGAATTTGGTCATTATGCATCTAAATATCCTAAAAGAGAGAAAAATTTTAAGGGAAATTTTAAGCCTTTAAGAGATAGAGATAGAAACTGTTTGTATGCAAATGAAGATAAAGAATCTAATGAGAAAGGTCAAAGTGAAAGTGATGATGAATTAGGATTCATGGCTATCAAGGAAGATGATCTTGATATAGAAATTAGAGAAGAAAGAGTTCTAATTTCCTAGGTGGAAAAGAAACCTGATTGGATAATTGGAAGTAGTTGTTTACATCACATGACTAGTGGTATGAATAAATTTGTGAAGTTCAAGAATCATGATGGAGGTATTGTTAGAGTTGGTAACAATGTAGTCTGTCATGTAATAGGAATTGGATCCATTACTCTTGATAGTAAAACTAACACTGATGATGTTTATTTTGTTGATGGTTTGAGGCATAACTTGTTGAGTGTTGGATAGTTGGTGTACAAATGTTATCAGTTGTAGTTCACTGAGAAGACCTGCATCATCAAAGATAGAGATGGTAAGATAATTAAAACTGCCACTAGATCTAGAGGTAATTTATTTAGCTGAATCCTACTGAAATGACATGTTTGGTAGCTAAAGTGGATAATAGTTTGTTGTGGAATATAAGATTATGTCACATAAACTTTGATAATATTGTGAATGTTAGTAGCACTTTTGCAGTTAGAGAGTTTCCTAAGATTATAATGCCTATTAATGTTGTGTGGAAAGAATGTATTTTGGCTATGCAAAAGAAAGTATCATTTCCTAGCAAGAAGTTCACTACCACAAAGAAGCTGGAGATCATTCACACCAATTTCATTGGTCCCTCTAGAACAAGAGGATTCTATGGCGAAAGGTATTTTATGGTTTTTGATGATGATTTCACTAGAATGATGTGGGTAGCATTTCTTATAGAGAAATCTGGAGCTTTTGAGAAGTTTAAGATATTTAAGAATAGCGTTGAGAATGAATCTGGGGTTAAGATAAAATGTTTGAGGTCTGATAGAGGAGGAGAATTCACCTCTAGAGAGTTTAACATATTTTTTGAAGAGAATGGAATCAAAAGGTAGCTATCTTCACCTTGAACACCTGAGAAAAATGGGATTGTTGAAAGAAGGAATAAGTCAGTAGCAGAAGCAGCAAGAGTGATGTTGTTTAAGAATGATGTTTCTAAGACATTTTGGAGAGAAGCAATCAATATAGAAGTATACACTCTGAACAGAGTACAAATTAGAAAAGGCATGAGTAAGACACCTTATGAACTATGGTTTGGTCATTCACAATTAGTTAAGTATTTCAGAATATTTAGTAGCAAATTTTACATTTAGAGGGATGATGATATTGGTAAGTTTGATCCAAGAAGTAATGAAGGTATGTTTCTTGTTTATTCATTGAAAAACAATGCATATAAATTTTTTAACTATAGAACTATGACAATAGTTGAATGTGAAAATTTAAGGATTGATGAAAAGTTTGGAACTAAGGAAAAGATGATAGATTATAATTCAGATGAAGAAGAAGATAATTTTAGAATTGTTAGATAGAATGCTGAATTTTTCTTTGAGACTAACAGTGATTTGCAGAATGATGTGCTAACTATTGAGCAAAGAGGAGAGCAGAGATTTGAACCTAGAAAAGAGATAAGAGTTGAGATGTCAACTCCTACCTCTATTAGGAATCTAACAAAGAATCATCCTCCTAAGTAGATAATTGGAAGCAAAGACAAAGGTGTGATGAAAAGGAATAGAGTAAATGAGGAGATATGTCTGATATCTCAAGTTGAGCCTAAGAGCATAGATGAAGTATCTAAAGATGATCATTGTATTCAAGTGATGAAGGAAGAATTAGATCACAATGTAAAGAATGATACATGGGAGTTAGTTCCTAGACCTAAAGACAACAATGTGAGAGGAACCAAATGGGTATTCAGAAACAAAGCTAGACTTATATGCAAGGGATATTCATAGTAAGAAGGCATTGACTATGAAGAGACATATGCACCTGTAGTAGGAATGGAAGTAGTAAGGATGTTCCTAGCTTATGAACAAAATAAGAAGTTCAAGGTTTATCAAATGGATGTTAAATCAATCTTTCTAAATGGAGAACTTGAAGAAAAGGTTTATATTGAGTAGCCTAAAGGTTTTCCTTTATCAAAAGACAAAGACATGGTATACAGACTGAATAAAGTTTTATATGGTCTGAAACAACAACCTAGAACCTCATATGCAAGGTTGGATAGTTATTTGGCAAAGATTGGATTTTCTAAAGGTATGGAAGACAATAACTTGTATTTGAAAGTGTTAGAAATAGGGGTTACTAAGAGGGGGGATGAATCAGTAATCTACAAAGTTTAGTTGCCAACTAGATATTATTATTACTTTAAACCATGCATAACCAAGCAATAAAGTAATGCTAAAGAGTAATAGTAACAATGCACAAATATAACTCATGACACCATATTTTGTTAACTAGGGAAACCCTGGTCAAGGAAAAACCCTGGTGGGGATGATACCCACTAGATAATATACTAATATATAAGTTCCTTGTTAGAGGATGAACCCTGTTAGGAGTCAATGAGAAAATTTAGTATAAGCAGTCCCTATTAGGAGACTTTGAATCCCTATTAGGAAATTTCAACCTTGTTAGGAGTTGTAGTATAATATATGCAAGAAGAGCCCACTACACAAACATGCAATTTCAACTACAAGAAGACCTCATTGCTCAAACAAATAATCTCTTGTTATTTTCCTTCCTTCACTAATCTTTGAAATTCATCTCTGTCTTGGATCACTAGATAGCTCATATACAAATTTGCATATATCACTTTTACAAAAGTTCACTCACTTTGCAATTCACAATTGCATAATCTCACAAGCACACTTCTTATCAAAAGAAGTCCTTTGCATAAATACCATGCCTTTACATAAATTAAAACTAGGTTTTCTTAGGACCACAATTCACTTTTCCATGTTAGAGTAAACATCTAGGATGTCAGCCCTAATTGGACAAGTAATTGTTTTGTAAACAAAACAATTCTTTCCTTTAATTTCATTGTCCTACTTCATCAAAACATGATTAACTCTATTCTATATAGTCTGTACAAACTTCTAAGGTTATACACATCATCACCAACATGTATAGTATCTCCATGTAACTTTACTTGTCATAATATGATGTCTACAACATGTTATAAACAAAAAAAATACTATTGTAAACCAAATTCTATACTTGGACATGTTTATGATAACCAAACAATAAGTATCTTTATTTTTGAGGTTTCTTATCAACATGTACATCATGTGGTTCCATTAATGACAAAAATTGCATATCACAATTAGCCAATTGTCAACAATCTCCCCCTTTGGCATTAATGGCGATAAAATGAGGAAAATTGGCTAAGTGACAAAAACTTAACTACCAAAATAAACATTACATATATTACAACTTGTTCAACTTTACATATATGCTCCCCCTTAAAATATTCTTCATACTAAAAATGTATTTCTACCCTTTGTATCTTTCCTTTTGTCATGTATACAATTTTTACATCTCTCCCCCTTTGACATCAATGACAAAGGTCAAAATGTCAAGATACTACTAAAATTGTTGTCTTTCCTTTAAGCTGAAATAATCTTCATACAATCATCAAACATAGTCTTCAAAATGTTCATACCTTTGTTCCATTACTCTTTGGTAGACTTGGTTGATGTGAGAATTGCACATAGAGCATATTATGCAATCTCAACCGCATTGATATCTGAATACAAAAAGTTTTTTATATGTGTCCTTAGCCTTGACACATTCCTTTAGTTGCTTCTCAACAAAAGAATACTTTAGAGCAATGGATTCTCTGAAATCATGTGTTCTCTTTAATATCTACTCTTTTTGAAGTTTTATTTTCCTAATCTTGCTGTGAACACTAGCAACTTGACTCTCAATATCATCAACTTTCCTAGATGGGTGCTGGATTAGGCTGGATAAAGCTTCTAACTCACTCATCTTTTCCTCTATCTGACTATCAACATCCTTTGTCAGTTTGTATGATAAGATACACTTAACATACAAAGATCTCCCTTCCTACTGACATTTTTGAAGTTCTTTTATGCATGTATCGAGATTTACTAAGTCATTCTTGATGTTCTAGCAAATGGTGCCAAATAGATTAGCATCATGAGAAATTTGAGCCTTTACCTCTGTAACATTCAAAAAAATTAGTAAACTCTTCCTCAAAAGACTTTACCACTACTTGTGCTCTCTATTCAGGATCTAACTTAGTGTGCTATACTATCAAAGTGATGTGCAATCTATCAATCACTTCCATTAGTGATCTCTACAAAATTTTCACCATTTTATTCTTCTATAATAGTATAGATAAGGATGAAATCAGACCATTTTGATTATCATCATCAATAGCCGAACTTGAAAGAGAAAGTGGAGTAGATGAACTAGATGGTTTAGTCTCATCCTCCCTCTATTTCTTTGTTGTTTCTTTAGCTTTCCTCTCTTCCTCTTATTTCCTTTCCTCTTCTTATCTTTCTCGTTTTTCTTCTAATCTTTTCTTTTCTTTTTCCTTTCTTCTTCTACAATTCTTCTATTATCTTCATCTTCCTTTCTTTTCCTTTCTTCCTCAAGCAATTGTTTTTTGGCTTCTTCTATCTTCTTCTTTTCTTCTTCTAGTAGCCTCTTTTTTTCCTCATTTTGTTTCAACTTTTCTTCAACATCTTTTGTGTTAGGCACATTTGGTTTGGAACCACCAAATGGATTGGTATCATCAATGTTAAGAGTACCATTGGTTTGATCAATCTTCATAGTGTCACCACTTACTGACACTTCCACAATTCTAGGAGCTGGAAGAGATGTTGTTTGTGATTCTAACAACATTTTACTGATAGCTACTATAGTCTCCTTTGTCAATTTATCCTTCTCTACAACTATAAAAAAGGATGGCCTCAATTTGTTCCTCAAGTATGGAGTGAGGTTATTCAACAATCTCTTAATCCCATCTTCATCGTCAGTCTTGCAAATGGTCCTTAGCATAGACTTTCAAAGTTCAAGGTCTTCTTCTCTTGTTGGATTCTTCTTATTTATAAGTCTCTCATGGACTTTCTGGTTCACTACTCTTTTTATATCCTTCATACTTAGATCATTTGCAATGATATTTCATATAGTAGATATATCAATTTGATCCTTCTCTAAATTAATATATATATCATAAAATTTATTCAACTAAACAAAGTTTTCCTCATTTGTAATAGTTATGTTAATCTTCTCAATCTTCGGCTTACAAGGTTGTCAAGCTTTGCTTGTTGCTTGCTTAGATGGAGTCACCTTTTTTGCTTATTTGGTTTCTTGTTACTCAACCTCTTTATCATCACTAGATTCAATTGTCAACAATGCCTTCTGCCTCTTACTAGGTCCTGTAGCCATCTATTTGACTCTCTTTGCCTTTGTAGACACTGCTTCAACTAATCTTTCTAATTTTCTCTTATGTTCACTGGGCTAAACATTAGACATTGCCACATATGGAATTAGCTATTTTGAAGTTGTCTCAACAACTAAAACTAACAAGCATTGTATGTTCAATACACCTTGTTTCATTGTTTGTCTCATGTCCTCAGATTCACTCTCTATCATTTTGGCATCAAACAATGCCTTCTTCATTATTGACTCAACCTTCTTATGAGATTCCTTCTCCAAGGTTGTTTGATGAGTATGCTATGTGATCTCATCAAATGTCCCAAATCTATACTCTGCTTTATCTTTCTTAGAATTCAACAACAGATCAATGTAGCCAACTATAACATCATCACTCAACTCATAGCTCAAACCATCCAAAAATGTTTCTCGAGGTCCCACTACTTGAATGTCTGTATAATCTGTATCAACTAGAATACATATATCTTCCTTGAATCTATCCACAATTGCTAGTGAAATCCTAAATATCTATTTCATCTCATTTTGGAATGTTTTCATTACTAGATTACTAATGTCCAAAATCTTGTCTTTAGGGCATCTTCTACATATCTCTGATATCTTCTCCATAGTACATCTATCACTACTCATTATATATATTATTTTTAAGTAGGAAAATCTCTTTAGCACATGAAAAAATATGTGATTAATCAATGATTGGAATCTAAGCACACCATTCTTTGTTCTCTTAATCTTTTCAAGGTTTTCCAAGAGTTGCATCCTCAGTATTTCACTCAGACTTACCCATTCTTTCTCTAAACAAATCTTGTAAGTTGCATATATAAATCCTATTGAAAGTTCATCTATCTTAGAGCTTGTATAAACTGAATAAGCAATAATTTTGCTAAGAAATCTCACATCATCTTGCTTGATGGAGTTAATTACCATGGCTTTCCCATTTTAAACTACCTCAGTATAACTTTCTACTTTCTTCTTAAACATGTTCTCTCCTATTGAACACTGCCTTATTTTCTAGGACCAGTTACCTCATGTATAAGGTCAACAAAAATGTCTATTACATTATATTTCATACACAATTTTCCATCATGTATCCTACTCAGTATAATTTGTGTCCATTCATCTATATCTAGCTCACAATAGAAATGATACTTAAACAAGTCTAATACACTTAAGTGTTCAAATTCGAGCTTCACTATCATGTCATGGTTAAAGACTAGTTCAATATCCTTATTCATATATTCACTACCAATCGACTCAAACTTGCAATTCAATAGTTTCTATGTCTTCTAGATAGACTATGTTGTTTGGAGTGATAGACAATGTAGAATTAGGGTTTCCATAACTAGATTTTATATAAATTATCTTAAACTTAGGTTTATCCTCATTCTCAACACTATGAACAATTGACATATCCATGATTCTTATCAACAATGTCTTTTACCAAACAAATTTTGTGGAAAAATGATAAAATACTTCTTTCCAAAAATAGGGTTTGCTTCGAAATCACTCTGACAAGTCACTTCAGAATGCTCTTCACTTCAAATGTGTTCACAATGAAATAAAATTCAATTCTATACTCCATTTATCCATCAACTTGTAACTACATTAATTTCATACTTTGAAAATATGAAAAATTTTGTACTTGCATTCTACAATCAAAAAATTTCTCAAACTCATCCATCCAATCTTCAAGTGTCATCGAAGGTTTACTATAGCCTTCGTTCATCATGAAATTCTCTGCAAAAGCATATTTTTCATCTTCTATTATAGAATCAACACTTAATGTAATACCAGTAACTTTGAATTTCATCATAACTTGTTTAGATGAGCTCCAAATTACAAGCGAGCTTAGGTACCATCTAAACACAACAGGATACACCTTTTCCCAACTTTTCTACCACTAATTTGGTCTCTAAATGAAGTTCTCAGATACTAATGTTGTAAACAAGTTTAATTCAACTTAATTGAATCAAACTCAACAATTGACTTTGATCTTTCTATCTCATCATCATCTAAATTTTCTTTTGGGATATCTGTTCCTTTCATTAATGCTTCATTAAGTTTTTAGTGAAGTTCACTCACAATGTTTCTTTGTTCTTCACTATTAGTTCCATAGTTCCTTTCATGGTTCCTTCTATCATTCCTTTTATTCTTGACTTTTTTTTTCATTGTTCCTTCTATCTCCAAAGTTTCTATCCACTTTTTAGTACCTTGCTATGTGTCTGAAGTTGTTGCATAATTGACATACAGGTGCTTTACTTCTAGGATTCTATTGATAATTAGGTGCATGACAATTCTTTGCAATATGTCCTAAGTTGTTATACTTATAACACGTGATCTATCTTCTATCATAATAGATTTTCTTTCTCTCAATGTCCTTTCATTAGATCTTCTTTTATCTATGGGGTTAGTATTTCTAGACATTCTACTATTCCTTCTATCATTATCATCCTTAGGTTTCCTACAATTAATTGCATTATGAACCATACCATGACAATTATGACAATAAAAGTCCTTAACATGATTAAATGACTTATTAATACAATCACTTTTCATATGACCTATTTCATTACATAAAAATCACTTACCTCTAAATTCATACCTAATTTTTCTTGGGAGTCTTCGCTTGCTTTGGTTCATCCAAGATTTCAACTTGTTTTTTTCAACTTCTTTAGGTTTCTCTAAAGATTGATTGGATTCAATGTTATCATCAGATTTCTCTTTTTCTTTCAGATTTGATCTAATCTTAGGCTTCTTTGTAGACATGTTAATTAGATAACCAAGACTTGTCTTGTCATAAGAAGGTCTATGTATAGACATTGAATAATCAAGCTTTTCTCTACTAGAATAAAGCTTCCCAAGCTATTGTTTGCACTATGTCAATTCACCTTTCACAATAATATTTTTCTTATGGAGTTCTTCATGATATTCTTTCAATGTTTCAAACTCAAATGTTTTCTTTGCCAAACTTTCTCTCAGATATGCATTTTTAGTCTTCAAATCAGATTCAATTTTGCTAGGATCAGTTCTCAAATTTTACTTTAGATTTTTAATCTTCAACTCATGCTTCAAGATCTTGTAAGCTGTCTTCAACTTTGAATAGTCATCATTATTAGTTCCAAATTTAGTAGATTCAAGATTTGATTTTAGATGTTCAATCTTTTCCTTCAACTAACCAATATATACTTTGGAGTCTTCATATCTATCTTTCAACTTATCTCTTTCTTTAGTAAGGAGATCAATTTAGTCAAGAGCTTCTTTGAGGTTCTTCATTAGTTGTTCCATATCCATAGGGATCTTACTTAAGTTTTTAAGCCTCTTTAAAGTAAATGTGCTTTGATATGAATTGTTAGAATTAGGGATTACTGAGAGGGGGGTGAATCAGTAATCTACAAATTTTAGATGCCAACTAGATATTATTACTTACTTTAAACCATGCATAACTAGGAAATAAAGTAATGTTGAAAAGTAACAATAGCAATGCACAAAGATGACTCATGATACCATATTTTTTTAACTAGGGAAACCTTGCTAAGGGAAAACCTAGGTGGGGATGATACCCACTAGATAATATATTGATATATACATTCCTTGTTAGAGGATGGACCCTGTTAGAAGTCAATGAGAAAATTTAGTATAAGCAATCCCTATTAGGAGACTTTGAATCCATGTTAGGAGATTCCAACCTTGCTAGGAGTTGTAGTATACTGTATCAAAGATGGGCCCACTACTCAAACATGAAATTTCAACTACAAGAAGAGCTCACTACTCAAACAAGTAATCTAGTATTATTTTTCTTCTTTCACTGATCTCTAATCTATAACTCAATCTCAGATCACCAGATAGCTCATATAAAACTTCTCAAATATCACTTTCATAAAAGTTCACTCACTTTGAAATTCACAATTACATAATCTCACAAGCACACTTCTTATCTCAAGAAGTCCTTTGCATAAATACCATGCATTTACATTTATTACAATTGGGTTAGCTTAAGACCGCAATTTTCTTTTCCAAGTTAGAGTAAATATCTAGGATTTTGCCCCTAATTGGACAAGTAATTTTTCTCTAAACAAAACAATTATTTCCTTCAATTCCACTATCCTACTTCATCAAAACATGATTAACTTTGTTCCATACAATCCATACAAACTTCCAAGGTTATACATATCATCACCAACATGTATACTATCTCCATGTAACTTCGCTTTGTAGACACCTAAATTTGATTACATTGCTTTGGTAATCCTATTTAGTTATCTCTAAAGGAATCATTAATTAAATTTCTATTTAATTAATCCTTTGCCATCCCCTAGCTGATTAATTTAATTAATCATCTATAGTCCTAATTGATAAATCAAATAACCTATTATTTATCAATTAAATCCTATTCTTCTATCTAAATCCAAAATCCCCATTTATTAAATAAACCTATTTGATAAATAAAACCCTCAAATCTAATAACCCTTAACTTATTCCTAAACCCTCTTTTTAGCCTAATCCACCCCATCCACCCATACTAACTAAGCTTAGTCACTAACTCACCCACCCTCATGAATGCCATCCACTTGCAAATTTCTAACATCCCTAATCTAATCCTAAACCCAAGCCTAATCCACCCCCTAATGTTGTCACATTCCCTAACCATGCTTAAGACTTTCTTAAGCCAAGGAAAGTCAACAATCTCAACTCCCTTCAAAATATCCCAACCACCCAACAATGAATGCTCTTACAAAAGCCATAAAGACTCTTACAAGCTCTTACAAGCCATAATGAAGGGTCTTTATGAAGATATTATCCTTTGAGCCTCCTTTGTTGACTCATCCTTCCCCTTTCCTCCATCCGCTCACCTTGTCACATGTGTCACTCCCTGATTGGTGCTAAACAAGCACAATCCATGTGCTCTCTTTTGAGTGCATCTCAACCCTCCTTAACCATTTCTCCATCCTTGCATCTTAGCCCTCCATCCCTCAATCCCTTAGCCTATAAATTGAATCCCCTCCCAAGCCATTTCAATCACAATCCATCAAGTAAAGTTATAATGCCATTTTGAGGCCAAATCCATACTTTTGCATGCATCCACACCAAAAATTCCAAAAATCTCCATTGAAGCTAGTTTTTGGGAACCTTGAGCATACATCCCAATCCTTAGACCCATCTACCAAGAAAGGAGTTAAATCCTATTGGGAGAGTCCATTCATTTGGCTCACATTTCCAATTGGGGTTTCCTCTTTAGTCTCTCCTTTATGTTATGGTTTATATGCTAGTTAATGCTTTTGTTCTTTTGATAGATTAGTATTACTTGCTAACATATTTCTCATATACATTTTGGCACACCCGGTGGGACCCCACTATGGGTCATTTAATCATCCATTTTCATCTATATATTATTTTTTCTAACCATCTAATGTTTGTTATTGTTTGAGTGTGTTGTAGGGTGTTTTGCTTGTTTTTGCAGGTTAAAGAACGCACTTAGGAAGAAGAAATACCATCTAAAAATCCAAAAATAGCAAAAAATTAAAAAAATTCTGGAAAAAAATTGTGTTTTTCAGCTTTTTTCGTGCAGTGTCATCTCCATAGTTTGGCGTCTGCACCTGCAAACTGTCATCTTCGTCGGCTACTTTGTCGTCTACGCAACCAAATCGACGTCTCCGCAGATCTGCATCTCCGCCAACAACTCTGTCGTCTCTGCAACCTCATCTATCATATCCGCCACCGCCAACCCAAATCGTCCTCTGCGAAAATCCACGTCTGCACAAATCGGGGTCTCCGCTTGTCACCTATTTTTTGCGCCGCAAATCTAACCTGTCGTCTCCGAATACTAGCATCTTTGCATTTCAGCATAGGATTTAAACCATTTTAAGCATTTTTACGCCTAGGAAAAACAACAAAAAAAGTTTAAATTTTTTTTCCCATAGTTAAACTTTCCTTTTGGAAGATTTTGGGTGACTAATCAATTTTCTTTTTTTTGTCTTATTGCAGGTTGGAGCAACAAACTCAATCATTCTTTTTAGGTTTTTCATGGAATGAACTTGCATGTTTAAACATGTTTTTCCTTTGAATGTATGTTGCTCAAACACAATCTTGAATGCAATGGTTTAAAAATAATCTTTCTTGGAATGCATGCTTAAAACAACAAATCCAATCTTGAATGCCAAGGATCAATTAACCATTGCAATATCACACACTTCCAATTTGGGCTTAAAACACTCTAACACAATCTTGAATCCCTAACAATCAATGAACATTGCATGGTTTTGATGCATCTCAATGACGCTCGATTTTCTTATGTTGACGAATTCTCAATTTCTATTATGTTGACGATGCTGTCAAGTTGGAATGAACATTGTATACCATAATCACGAGTGTCTTTAATCATAGCTTACAAAATCTAAATCATTAATTGGAAAAGAACTCTTCTTTTTAGTCCAAGGTCATCCAAGTCTTCTCTCCCCTTGTCGTCTTTCGAGGCCATCTTGGGTGCATAAGATTAGGATCCAAAACCTTGTTTCTTTTTTTAGGAGGCCTACTTGGGGATTTCATCACCCCTTGGGATGACCTCAACTCCAGCATTTCGGCGGAGATTAAAAATTGGGAGGTGAATCGAAAGACACCTCTCTTGGAATCAAGATTTTGTCACTCGGGCTAAGCCTCAAGGAACTTTATACCCTTGAGAAGTGAAAGAGGAGAAGTGGGTTACCGCTCCTCTCGACTGTGTGACATCTTTTTGGTTTCATCTACGAATATGGGCCTCATGTACCTTGCATATATCGAGGACTCCCTAGCTAAACCAAATTTCATCCTTGTAGAAATCTTCCTAGGATGTTGGTGTGTTTGACGTACTTGCTCCAAGCTTTTGTCTGCTTGTTTGTTCATAGCTTTTGAATGAATGTTTGCCAACTTTGGTCAAAATCCCAGAAAAGCAGAAATCTCCTAGCTCAAGGCATACTTAGTGTAGTCACTGCCTCATCAGAAAATCATCCAAGCTCCCCCGCTGCAATCGAATCTATCTAGTTCTCTGCCTTAGAAAAATCCCAAATCCAAAGTCCATCCAAATCATCTCCCCCAGCCAACTAGAAAACCAATCCAAAATCACACCCAAGCCTTTAAAGAGTTGTTGTCACTCTGCTAAAATTTGCTATCCAATCAATCCTACCAATCAACCAATCTCACCAAGGTTATCCCTTTGATAGAGCTTTGTCTAGGGTAATCTAGCTTTGTCACTTGTTATCCCTCATCACATTGAGCTAAAGGTTGGGATCCACAAGTGGTCAATCTTGTGTCATGCACATAGGATCATCAGTCTATCCTTAAGTTGACAAAATCTCCACCAATCCTGCACATAGGAAAGAAAAACTCTCACCTTTTGACAGCATGCCCTTGAAGTCTTCCATCCATAGGAAAGCCAAAAATCTCCAGACAATCCTCCTTAGGTCTGTCATACAGCTTTGACTCTCCCTAGGAAATCTTTCATCAGCCAATCCAAAATCTGAGCTTAATCCAAATCCGACCATGAGCTTCCGTGTTCATCCATATGCAAGACCCCATCCCCATCAAGCTCATCGTCAAAGCATGAAGTACCAATCCTATCATGATGTGTTCGGTCGTATTGTCCTTGCTCCTGCCATCTCCTATTCCAATGATGATAAAAATCTGGTTGACTATGAAGGGTATCTTGAGAGCCTTAGAAACATTCCACCAACCATCCCCCAAAATCCAAGAGTCATTCCAAACTCTCTAGTCATGCCATCTGATATCCCAGCTTCTCCTCCATCACCCAATCAACCAAGCTTCGAATTTCCCACCCCCATCACACTAGCTATTCCTGTCAATTCACCTCCACCTCCGACACACAAGTCTCTAAGGAATCTCCTAGAGAAAATACAAGAAAAGTAGCCTCCAGCAGTCGATAAGCCATGTCATCTAATCCAACCATGTGAAGTAGTCAGTGATAAAGCTTCCCCATCCATAATGTCATCTCCATCTCCCATAACTATCATCCCCATACCATCCATCAAATTGCTTAAAATCCTTCCACTTCCCGCAAGCACCAAAATCCCACCACCTATCAAATCCCTCCAAATCCTATCCACCTCACCTCCAAGCATTTCCCAAATCTCCCATAATGACCCTTATGAATCCATCTTCTCCTCGCCCATCTCCACTACTAAATCTCCCATCTATCCATCCATTGCCTTTGAAGAATCCATCCCTTCACCTCCTATCACACTATCCATCCCAATCCAATCCTATCAAGATCCTGCCCAAAAGCATGTTGACATCCCCCAAAGCATAAATGAAGATATCCTCATACCATGTCTTCCATCCATAGCGCAGTCACCATCCCCTCCATCTCCAAAAACTCAAGCCATACCTCCTCTACTGAAGGATATCTTTTCATCCCATCAGCTAAATCAAGATCCTATCCTACCATCTCCTCCATTCCATGCTTCCATCTTACCACCTATCCAAGCTACTCCACCATCTATAATCTACCCTCTTGGTTCACTTACATTCATCAATGGTGGTCTCCTCTTAGCAAAAGAATTAAGAACAGTATCTCCCCATTGTAGTACATCTGATAAAGCACTTCCACCATTTTTTGCAAGCAAAAAGTATCCTCAGCTAGTTCAAATGCTCAATCGATGGCATTATCAAGGTCAAGGTTTAGGACCACAAGAGCAAGGAATCATAAAGCCTATTATTGCACAAAAGAATCCAGGATTTCATGGTCTTGGATATGTATCCAAAGGCTCACCATCTAAAGGTGTTGGTACACCACACCCCCAAACCAAGCCTATCTCTAAACCCACCATGCCAGCCTCCCATCACTCCTTCAAGAAATCTTATGTCATCCCCCTACACTATCTTTGGAATCGAAAACAACCTACCATATCCCCCCTTCATCTGCTAAATCCATTTTGGGTCCCTGTGTCCCAAAATCTACCATCCTCCATCCTCCTATCAGCCATCATTCAAATCCTATTCCCTCCATTCCTATGCAAGATCAACAAAGGCACATATCAGGGCACATCATCCATCATCATCCCCCTATATGCTCTTCCATATCCTCTTCATCTCACAAAGCTTCTCCTAACCATCTTCCCAAAGCTTACCACAACAATGTGAATGCCAACTTCAAAATGCACAAAGCTAAAAATCCACATCCTAGGCAATCATATGTCCATTCTAAAATGCATACTCCAAAAAGGAAAAATCCAATCAAAGAATGCAAAACAATACAAAAGCCTATGAAAAGAAAATTCAAAACCATGTGGATCTCAGAGAAAAAAGTTGAAACCCAATGCATAATGGAATCCACCATTGCTAAACCCCCATCTAGTGCTTTGTGTCCCCCATCTCCTAACTCCATCTTGGGTGCCTATATCCCCAAGCGCGCTCTCAAAAATCCAACATCAAGCTTGCATCTAGCATATATCCCCCATATACTCTTTTCACACCTATCCCAACATGTGCCAATGTTGATCCTGCAAGCATCCCCATCTCATGCTCCTCTCCAGCCTTTTCACCCCTCCATCTCCTACCATCAATCCCATCTAATCCAATCTATTGCATAAATCACACATCCAATGTACCAATAGCTAGCAACAAAATTGAGCATTCCAACAGCTAGTGAAAAATCCCAAGGAAAAAGCCAAAAATAGCTGAAGAAAGCCAAAATACTTCCAGCTAAGTCCAAAGTCAAAAAGTCAAAAAAAAAAAAAAATAAATAAAGCATTCACTGGTGAAAACTTGGCAATTCAAGCACCTTGGACAAGTACCATGATGAAAACTTGGCAAACAAGCGTCATGCGTAATCCCGCCATCCCCAACTTAGCCTATCATCCTCATGCTTTTGGTCACATCTTGACATTCAACTCCATCTTCCAATATATCCACCTATCCTCCATCCTCCATCTTCCATCTCACACCATCCACTTATCTCCTGCAGCTTCAGCCAACCATCATAGCTATCATCCATCTCCCTAGCCCCTTTAGCTTTTTCCATCCTAGCTTCAATCCTATCACATCCATCATACGACCTCCTTCCACATGTCATATTCTAACTAGGGGCATTGTATTCCTTGGAGATCTTTTCTTGTCCATCCTCCCTTGTCATTGGTATCTAGCTCTAGGCTATCCTCATGCAAACCTAATGACAGCTCTGTATATCCATCATAATCCTAGCTATCTACCATCCTATCTAGCCATCTCATCCTGCTCCTCTAGCTATCCTTGGTCACAAAATCTCTTATCATCATTGGGATGCATCCTCCCCAAATCCATATCTTCCGCTATCACCCCATCCTTAGCTTTCACATCTTGCACAGCATCGAACCATCCCGCTATCTTATCATCCTGAGCTTTTGCCTGCTTGTAACTATCTTGGTCAGCTTCAGCTTGTAAATATCTTGGTCCATCAGCTTGTAAATCCTCTTTAGCTTAGTACCATTGTATCTATCCAGCTTTTGTGTCAGTTCCTCCTTGATCAACATCTTGCACACATCGCACATCTTGGTTAGCTATTCCAATGTATCCTTTAGCTAGATCTCCTGTCACCAAAGTGTTATCCTTCTTAGTTCAGCTTGCCAGAAACATCACTCACCCAGATCCATCGGCTTAGGTGCTCTCTGATAGATCCTTGTAGGATATAGCTTTCCTCATGTTTGATCTTGGTCTGTTAGTACCTCGTCCTACCCATCTTGTTGGAAAACGGTTCTCTTTTGGATTTTCACTTTCTTTTGATTTGGAATCTTTCCTTTTAGGTCTTGAAGTATCTTTTCCAAGAAATATTTTTGTTCCCTCCTCAAGGTTGCCACGATCTTCCATATCATGGTATGCTAAGAATGGGGCACTCTGAGCATACAGTTTTGATCAAGTCTTTCGTTTGTTTTTTTTTGCTTGTGGGTTACCCAGTGTCGGTTCCACACTGTTTCCTCTGGGTTTTATGTGTGATGCTGGGGCAATCCTTGTGTGTTTGTTTCGAGTTAGTTAGTCAATCCTCTGGATGGTTGGTGACATGGCCTTGATGTTCTTGGTAACCTTGGCAATTAACCAATAGTCCTATAGAAAATATAGTGCTCAACTACATGGTGGTACTTCTCTTTGAAGTATCCCCCCCGCTCAAAAAGCTTCAATGGTTTTCCTTCATCTCCATTATCCCCCATCCATATCCAACATCTGACTCTACTATCCCAGCTTGTGCATCAGTACCTCTTTGAATCACTCCTCATGCTTAGCTTTAGGGATCCACAATCCTAGTCTTAGGGATCCACCAATCAAATCAATCCACCAAGCCTCATCTTTCGAGATCCACA
Organism: Cupressus sempervirens; assembly: GCA_028749045.1. Classification (NCBI taxonomy): domain Eukaryota; kingdom Viridiplantae; phylum Streptophyta; class Pinopsida; order Cupressales; family Cupressaceae; genus Cupressus; species Cupressus sempervirens. Next base: position 267,159,746 of record CM053792.1, on the reverse strand, counting down.
ATCCTAGTCCTAGGGATCTCCGAAACCCATCTTCTGCCAATCTAACTCTTTGAAATCCTGTTGCATTAGCTTTTTAATCCCCTCATCCATCTCCCTATCCTGTATTCCTTTTTATAGTGCTCCACTCCTCCATCTCCCCCAAAGTCTTAAGCTCGTTTCCTCTTGTGCATTTGGTAGCCCTTTATCATTCTCCTGTAGTGAGAGTTTGAGCTAATTCAGCCCCTTCTCTTAGGCCAATCTGAGTCTCCTTGCTCATGTCAAATTTTTGTACTTTTCAAGAAGTCGTCGAGCCTCATTTCTCTCTTCGCCACCTTCTTGAGGGGGCATCATCTAAGTCTAGTCTCTCCTCTTCTTATCTGAGACTGGGGCAATCTCGTTGCTAAAACATCTTCCTCGTGTTGTCTTCATTTGAACTTCTTTGAAATACTGTTGTCTCAACACTATGTCAAAGAGGGGAAAAATGTAGACACCTAAATTTGATTACATTGCTTTGGTAATCCTATTTAGTTATCTCTAAAGGCATCATTAATTAAATTCCTATTTAATTAATCCTTTGCCATCCCCTAGCTGATTAATTTAAGTAATCATCTATAGTCCTAATTGATAAATCAAATAACCTATTATTTATTAATTAAATCCTATTCTTCTATCTAAATCCAAAATCCCCATTTATTAAATAAACCTATTTGATAAATAAAACCCTCAAATCTAATAACCCTTAACTTATTCCTAAACCCTCTTTTTAGCATAATCCACCCCATCCACCCATACTAACTAAGCTTAGTCACTAACTCACCCACCCTCATGAATGTCATCCACTTGCAAATCTCTAACATCCCTAATCTAATCCTAAACCCAAGCCTAATCCACCCCCTAATGTTGTCACATTCCCTAAGCAAGCTTAAGACTTTCTTAAGCCAAGGAAAGTCAACAATCTCAACTCCCTCCAAAATATCCCAACCACCCAATAATGAATGCTCTTACAAAAGCCATAAAGACTCTTACAAGCTCTTACAAGCCATAATGAAGGGTCTTTATGAAGATATTATCCTTTGAGCCTCCTTTGTTGACTCATCCTTCCCCTTTCCTCCATCCATTCACCTTGTGACATGTGTCACTCCCTGATTAGTGCTAAATAAGCACAATCCATGTGCTCTCTTTTGAGTGCATCTCAACCCTCCTTAACCATTTCTCCATCCTTGCATCTTAGCCCTCCATCTCTCAAGCCCTTAGCCTATAAATTGAATCCTCTCCCAAGCCATTTCAATCGCAATCCATCAAGTAAAGTTATAATGCCATTTTGAAGCCAAATCCATACTTTTGCATGCATCCACACCAAAAATCCCAAAAATATCCATTGAAGCTAGTTTTTGGGAACCTTGAGCATACATCCCAATCCTTAGACCCATCTACCAAGCAAGGAGTTAAATCCTATTGGGAGAGTCCATTCATTTGGCTCACATTTCCAATTGGGGTTTCCTCTTTAGTCTCTCATTTATGTTATGGTTTATATGCTAGTTAATGCTTTTGTTTTTGAATAGATTAGTATTACTTGCTAACATATTTTTCATATACATTTTGGCACGCCCGGTGGGACACCTAAATTTGATTACATTGCTTTGGTAATCCTATTTAGTTATCTCTAAAGGCATCATTAATTAAATTCCTATTTAATTAATCCTTTGCCATCCCCTAGCTGATTAATTACTTGCTAACATATTTCTCATATACACGCTTGTCATAATATGACATCTATAACATGTTATAAACAAAATAATACACTGATGTAAACCAAATTCTATACCTAGATAATTTTTTGAGGTTTCCTATCAACATGTACATCATGGGTTTCCATTAAAGACAACAATTACTTATTACAATTAGCAAATTGTCAATAGAAAGAAGTTGAAAATGGTTTGTTGATTATTGTAATATTTGGGTCAGTGCAAGAAGTTGGGTCTCACTTTTGGCCAAAAAGTGGAAGTGTTTTTCCTTTTTTTGAAATTTTCTCTCAATTGATGTAAAAATTTGAGGTATTTAGAGATTGAATATTTAAAAACTCCAGAAATAAAATTTTTAGTGTTCGGAATCTAGTTTTTGAATATGTAATTTATTTGTGCACCCATATGATAGATTATTTTTTTGGTATGGATCTTTAAAAATCACTTTTTCAAAATGTATGTTTCAGGACTATACCATGCTCGTGTACGGACACCATAATTTGACACAAATAAATGAATTTTTGCAAATCCTTTTAAAGGGAGTTACCTAATACACCTAAGATTGATGACAATATTTTTTCTTAATTTTTTATTGAATAATTTTTTTATTTTTAATTATTAATTGGCTATAAAGGTAAATTTTAAAACCTCTCGTGTACGGACCACATAATTTGATCAAAATCTCACTTTTTTCAATTTTTTTTTTTTAACATCAGAAGAATTGTATGTAGATTGATGACATATAAATTAATTTAAGAAAAATTATAAAATAAAAAAGTTATTAAAATTTTAGTGAATGTCATTTTTTAACGTTTAGGAGATAGTTTTGATTAATAAATAATGAAAAAATAGAAAATAAACTAATAACACTATAAAATTTACATTTTTGAAATTAGAATAGCAAGACCTATAATGGGTTTTTGTCTTGTCAAAAAATTCAATAGGAATGACTATAAAAAAATTATGACAATATCAAAAATTGTCGATTAAATGCCTTAGAAAAAAAAAGGAGTACAAAGGCATAGCTTGGTGGGACCAAGCCTATGCCATGCCTTTCCCCAAGGCAAAACCCCATGCAAAAGTCAGGAGCCATGCCAAATTCTCGCTCATGTCTCACGAATCGGGCACCCAATTTGTAATTCAAAAATTGGGTGCCCAATTTCTTTAAACCGTTATATCAACTTTTTTAAAATCGGGCACCCGATTTTTAAAAAATTGGGTACTCGATTTGTAAACGGGTACCCGAGTTTTAAAAAATTGGGTACCCATTTCTGATGTACCCGTTGGGTCCCAAAAGCTGCCCCAGCGACCCAATTTCAATGATTGAAATGATTGAACAACAGTTTTGACCTACAACATCGAATTTTATCATGCTTATTCTATTTTCTTGTCCTCTTATACAATTTGCAGGCTACTGATTCAAATTCAAAACTAGTGCAAACATGGGATCAAAACAATGAAGAAAGAAGAAAGCAAGAGTTCTGACAGATGAGGAGATTGCAGCAAATAAAGAGAATGAAGCACAACATCAACAAGAGAGAGGACAGAGAATTAGAGACTTGAACAATGTTTCAAAGCATAAAGACATTGAAGATACCACGATGGATGAAGAAGTCAAAGAAGAGAACCCAATATAAGAAAATTTAGGTGCACATTCTAATTATGCGTTCAATACAGGTGTGTCTCCAAACCCTCAAATTTTCTCTCATGATGAAATTGGTAATTTTTTAGAAGCAGGTTACGATTTAAACAATTTAGATTTTCTTCATGAGAAGCAATTGTCAAACGATCATGCACAAAACACTCCAATTGAAATGCCTGCCCCAAAAGAAATGCCAAGAAAATTTGAAAATGATATTCAAATCCCAAATAACAGTGAAAATAGTAAAGTGTCTGAAAATAAAAATTGCATTAATGTAGACATAGAAACACCAACTACTAAACAAACATGTCAGGATGATAGTAAAGTGTCTGAACATAATTTTCATATTCCTAATGATGTGTAGATAATCTTGAGGGATTGGTTTCATGGAGACAAATTAGGACACATGCTAATAGATTGTATAGGCATTTTTTTTTATAATAAGAAATTTGGGTTTCAATGTCAGCTAATGTTGCAACTAATTAAAATGTTTAAAATGTGAAAAGTAATCAGAAGGTTGGGAATGTATGCAAAACCCAAGAATAAAAATGAGTATTTAAAAAAAGTTGTATCCACTATTGCTAGTGCCTTTGATGTTATCGGAAAGAGAAGTTGGTCTAAAGATAAGAATGCAGCACGACAAGTAATAACAACAGCTTTAGTTAACAAATCAACATCTGACAAAAGATTGATTACCAACATAAGTGGATATCTTAATGTGAATCGTAAGACTTTAGAAAGAGTTGTAAAGAGAAGGGTTAACTTTGAATGTGATCCAACAAATATTTTATGGACTTCTAGTGGTAGACTCCGGAGATGTGATATGAAACTTACTAGTGAAATCAAAAGTTTGATTTAAAATTTTTGGCATGATAATACAAGAGAATCACCTAATTCAAGAGATTTTCTTAAATTGAGAATTCGGTCAAAAATACGTGATCCACATCCTAAACACCTTTTGGACATGACTCAAACTGAATTGTTTAAAAAATTTGTAGATGGTAAGGTATTAAATATTACCATTAGTCAAAGATCTTTTGAAAAGTGTAAACCATGGTATGTAAGGATTAACAAGGAAAGAATCACATGTTGTAAAACTCATATTCAATTTTGCTACCATTATGATGTATTTCAATTTATACGTGGTACCATGCATAGTAAAGAAATGTTGCAAGAATGTGGTATAAAAATACCACCTCAAACTATAAAAGATTTCATATCAGTTTTTTTTTGTAAGCCACCTAATGATCAATACTTTCTTTTCAATGCATGTCTTTCTAGTACATGTGATATGTGCGGCAATCTTTCTTTGTTAGATGAATGTTTGCATGAAAATTCTTTGACTACTTTTGGACAACAATTAGTTGAGGTAAAAAGATTCAAAACTATTGAATATCCATTGAAGGATGGGAAGTTTGGAAGACGGTGTGATCTAGTTACAGATAAAGTTAGTTGTCATGCATTTATGGATGAGTTTAAGAGTGTGATCATACCAAAATATGTTAAACACTCTCAATATTCTAGATGGATTGATGGACAATTTCGCATATGTAAGAATACATTTCCAATTGGTACTATACTTTTAGCTGTTGACTTTGCAGAGAACTACACGCTTGCATTGCAAGAAGAGGTACAACTACAATATTACAATTCAGTGCAAGTAACAATTTATGTTCATATAGTTTATAGGCATGCACCTGATAGTACAGAGGAGGATCAAAAAATATTGAGAGAGTACCATTTTTATTTAAGTGATAATAAACTCCATTCATCTGAGTTTGTCCAATATTGTTTCAAGGTCTTTTATGATAATTTAAAAGAGAGACAAATTCAAATGACACAACATTGGATATGGTCAGATAATTGTACAGGACAATTCAAGAATGCTAGAATGTTCTATTGGTTGAGTAGGACACATAAGCAAACTAGCATCCAACATGTGTGGAGTTTTTTTGAGGCTGGACATGGTAAAGGAGAACATGATGGTGTTGGTGCATGTGTGAAGAGAGCCCTTAGTAAAGAGCAATTAAAATTTGAGGAAAGAGCTAAATTCAAAAATGCACATGAGATTGTCGAATGGTGTAACAAATATTTATACATGGGATCAATTCAAAACTCTACAATCAAACAATTCTTCTACCTAGTTGAAGAAAATAATATCCCTTCAAGATATGATTGTGATACAATTAGTGGTTCAACTAAATGGCATTCATTTAGGAGTTCAGATTCTAACACTTGGACTATATGGATTAGGGAGCTTGCTTGTTTTTGTCAATTTTGTCTTGTAGGTGAATGGGAAGAATGTGAGAATACAGAATGGGTTGAAGATTGGCAACAAAGATCATTAGCACCTATTGACACACATTTTGAAGATGATACAGTAAATGAAGGCCAGAATGTTACTTTTGCATCAGAAGACTATGATCGTATTTCAGACCTCATAGAACCTGGTATGCACAATTTAATTAGATTTTTTTTCAATCTCATGCTTCAATTTATATAATTTGCATATGTACATGAGTGATTAAAGTGTTTCTATACTTTATCTTATCTTGTAGGACATGTTTATGTTGTTATTGCACCTAGTGATAATGATGAACAGACTGAGTATTGGCTAGCTAGATGTTTGGAACCTAAGAAAAAAATGACATGTCATCAAGTGGACGATGATGGTTTTGAGTATCCAATTGGGTCTATTGTTGTAGCTGGCACCTGGCTACGTAGATACCTAACAAGAAGAAATGGTTTGATAGCATTTGAAGACTACCAAACCAAAAAGAAGATTTTACACTATTCTCATTTGGTTGTGGCAACAAATATCAAATTAGAAAGGTACAAAGGGAGACCCACCAATAAGGTATTATGGACAATTTCAATGGATGAGCACAAGACAATCATAGATGCATTGCAAAAGAGAGAGGATGCAGATGGTACAGTGGGATGACTACATTTAAATCAAACACATGTAAGTTTTTTCATTATTGTATTATTTTTATATATATGTACTTATATAATTTAATTACATGTATTTTTGTGTTGTAAATACCAATTTAGAGAACTTATATACGTCTTATTCAAGTCTCAATTACAGTTTATGAAAATTTAAGTGTTAAAGTGGATCGAACATCAACATCTTGTGCAATTTCACATAGTAAGTACATACAAATTACACATATACTTACATATTTCAGAAACCTTGAATATTAATTTATGTGTTTATTAACATGTGTGTTTTTGTTTTGCTTTTTTATTTTACAGGACCTCATTTGAAGAGATGTGTTCAACCAATTTTATGTTGCAAATGAGTTCAGTGAACTATAAATATATCATTGACATTGTCTTACATATATTGTGAAATATGTTGTACAAACTAATTCAAAAATGAGAGTTTACTTTTGTTTGAAAGTTAAAGGTATGTGCACTTGATAAATTATTATAAATTAATTGTCAATTTAAGTAATGACCTCCTATTTTGTTCTATTACTTTTACATTCAAACATGTTTAAATTAATGTTTGTTTGAAGTTTCAAATTACTATTGATTGTAATATTAAAAACAAGTGACTTGCACATGATAATTTAAAGATCATTACTCATTGTATTCATTGTATTGATTATATCTTTCATTACCAAACAACACATTAAGATCACTTACATGATGTACATTGTTAGGTACATTATCCATACATGTGTGTCTTAAGGGGACATGGGAGTCCTAATAAGTCATTATGTCTATTATACGTTATGATAGGTATTCATATGTTTACTACCACATAATAGGTCTTATTAGGTGATAATGAATCTTACATTACCAAACAACACATTAAGATCACTTATGATACATTGTTAGGTACGTTATCAATACATTTTTTAATCGAGTAGGTCAATTTTATTTGTATGAATTATCTCAATGCATAAATTTGATGTGATATTTATCCAATAATGCTCTATAGATAGTTAAAATTATTGTTCATCTTGCATATATACTTACAAAATGTTTCATATGTTCATGAATAAAATATGTCAGAATAAAGAAAATGGTTTGAATATACTTAAAACATGGTGAAACATAGTAATATATGTACTACATACACAAGCATGATAAGAAATCATAAAAAAATAGTACATGGTCTAACATACATCATAACATGATCTATGAAGTGAAAAAATACATGGTCTAACATACAGTTTTAACTATCCTAACACAAAGTGTACATACATCATAAATAATATATTTATATATATGTATATACATCATAAAAACACAATCTATAGGTGCCAACGAGACCTAATCTATCTAATCAAATGTCCTCTTTGCTCCATGCAAAGAGGACTTAGATGAATCATCATGTGTAATATGAGTCATCTCATCATGTCGGACACCCTGTGAGGTAGATGTATCACCCTATGTAACAGGAGGCACATCTCATCATGTACTTGCTTAATTAAAATGGGTCTCAAAATCTAGCTTGCAAATAAATTAAATATTCACTACATAATAAAATAAATTATACCACATGAGATGGGTGTCCCTCAGTAACGGGAGGAGGCGCACTGTCAAAACTACCAAATGCAGCTGTGGTGAGGTCCTATAATTTACAATACATACATTTTTTTAATTTGATTTTAGAGCATAATGAACTATACATTATGTACATAAATCACAATACTGACCTCAAATGATGATGTAGGTACCACCATCTGGCTAAGTCCTGTGCTCTCAGCAACACTCGTGGTGATGTACTCCTAAAATTATGGATACATAAACATTTAGTCAAAATTAAATATACATGAATATAATTACAAAGTACATAATTTGTACACTACATTTTTTATACACTATAAATTAAACATGTATATATAATGTATATATCATACCTAAGTGGTAGCCAATGTCACAGATGTGTCTACAAGTATGCTAGCACGATAATCATAAGATGAAGTTGAAAATAGACTATATTGAGGCATATATGGATGAGTATGATATCCATGCTCTTGTTCGTAAAATCAAAACACATAAAATATATATACATGTGAGTCAAAATTGTTTAGATTATAAGTTAATAATAATGTACATACATAAAAATAATACAAATTATTTTTCTTCAGTCAAAAGTTCATACCGCATGTATTCGAGGCTGTGCCTCAGTGGTAACTGGAGTAGGACTTTTACTAACATCAGTATGTGTAGATGCAGACAATCCCTACAAAATCAAATAAAAAGAACATATGAGTACATGTTATTAAATTCAAATTTGAATGTACATTTTTACAGTGTAATTCAAAGTGCATACTGTATAAGGGACGCCAACATCTATAGGTCTCGAAAAAAGACTATACTGCCTCCTAGGAGGAACAGTGTCATCCATCCTCTGTTATTTTAAAAGTACAAATTAATATAGTTAATACAATTACACATATATGTAGAAAGTAAATAATTATGTGCACTTTATATTTATATTGAAATTAAAATTTTACCTGCTGCTCTTGACTCTCTCCAGGCTCTCCCTGTTGCATGATGTCAACAAATGATGACACGTCTATCTCGTCACTACCATCACCACGGGCAGCGTATACATCATCATCAAAATCTGCACCCTCAGCATAATGGCCATCATGTGCTGCACCAGGATCACTCTGGGGGCCTGTGCATATGCCTCCACAGCTAGTACGAACATGTCCAAGTGGAGGAGCATGTACCGCCTGCATCTACTGCTATACTAAATTGCCCAAAAGGGCACTCAAATGGGTAAAAGCAGATGAAATCGTATGATGATGGTGAGGAGCAGGAACAACAGGCGTAGGAAGAGGTACAAGGGGCTCAACTCGCCTGTGGTTTCTTGTTCTGTCACTCAGCTTTGCCCCAGGCCTATCTTGAGGCATCCCTCTACCAACCCCCTGAAATGCTTTCATATCAAAATAGTTGAGTTTCAAACCCAACTCAAACTCAGCCCATAAATTCCTAAGGAAGTACATGGGCACCTCATGATTAGCATGTGGTGGATGGTCAAATACCATCCACCACCGCTCCCAAAAATGTGCTACTATGCGCGGATGTGTACACCACCTAATGGAAATGCAAGGCTTCTTCTCACTAATTGGTTCACCCATCTTAGGGTTTACAAAATAATGTTGAAAATTTCCTTTACCTATATGTAGGTTATAAACCTCTCTATATGATAAGCCATTAGAGTAGAAGGCATGCATGCTTTCCCTCCATGATCTAAATGAATCAATGTCTACATCAAAATGATGAATGGAGTCAACCACATCTTCCATGTTATCTGCAAGATGTAGTAGGTGAGGGGGGGGGGTGTCTCTCACATTGGATAGCCTCTATATCACTCATGAGGTCATTGAGGTTACGCCTCATGGTCTCACAGAGCTCATCCATGGTGGGTGGTGGAGGTGTGGGTGGGGGTGGAGGTGGAGGTGGAGGTGGAGGTGGAGATGGAGGTGGCGGAGGTGGGGGTATGAGAGGAGGAGGGGGTGGCAGTGGGTCCATCAAATATAATCTGCATATATATTTAAACAACATAAAAAATAAAACACATCAAAAATACATCACAACATAATACATGTATGACAAAATTACTATTTAATAAAATTTAAATCTAAAATTTATCAACTAGATCTATATAAATGTGCATATCTTTATTAAAATTATATCAATTAAATTATAAATAAAGTTAAACACTTAAGTCAAATTAAACATTAAATACTAAATTTTTAAGTATGAACTCATTATGGATTATACATGTTCATGTCTCAGGATGAAACAAAGTTAAGATTATGACAAGGTTATGGTTTACAATTTTGTTATGTTAACAGTTTTCATGATGTCTAAGCTTAAGATTATTATAATGATTGTGATCCTTTAATGTTAGGGAACTTACCTAGGATTATGGTTTTAGTTACAATTATATTTACCTGTATCAGATATTTATTATGGTCCTAAGACGAGAGTTAAGGTTACAATTATCTAATGAAAGCTTAGAGATAGAATTATGAATTGATTAAAAAATATTTATGATTGTAGTTTGAATCCTAACTATTATCCACTTAGTTCTACAAAAAGTAGTTGGCTAATAAAAAGTATTCTCTAGAAAGGTGTCGAAAACACTCATGTCATAGAGCACATGCTAACAATTTCTCCATTGTTGATCAGATGATAGAATTATCAGCAGAAGTTTAGATTACATTGCACACAAACAAGATGTTACAAGAAAATTGGGACAAGACAATGGCACTAATTCTAAAGGTATGTTCTGACTTCTTGTCACATTTTGGAATAACCATGTAAAATTCACCTTTGGCATTTACATTAGAAAGGGGGAAAATATGTAAAGGTGAAAATATAAGAAGTTGCATATAATGTGTAAATTATATTGAGTATATATGTATGGGGAAGAACCATCATATTATGTACATATACAGGTATTGAGATAAACATCTCTTACACAAGCAATTTCAGAAGATCTCAAAAATAGAGTATGGCACCAAGTTGAAAACCTTCTTGTAAACTATAAGTGTAGATCATGTCAGGTAATGAACTAATTTACATGTGAACCCTATCCTTAACCATGTATAATAATCCTAATTCTAATCATAATCCATAATTCATTACCTTATGAAGCTTTGGCTATCCATTTTATTGCCAAAGTAATCCCTTGGCTATCCACGAAATGGTCCTAATAGATTTATATGGAAGACCAAATTGATTTAAATAAAATGAGCAGGAAGAAGACAAACTTACACCCAATATTCAAGGAGATAATATTTTAACATACTTGAATTCTACCAACCAAAGTGAGATAATTAGAGTTCCAGTTGTTGAGTTTTCCAAAGATTTTCTTGTTGATATAAAGACACATTTCATTTATATGTTAGGGTTTACTACAGATGGAATCCATAGGTACCTAACCACTTAATTATGAAATCTCCATCCAATACCATATTTACTACACAAGGTAGGGGACTCAATATTTAGCCCCAATAAGATAGATGTAGAGACATAAATCTTACTACCAGATACAAAGAAAAGAGGTCCAATTTGATCATTAAATGACTCATGTTGCACTCTTCTAGCTTAAAAAGAGTACAAATATATTATCAACAAACTATGTACATTAGATACTTATTAATTATTTGGAGAGTAGATCCTCTAACTTTTAGAGACAACTGGTTATCTCTAAGGAGATAACGTAATGAGTCAATGTTCAACAATAAAAAATAAAGAGGATGCAAGTGGACACCCTTTCATAATTGATCTAGAGAGTGCTAAAAATTATGATCTAACCCCATTAATTTCTTTACTAAAACCTTGACACCAATCATAAGAGAGGACACCATTTGACATTTAATATTGGATGGAGGGCTTGCAACATCATCATAGTGAAACTCCATTCCACCTTTTTGTAGACATTTTCATAATCAATTACTTGAGCATGCCTACACTCTATCCTAGAAATGTTTCTCAATCCAAAGTCTTCCAATAGGTTATCAAGTTCTCCAATATGCATAAATATCCTTAACAAAACACTTTTGTGTAGGGTTAATGATCTTGGGTAGGATATCTTCTAGTCTAGAGGCTAAGACCTTGGCAATAATTATTTTGTATGATACGCATTTAGGAGTGTCATGTCTCTAATTTTTAATGAGATTCTTATCTCCCCTTGGGGATCAATTGATTACTTGACCTAGGGATTTTATGAGCCCTCTGTTGATCACTTGATCAATTTTATGAGCCCTCCATTGATTACTTGACATAGGGATTTCTCATTACTAATTTTTTGGATGGAGGAGTTGATTTATGATAGAAATGGCTTTATCACTTGGAATAATGCATCTTCATTCTAGGAATGATGGTTGTCATTTTATCCCTATCTTCTAAATCATTTTGAACTATCATCATCTTCTAACTAAAAAGACTGATAGTAAAATTAGGAAAAAGATCTTACTATATATATCACTAGGGGGTGGGTATTTCTTTTTATAGAATAAGGCAATATTTTGTTATGTGGCCTTCCATTCTGCAAAGGTAATAAACATTTAGGCTACCCATCTAAGGGTCTAGTCCAGGCTCGTACTCGCACTGATATGGACACCTCCACCTCTTGATGGTCAGGGAGGGTTACATAATTAGATGCCTGATTCATTCAAGTCTCTTCTAATCTTTTTATGATGTATCATTTTGAGACCTTGATATCAATGTTTAATTAGTTTTAGGATTAGGGTTCAATTTGGTTTGTACTATTTGATTAGGTTTACATGCTTAGGTTTCAATTAGGACAAGAGTTAATAAATTGAATTAAGTTTTAAAGTGCTAAATTTGGTTTTAGATATAGAATTATAGTTAGAGCTTTTAGATTAAAAACCAACATTAATTCAAAAAAGTTAGGTTTGAATTTTGTTTTAAAGTGTTCAATATATTATTGAGTTCTAGTTTAGGGTGATTTGGTTTAGTCTTAAGGTCAATGTTTAACTTGGTTCAATCTTCTAGGGTAATGGTTCAATTTGGTTAATGGTTGGGGAAAGAATTTTTAAGGTTAAATTCAAGGTTTCTACTCTTAAGTTGGGATATATAATTAGGTTTATGATCATGGTTTAATTCAATTTGGTTTATAAGTATAATATTACTTACTTAAGGGCCAGGGTTACCTTTCAATCTTAGGGTTTGACATTTATAAAATTAGTACTCAAGGTAAGATAGGAAAGTTATTTAATTATTTATATATTACCTGGTGTAGGTTTAAGCAAATTACGACTACTTAGGTTAAGATGATAGTAAGGGTTATGATTAGAGTTAAATTCAATACAAATTGACATTATAGAACTAATCCTAAATGATGCCCAGCTAAGGGATCCAAAGAACTAATCAAAAGTTTTACCAAGCAAGCAATAACATACACACAATAATTTACATTTATAAAAAACATAAGAGATTGCATTCCTTAATGAGCACATTTACATTTCATTTTTAAATAATTATAAACTACTAAAAGTAAAATAAATAATGTGTCAACATGAAAGTTCATATTAACTACTTCTGTTCAATCCATTTAAATAATTTATATACATTTGTTCTGAATGCCACTTGGCAAATTAATTCAGAATCCACAATCATCCACTGTACATGTCACAGGGTATGAAAGGCTGAAAGAATATACATTTATAAAATAGTTTAAATCATCCATTTTCGATCCATGAAACAAAGTACAATACAATTTAAGTAAAATCATTTTAAATACTATAAGTTTTTTGTTTGGATCCCTTGGCTGGCTGTTATGTGATTAAGTATTTTATAATATGTTTAGGGTTTTATTTATATGGTTAGGTCGAGATTATAGTTTAAACAATAAATTTAGGTCGAGGTTATAGTTAAAACAAGGTCAAGGTTATATGGTTTTAGGTCGAGGTTATATGGTTTTAGGTCGAGGTCATAGTTAAAACAAGCTCAAGGTTATATGGTTTTAGGTCGAGGTTATATTTATTTGTAAAATTACATGTTTAAACAATAAATTTACATCTAATCTAATCATTCAACATTGTAATAAATACATAAATTAAATACATTTCAAAACATCTAAAATAATAATTTTTTAAATAAACATTTATGAAACTATATTTTAATTAACAAATACAAAAATTTAAACATTTAAGTTCATTAACAATGTAAATTTACAATTTTACGTACATATGAAAAGTGAAAAAACAATAAATTAACATACATATTAAATTGAAAATTGAAAAAAATAAAGTAAAATAGTATAAAACATATTAAAATACATGTGTATCAAAAACTAGCAGGAAGGGGGTAGTCGGTAGGGCTGAGAAACGGGCTCCCGTATGCGTCTCTAAGCAGGCTCCCATTTTTGAGGTCATGAAAATGACCTCTAAAATGCCAAAAAAGCGGTTTATAAAAGTTTTACAAATCAGGTACTCGATTCTTAAAAAGGCGGGTGCCTGATAGTTAAGCGGCTCGGGCACCCGATCATTTTTAAATATCGGGTACCCGATTTTTAAAATCGATTCGGGTGCTCGAAGCCTAATTTTAGAAACGGGTATCCGATTTTTAAAAAATCGGGTACCCATTTTTGAGAAGTACAATTCCGTGGATCTGACTTCCGCAAAATTGCGACCCAACTTCTTGCGGTCACCCATTTGTTGATGACATCATTTTTGGAGGTAATGATGAAGCAAGTTTTAAGTTTACTAAAGAGATGAAGAATGAGTTTGAAATAAGCATGATAGGAGAAACAAAGTTTTTCCTAGAATTGTTGATTATATAGAATAGTGATGGTATTTTTATTTCACAAGTTAAGTATTTGAATGACTTATTGAAAAGGTTCATTTTGAAAGTTGTAAACCTATTGGTACACCTATGATAATTGGTCACAAGTTATCTAGTAAAGATGTGACACATATAATAGAGTAGAAGAAGTATAGATTCATGATTGGAGGTTTGTAGTATCTGACTCACACCAGACCAGATATAGAAAATATAGTTGGGATTATAGCTAGATTTCAAGCTGATCCTAAGGAATATCATTTTGTAACAATGAAGAGAATATTCAGATATTTGAAAGGGACATATGACTATGGAATTTGGTATGAAAATTGAGTAATTTCACTCTATGTACATATACTGATGTAGATTAGGCAGGCAGCATGGATAACAGAAGGAGGTCCAGTGGTGGATCATTCTTTCTTGGAGGAAGATTGGTGTCTTGGTTAAGAAAGAAGCAAGATTGTATTTTGCAGAGTATAGCTAAGGCAAAATATGTTGCAGTAACAAATAACTATAATCAAGTTATGTGGATGAAGAAGATGCTAAAGGATAACATAATTGAGTTTGAAGAACTTGATATCATTTACTGTAATAACACAACTACAGTCAGTATGTCTAAAAATCATGTATTGCATTCTAATACTAAGCATATATCTATTAAGTATCATGTGCTAAGAGAGAAAAAAGTAGAAAAGGAGATCAAATTGGAGTATGTGATTACTAAAGATTAGATTGTAGATATCTTTATGAAGCCTTTTCCAAAAGATAATTTTGAGTACTTTAGAGGTATGCTTGGGGCTATGCCCATGCCTACTTCTGAGTAGGTAATGCAGAGAGTGCAGCAGTCTAGTGGTATAGAGCACTATTATTAGCCTGGACTAAATGTTTATGCTTCATGTGTGGGGGAGTATTTTTGATGATCTGAGTCACTAAGGACTCTTTGTATTTGGTATTGAACACTGTATTTGGACACTCAAGCTAGTTGAAGAGTTGGTGCAGCATATTAGCAATTGGTATTTAACAATTCATATGTTATAATATTAAGATTAAAGACTTTGACATTGATTTCAATGGGGGAGAGTATACATGAAAAACTATCTCCGAAGGGATGGGGAGAGTATGCATGAGAAAGAACTCCTAAGAAATTGGGAAGAGATATCTCTTTAGAGAGATTTAGAAATATTCATGAAAGAAAGAAGGAATATGCATATGATGTATTGTGAATTTTTTAGTGTGAAGTAAAAAATTGATGTCTAAGAAGGAGTGTGTACTTATTTTGCACCTATTGTGCTGAGATTCATTTTAGCATGTGAATAGCTGATGTTGGTCCTAAAATCCAAAGGATTTCAAACTTGCTTGATGAAGAGGATTTGAGAAGATGAGAACAAATGCAACAGCTAAGTATTACTTGGTATTCTTGGAACGTAGATGTTTTTCATTTATATTGCCACCAATGCCAAAGGGGGAGATTTTTCACATGAATGTTGATGATACTACATTAGGGGAGTATCCTAAGCATTGGAGAGTATGGACATGTTGCATTCATGACTATGTTTGTCATTAAGGTCAGCATAACATGGTTTCTATAAAGAATGGTTGAGTAAAAAACAAAGATCTTGATGGTACAGACAATGGTTTTGATTATCTGGTGATGAACAGTCATGGAAATGTTCAGCATAGTGTCCTGATGACATAGTTAAGTGCACAAAGTCTAAGTTGAACATTTATGGAAGTTGTATGTGATTTATAGAGAGCGGTTCAAAGATAGAGTATTGAGAAAGTAGTTCCTAATGTTTTTTTTAATCTTACATCTAAGATGCAATAAGAAGATGTGCATTTAGGGAGTGATAGAGGACAATAAATTGATGACATGAGTGAGTGTACAAGCCCTAATATCACACATATGAATTTTTGTATAGAATGTGAGCCGATAGTGCTAGTGTAATTGTAATTAATTAATTATCTTATTATAAGTAATTAGGAAAACCTCAAGGCAAAATCAAGGAATTATTATGAAGATATGGTATAAACGAAAGATGTTTTCCTTGATTGTAAAGTATATCCATTTTTGCAAGAAAAGTGAAGTGCGAAAAGAAGAAGAGTGCTTACTAAATGCATGTAAGCGGTCCAAGAGATTATTAGATGTGAGATTTGTGATCTAATTACAAGATTAGAAGGAGCAGAAGTTTGGTTGATAGGACAAAGAAAGAGGAAGGAACAATATAGTATAATTCTATTATTCTACAAGGAATAATGTAGAAATCATTTGGACAGTGAGTTCATTGGTCTTGCTCTTAAAGTTGTTTGGGCAGTGGGTCTAGCTATCTTCCATGACTCCTAATAGGGTTGGAATCTCCTAATAGGGATTCAAAGTCTCCTAACAGGGACTCATATGCACTGAATGTATTCATAGACTCCTCTTAGGGTCCATCTTCTAACAAAGAACATTCATATTAATACATCATCTTGTGGGTACCATCCCCAACAAGGTTTTCCCCCTAGTCAATGGTCTTCCTAGTTAACATATATGGTGTTATTATGTATGAGTATCTTGTTATGGTTTCAATTTATATTTCTTATATGGTTAATTTTTTTAGTTTGTGGTGATTGATTAGGGAAGTACTATACATACTTCGTAAATTCTTTGGGGTTTGGGGCATCACACATAAATTTATTTTGGATGATGTGGCTAACATATGGCTGACATATGACCAACATGTTGTAACCATAAAGATGCATTAAATACTTTTAGAAAAGGCTTAGGGATAGGGATTGGTTCATTGAGGGTAATGTGAAAATTGGTTCTTGTGGCAATATTGAGCTATAAGGGATTACAAATTGTAATCAGGTTGTAATCACTAGATCGTAATAATATCAAACTTGTTATTTAGTGGACATAGCCCAAGGATTGGGTGAACCATGTTAAATTTTGGTGTCTTGTGTTCTTTTCTGTGTCATCTGTTATTTTCTGATATTGGTTATATTTGCATGTAATTTTTATTTCTGTCTTAGGTTTATTCCTAACAAATGGTATCAAAGTGAGGTTATTTTTTGGTTATCCTCTACAAGAAAGTTGCATAGTTGAGTGGGAGCAATGGAAAATGAGGTTAAGCTAAGGGTTGACAAATTTAATGGGCAAAAATTTTAGTTATGGAAGATGCAAATGGAGGACTATCTTTATCAGAAGGATTTATGGAAGTCATTGGTAGGAAAAACTAAAAACTAGGGAACTACGACAATTGATGACTGGGATCTTTTAGATAAAAAGGAACTTGGAAGCATTTGGTAATACCTGGAACCATCGATGGCATTTAACATTACAAAACAGAAGATAATGGAAGAGTTGATGGAAACCCTAGTGAAATTGTATGAAAAGCCCTCCACTTCAAATAAGGTATTTCTCACGAAGCATTTATTTAATATGAAAATGGTAGAAGGTGGATCTATTATAGATCATTTAAATGAGTTTAATATTGTTACTAGTTAGTTATATTCTATGGGTATTAATTTTGATGAAGAAATTAGGGATCTCTTGATTTTGTGTTCTTTGCCTGAAAGCTAGAATGGCTTGGTAATGGATGTGAGTAATTGTATTTCTAGATCTAATACCCTAAAATATGATGATGTGATTGGTGTTATTTTGAGTGACGAAACTCATAGGAAATCCTCAAGTGGATCTACATCAGGAAGTGTTTTGAATGCACAAAGTTGAGACAAAATGACTAAGAGAGGAAACAGTTTTCAAAATCATGGGAAATCAAAAGGAAAGTCAAAAGGGGAGTAGGTCTCAATTGAGTGGACCAAATGACTACTAGTACTGTGGGAAATGAGGGCATAAAAAGAAAGGTTGTTGGACTCGAAATAAAAATGAAGGAGATAAACTAGATGGAGACAAAGAGGTAAATGTGGTAAGTAACAAATCTGAAGAGGATGCTTTGCGTCTGTCTTTAGAAGCTGTTGATGATTCATGGGTTTTAGATTCTAGTACTTCATTTCATGCTACACCTCATAGAGGTTATTTCATTGATTATGTCCAAGGAGATATTGGGCATGTTTATTTGGGGGATAATGAACCTTGTTAGATTGTTAGAAAAGGAAAAGTAAAGATTAAGTTGCAGAATGAGAATCATTGGCTACTACATGAGGTAATCTACATTTTCCAAGGATAAGTAGGAGTTTAATTTCAGCAAGGCAACTCAATGATGAGGGTTGTGTAGTTAACTTTGATGATAAAAATTGGAAAGTCTCAAAAGGTTCCCTTGTAGTAGCAAGAGTTGTAAAAGTAGGCACCTTATATCTTTGTAGAGGTCATATTAATCTTTCTACTTTAATTGTTTTAGAGAAACATGAATGTTTAGTAACAATTGCTACAGTTGAGTAGGGAGAACAAATAGTTGTTGTAGATTCTGATACAAAATTATGGCACAACAAACTTGGGCACATGAGTGAGAAAGGTATGAAATTACTTCCTTTAAAGAAAGTTTTATCAAGTCTGAAATGTGTTAATATGGATTTATGTGAAAGTTGTTTGTATGGAAAATAAAAGAGAGTGAGTTTTGTGAAGATAGGGAAGGAAAATAAAAGGGAGAAATTAGAGCCTATGCATATAGATGTATGGGGACCGGCTTAGGTATCTTCCCTTGGTGGCTCTCATTATTATGTTACATTTATTGATGATGCAACTAGAAAAGTATAGTTTTATTTCCTTAGATAGAAATCTAATGTATTTCAAACTTTTAAGAAATGGAAATGATTTGTCAAAAATGAGACTGGTAAGAAATTAAAATGTCTCAGATCTGATAATGGTGGTGAGTATTGCAGTCATGAATTTGAAGATTATTTCTCCACTAATGGTATTCATAGACAAAAAACTGTTCCAAGGATTCCACAAGAAAATGGAGTGGTTGAACACATGAACAAGACTATAATGGAGCGTGCAAGGAGAATGAGGTTGCATGTAGTGTATTTTTTAATGGTGATTATTTGTAATATTGTGAATTTTAGAATTTTTTTGTGAGTAATATGGCTATTAATTCCAGATTTAATGCAACCTAAATTGCCACATTTTTATTAAATTCTATTCTAAAATATTTAAAATCACTCAATAATTTATTTTATTCAAAAATTCAAACGCAAAAATTCATGACAATATTCGATACTTGATTAGATTTGATTCACCTAAATATTATATATTATCGAAGAAATTAAGAATAATTCACCAATAATAATCATAATTATTAGTTACTTTAGGAATATATTACATATACTTAGTTTTCACTATTGATTTAAATATAATGTAATTATCCTCATAATTTCCATGAGATAAAACATGTTCAAATTTGCTTTGTAATATTCCATGACGATTAGCAAATTTTCTTGAGATTCGCAAATATTTTTTACTCAAAAATTATGATCCCAAAATAATTGCCAATGTAAATAATATTTAAAATAAGAAAATTGAGAGATTTGTCAATAAAAATAATTTGGCTTTTCAAAATAATGAAAGACTCATCAATAATTTATATCTTTTTCTTAAAGTTTACCCTAGCTGCATGTTGGGTTGCCCTTACACATGTGGTCAAAGGCTACCAAAACTACTATATATTTAATTAATAGAGGTCCCTCTACTCCTTTGGGTTGTGGTATTCTAGAGGGATCTTGGGCAGATAAGAAGGTGAGTTATTCTTTTCTCAAGACCTTTGGTTGTGAAGCTTTTGATCATATAGATTTTGAAAATAGAACCAAGCTGGAAGCTAAGTCAAAGAAATGTGTATTTTTTGGATATGGCATTAATGAATTTGGTTACGGGCTTTGGGATTTTGAAAATCATAAAATTGTAGGAAGCAAGGATGTCATATTTAATGAGAAAGTGTTGTACAAAGATTTGTTGTAGAAACATGAGAAGAAAGAAGATGATTATGTAGTGCTAGATGATACTTCAAAAGATGATGTTCCAACAATTCCTCATGATGTGCAACAACCACAACAACAAATACCATACACACCAATGAATGTTAGATGATCAACAAGGCTAATTAGACATCTAGAAAGATTTTCTCCTTCCTTGTATTCTATTTCACTTACTAATGCTGGTGAACCTGAATGTTATGATGAAGGTGTGCAAGTGGATACAAAGATTCAGTGGGAGTCTATAATGAAAGAAGAAATGGACTCTTTACTAAAAAATAAGACATGGGATTTATGCAAGTTTCTTATAGGTCAAAAGGCTTTATAGAATAAATGGGTTTATAAGTTAAAAGAAGAGGATGGAGGTAAGAAAATATTTAAAGCTAGGTTAGTTGTAAAAGGATTTGCATAGAAAAAGGGCATTGATTTTGATGAGATATTCTCTTCTTTTGTTAAAATGACTTCTATCTGTACCATTTTAAGTATTGTGGCTACTAAAGATTTGCATTTAGAGCAGCGTGATGTTAAAACAATCTTCCTTCATGTTGATTTGTATGAAGAGATATATATGGCTTAGCCATAGGGATTTGAGGTCAAAGGTAAGGAGAACTTAGTGTGCAGATTGAAAAAAAGTTTATATGGCTTGAAGCAAGCACCTCAGCAATGGTATCTAAAATTTGACAATTTTATGCATGAGAATGGATATAGTAAGTGTCATCCAGATCATTATGTTTATTTTAAGAGGTTGGATGATGACAACTACATTATTTTATGTTTATATGTTGATGATATGCTTGTAGTTGGGTCTAACATGGATCACATTAAGGGGCTGAAATGCCAGTTAGCACATGCATTTTCTATGAAGGATTTGGGGGTAGCAAAACATATCCTTGGTATAAAGATTTGCAAAGATAGGAAGAATAAGAAATTGATACTATCTAAGGCTGATTATGTTGAGGTGTTGCAATGTTTCTCTATGGAAAATGCTAAAGCTGTCAGCACACATTTAACTGGTCATTTGAAGTTGACTAAGGAGATGTATCCAAAGACACAAGAAGGGGAGGATAAGATGTCCAAGGTACCCTATGCTTTAGTTATAGAAAGCTTGATGTAATCTATAGTATGTGCAAGGCTAGATATTGTACATGTAGTAGGAGTCATTAGTGTTGGAATTTTTTAGAATAACTAAGAGGGGGTTGAATCAATTATCCAATATCCAAATGTATAAATAAAACTTTTTACAACTTAGTTAACCCATAAAACATTTATACTCATGCATGCATCCAAAAGATTATACAATCACTCAAAACTTGTAGGTTACTATCAAATCAACTTACAAAATGTAAACATGAAACATAATAGAATCATCAACACACATGACACAATAATTTATGTAGAAACCCAATTTGGGAAAAAACCACCAATAACATGCTACTCTTTTCACTCTTCTAAAGTGATGCCCTATGAAAGGTCAACCTTGTTAAAGGTTACAATACAAAATGTTAAATGTGAGCCTATGAAAGAATTTTAATCACCATGTTAGGAGTGAGCCTTATTAGAGGACTTTAGACCATTCACCTGGAATGTCACCCAGTTAAAGTATTTACAAATGACTGTTAGGTCAACCTTAATCCAAAGGATTTACCCTAAACTAATAAAATTGTTCGAGAGTAATAGTAAGGCTTTGATCAGATACAATTTACAACTTCTCTTGTAGATTATAGATCTCTGTTCAGTCCTTAATTCTACTTGTCCTTCATACTTTGCAACTCTGATAGCTTGTTCACCCTTCAAGCACTTATCTCCTTAAGCCTTCTTTCTTAACATGCCACTATAGACTCTTCTCTTAAGTCACTTGATGATGCAAAACCCTTAACTCCTTCTCTTCCTCAAGTTCTCACACATGAAAACCTTGCTTCATGACCAACCATTCCTATAAATAGGAAATTAAGATCTTTTTTTCACTCATTTTCCGTTGTCCAATTTAAGGTTCAAATGTATTAGGTAGGATACAATGCATCTACCCCATATGCCATATCTCTTCTAGAAACTTCTCCTAGAATCCACTTTGAATTCACCTAAAAATAATTCACCTTGAATTTTATGCCACCAGCTCATCAACCTTATCTTCCACCTAGCTCACACAATCCAAGAAAATAAACTTGTCAACTCAGATTCATCAAATGCACAATCTTTTAAATAATGCAACAAATTAGCATTATCAACCTTCTAATGCTTGGAAAATACTATGTTACTCAACATCCTCTATAGAATCACTCGACGTCTACTAAACTTTACTCAACATCAACTATCTTGCTCAGAATGCATTAGAAATTTCTTTCACTTGGCTTCAACTAATTTTTTTTGGGCTTGCACTAACTTTTCTCAGCACCTACTATCCACTCAATCAAGCTTAGAAGAAAAACTTTGTATAACTTGTTCTTCTAATATTTCTTCATATAACCAACATTTGTAACCTCAAGTAGATTATCGATGCATCATATTATCAGTGTCTTAACTAATTCTTGCACTTCATTACATAATCATAGCTCAACCTTTCCTCTAGGTGCTATTGTTACATCTTTTGATCAAATTCTCTTCATCAATCAACTAAGTGATAGTACTTAAATCTTATAAGTAGTTGTCTTACCAAAAAATAGTAGGTTTGATATTAGTGAGAAAATAATGATTAAAACACATAGTCTTCTTCAAAAATCTCTCTCAAAAATCTACTTTCAACAATCTCCCTCAACAATCATCTATTCAATCAAATCTCAATAGTTAGTAGGTATATAAGTCATCTAGGAATTGAGCATTGGAATGTAGTAAAATGGATTCTTAGATATTTCAGAGGAACATCCAGTAAGTGTTTATATTTTGGGGGCTCTACTATTGATTTATAGGGATATGTTGACTTAGATTTGGCAAGGGATATTGATACCAGGTGGAGTACTACAAGTTATTTATTTATTGTTGGTGGGGTAGCTATGAGCTGGTTTTCTAGGTTATAGAAGGTTAATGCTTTATCCACTATAAAGGTAGAGTATGTTGTTGCTACAGAGGTAGCCAAGGAGATGATATGGCTTTAGTTCTTCTTGGAATAATTGGGGCACCCTTGGAGGGATAATTATTTTTTTACAGATAACCAAAGTGTCATTCATCATGCAAAGAATTTAGCTCTACATTCAAAGACAAAACACATTTAGTTGTGGTACCATTTCATTTGTTTACTTTTGGATGATGGATAATTAAAGTTGGATAAGATACATATAGATGATAATCCTGTTGATATGTTTACAAAGGTAGTGATGAGGGAGAAACTAAATTCCTCTTCAGCTTCGGGTGGTCTTCTAGACTAAACATGAATAAAAGAACAACAACATCTAGGGTGGTTTTATCCAGTGGGAGCCCCATGTGGTAGTGGTATTGCTATAGGATTATTATCCAAGTGGGAGATTGTTTTCTAGTGTGGAGTTTTATTAATCCCCAAGTGGGATATTGTTAGTTTGTGGTGACTGATCAGAGAAGTAATGTACATACTTCATAAATTCTTTGGGGTTCAGGGCATTGGTCTGAATTTTTTTTTTGGACATTGTGGTTGACATATGGTCGACATGTTTTAACCCTAAAGTAGCATAACATACTTGTATAAAAGGACTTAGGGTTAGGGATTGTTTCACTATAGGTGATGTGAAAATTGGTTCTTGCGGTGGTATTGAGTTGTAAGGGATTATAGATTGTAATTAAGTTGTAATCAATGGATTGTAATAATATCGGACTTGTTGTTTGGCATACGTAGCTCAGGGATTGGGTGAACCATGTTAAATCTTGGTGTCTTGTGTTCTTTTTTGTGTGATCTATTATTTTCTAATATTGGTTATATTTGCATGTAATTGTTATTTTTGTCTAAAGTTTATTCCTAATAAATTTTTTTTCAATGTTGATAACTATGATAATAGTTGGATAACTGATTCACCCCCTACCCCCCTCTCAGTTATATCAGTTGACTATATATTGTAACAAGAACAAGACCCAAAAGATAGAACATTAGTTTTATGGTCCTTATTATCACCATGATTAGCCTTAAACCATGAATTGTCACCTTTAGGCTCTTTGGGACTAGAAAAATTATTCATAATCCTTCCTTTCGAATTATAGGATTCATTAATATCATTAGTCAAGGTGTTTTGTCCCTCATTTCCCAAAGAAACACATTCAAAATCATACCTACCATCCATTATAATCTCTCAAGATAACAAGAAATAAGGACAACTTACTTCTAAATGGAAACAAATAGATGGATTCTACATGAATCGGTTATTGTGTGGTCTGATATATTTATATAGTACCCACAAAATAACATTTCCTTAGTCAAGCTTGAAACCAAATTAAGCATTCTATCCATCTCTCCTAATGACATATCTTGTTGAGAGGGAAGTATCTTATCATTATCCAATGGGGAACCAATATCATAGTACAAAGCAATTGTATCTTTGTCTTGATGACTTCTTGATTCAAAAATGTCATGAATCTTAGGATCTTCTGCATTTCCATCATTGTTTGCAACTCCATGGAGTTTTGGAGCTTCAAATTTTTTTGCATGCTAAAAATTTCCTAGGATATCCATGCTTATTACAAAATTAGAACTTCCAATAATTTCACTACTTCCATCAATTTTAGTAGGTTGATCTATCTATGCTAACACATTAGATATTGCATCTTAGCAACTAGCACATTCCAACTCTGAGTGAATCCTTTGATGGACACAACAATAGTTAGGAAGAAAAGGGATTTTTAGACTCTGACCTTCTCCAAGATACTTCAAATTTCTTGTTATGTTATCCATAAAACCTTTCAAAACCTCATCCTTTACATATTAATCCTTTTGAACTATTAGGGTAATGTTGGTTGGAGCCTCATAATGTATTAGAGTGTTACAGACCTATATCTCTAAAGGAGTGGGATGTAACCATAGAGAAAAATATATTCATGGAAATAGAAACTTTAACTATTGCTAGCTATATTTGATTAATAGAGGTCCCTCTAGTCCTTTGGGTTGTGGTATTCTAGAGGAAGCATAGACTAGTAAGAAGGTAAGTTATTCTCTTCTCAAAACCTTTAGTTGTGAAGAATTTTCACATATAGATCTTGAAAATAGAACCAAGATGGAAGCTAAGACAAAGAAATGTGTATTTTTGGGTATGGCCTTGATGAATTTGTCTATAGTCTTTGGGATTTTAAAAATCACAATATTGTAAGAAGCAAGGATGGCATATTAATTGAGAAAGTTTTGTAAAAAGATCTATTGCAGTCGCATGACAAGAAAGAAAATGATTATGTAGTGTTGGGTGACACTCCAAAAGATGATGTTCTAGTAGTACCTAGAGCATTTCTAATTATATCAACACCTCATGCAAATACAAAATTTTCTACCTCAACTAGAGGGGACCTCCTCAGGATCTAATGATTATTAAGGAATTAAAGGAGATGGTCAACATCATTAGGATCCATGCTCCCCCATCATAGGACAAAACCATTTTAGAAAAAAATCAATTAGGTGACTTCTTGGTTAGATATGTTTCTCTTCAATTGATTGACTCGTAGGTCCCCAAGATTTGCTAAGATAAAGTATGGATGCATCAAATCACCCCCAAAATCATTTTTTTTCTAGTGGGCAACTCTCCACAAAAAAAAGGATTGACTCTAGATAATTTATGAAGATGGGGTTTTCAATACCCTAACAGAGGCTTTACCTACAAACACAAGGATGAAAATTTTATCATGTGTGTCAAAGTGTTTGAAAGAAAAGAAATAAAATGATATTTAGGGAGGTTGAGATGATCGTAGAGGGAATTTCATCATGATCATCAAAAAATTATGTGAAAACATAGAGCTAGCTAAATGGAAAATGTCTAATAGTCCCCTCTCTACCTTGGATTTCTTGGTAGCTATCAGTTGGCACCTCTATGCAAATACAAATGCCTTTGATATCTCAAAGAATTTTATATGAGGAAAAACTCACTAGAACCCCCCATAGTTGGATGGCTAAAGCTAAACCTTGATGAGGCTATGAGAAATGGTCATGTTGTAAGTGGTGGGATTTTTTAAGATGGCAGAGACAAATTCATATTGGCATAAATTGGTTACTTTGGAACTAAATCTTCAAATACGGTTGAAGCTTTGGTGCTAGTATGAGGTGTCAAATTCATGACCCACTATAAAAACACAAGATTCTAACTGAAAGAGACTCTTAACTGATTATGGGTATTGTTAATCAGTGGTCGATGGTTGGATGGAATTTTTCAAGTGTGTCATTCAAAATTTGGGCATTCATTGAAAGAATGGACAAGACTAAAGTCCAACAAATGTTCCAAGAGGGTAACAAGTTGGTCAATAGACTAATGAGAACATGGGTTTGGAAGTATATGGAATGCAATGTTGGTGAAAACTTGCATCTCTCCCACATGCAATTCAAACTGTAATTGAGAGTGAAGTAACACATCATAAGTAGCATGTGTCACAACAGGCATGATGACATAGTTGGCATCTAGTTTATGGGTGATGAAATCAAGAGTTATGTTATTATGAAAAATAATTATGATCTTATTTGTATTTTTCTATCAAATTATCTCAAGGAAGATTCTAGTAAGATTTGGGGTTACATTTTTAAGTATGCTCTGGGACAAATCGTTAATGATAGCTCTAAAAGGCCTCATTTCTATTATGTTGGCGATTCACAAAATTGTAACATTAATGAAGGGGCTTTTTTGAATAACATTTTTCACATTCCAAGTAATTGGCCTCAAGATATTTCTAGTCAAAGGACTTGAAATAATAATTATAGTGGCATAAATATTTCTAATCAAGGAACTCAAAATAATAATCATGGCATTGAAACTCTATAGAAGGATTACTTTAACTCTTTCACTTAACTTGAATATTTTAACAAGTATTTTGTTTGTAAAGTGAAAAATATATTCTAAAATTCCCTTAAGGTTTTCATGCTCAAGGAATTAGAGAAGCCTAAGCTTCTAGTCAATATGGGAGGGGACAGGGACAAAATTGAGACCTTGAAAATTGAAAGTGAATGGCAAAAGAAGGAATGTTCCTAGATGTATATCAATGGAGGTGTTTTGTTTTCATTCATGAATGCCATGGATGGCTACAATGAGTTGATGTCTATGCTATTGATTAAGTCTTGGAATGACCACCTGGTGACCATAAATGGTATTAGTTTCCAAATTAATGAAGAAGTTATCCAAATTAATGAAGAAGTTATCCCTCAAGAAAATGGTCTTTTGCTAAAAAGGTGGAAAGCATGAGTAAACTTGTAGATGAGACAAGTATGAATCCTTGCTTCAAGGTAGATGAAAAGAGAATTTGGCTAAGAGGTGGATTTAATAGGGAGGAGCTTCCAGCCCCATGGAACAATGTCTTCTATTCAATCATGAAATACTTAATACTAGAGGGTCACTACAAACTGTGTTACGATTACCACTTTTGCTATCATGGTGAAATTTATTTTCATTTCTTTTTACTAAATGATTTAGAGAAATTTGCCATGGATCTTAGGAAGTGTAGGGTAGAAGGCAAAAATTATACCATTCTTCATGGGCCACAATTTTTGAATTTACAACTTTTACCGTGCCATGTGTCGTCCCCACAATATTGTTTTGTTGCAACCCCTGGCCCCCAACTCCTCCTTTGTGGAAGGTTTCACCTACATTCCTAATTCCCCTATTATTTCATATGATTCCCCTTCTTTTAGAGGTAGAAAAAATATTGGTATCCTCTAAACCTAAGATGGACCTTCTTGTTGACCATGGTGAGATAGTAATTGAGTCCTTTGGGGGGAGGAAGAGATCTAATAAAATTTCCACTAAACCCAAAAAGAAAAAGTGGGAGTAAAAACAATGTAGCTTGGAAGAGATAGACTCAGATTATAAGGCTAAAAGGAGTGGGGAAAAATAATCCATGCTTGGTAGAAGCAGAAAGCTAAGAGGAACTCCTACATTGAAGAAGAGGAGGATACACTGCATGATACTAAAGAAGGATTCTAGGAAAAAGGTACATGGTACATATCTCAGATACTTTTAGTATGGGTTTGGTTGATCTTATGACCAAGGGTGATAATGTGTTACAAATGATAACTCTCCTATGACTACTACTTCCTCTCTTAGGAATCCTAACGAGGGCCCTCATTTTTCTACTCCTCCTTAGAAACCCCATGTTCAACCCCCAACCCCCTTTTCTCCTCTTGTGCACCCCCCTCTTGTGGCCCCCCTCCCACCCCCCAATTTGGACAAATCTTCTTTTAAATAGGTTTAAATTGAATTGAAGAATCTATGGACCAAGCTAGAAAGATAGAAGAACCTATTGGTTGATTTAAACATAAGGATCACCACTCTCAGGGAGTTTCCTATAAAGGTTATGCATTATGTAGCAATCACTCTCCAACTTCTCCAATTGGAGAATATGGGAAGTAAGGAGGAGAGAAATGATGAGATCACCAAGAGAATCTAAGGTTGATGTTAGATGATTGGTTGGAGGTTCTATTGAGAAAATAAATCCCCCCTAAGGAGAAGAAATAATGATGGCTTGGCCTTATTCTATGTTACTATTTTATTATTTTTATAATGGTTTTAATGATGTTTAAACTCTAGCCCTACATGGCCAATATGAAAACCTTTTATATGGACATTAATACTACTAGCTTAACTAGTTTTCTTGCTAGTAATTGGTATGAAACTATTGACTATAATGGCTTTTATGTTAATTTGGTTAACTTTCATAGGTACTTGTTTCTTATGTTAATGGGTGGCTAATATATTTTCTATGGTCGTGACCAGTGAGTTGTCTATCCACAGATAGTGTTACCTTTACTATGGTTGTATCTACTAGGTTGGTCACTCATTATTTATTATTATTAATATAAAAAACTATTTCTTATATATGTGTTTATGATTAAAATAGTTTGAAATAAATTTAAACATTACAATACATTAAATTTATTTACTTACATTAAAAATAAATATTTAAAAATATACATGACTTATTTTTAAAAATTAATTATATTCATGTAATCATTTCATTCTTTGTATTTGAATACCTATAGTACTTCAAAATAATACTTTTAAAAAATAAATAATTTCAAACAATAATGAACAAAATCTAATCCTTACATAAATTTCCCAAAATAATACATTAGATATTTAAAATTTAAAAAGCTAAATAAAAACTCATCCTAAAAAAATTAGAAATTCTTAATCTGCATGGTTTGAGTTTATTAGTACCTGTCTTAGGCAATACTATTTTATTGACTTGAACTCTATTAATTTATGAATGTCCACCAGATTACTTAATTATTATTCTTTATCAAATAAACTAAATGTATCAAAAGATAATGTTATAATTCTATAATTTTTTTAATTTTAAAATCACTTTTATCTTTAATTTCATTGATTCAGATGAATGTGCGGCTTTCATCTTTTCAATTTTTACTAAATACTTCAATCTAAAATATCAGTTTAAAAAGAAACTTCAATTTTTTATTTTTTTTTTCTTTTAATAGAAATTTCTAACTTTTACCATTTCTAACTTTTACCAACTTCTTGTCATTTATATAAACAATTTTAATTTAAAATAAATTATCTTTAAGCAACTGAAGTCAATATGTAATTTTTGAAGTCATTTCTTATTTGTATTTCAAGACATTGATACCCTATGAAATGCTTCACAGTTCATAATTAGATTTTTTTGTTTTTATAAAAGGTCACCATTCCATATGGGAATTGATATGAACAACATAGTTTATAATTTAATCATAAGTTTTTCTTAATTAATCTCTAAAATTTTATCCACATTTTGATGTGCTAAACGCCTTGTTCAACATTGTTCTCAATTGAAGTTATGAATGAATCTAATATGTGAACAAATCACCTTCACTTTTTGATCTCGGTGGGGTTTAAACTCTAGATCTCTAAGTACAAAACTCATGTATCATCAACACTTTCTTTTCATTTATTTTTCCTTTTATGCATGATCAACACTTTATTTTTGTCTAGATGCACTAGATGTACCAGTTAATTTTCAACAAATAAATTTCATTGTGTATCAAGAGTATATATAGATTTATTATGTTTGTTCAATCAATATGATTAATAATGCAACAATAGTCACTTCATCTAAGAGAAAAAATTATCCATCTAAGGGTAATGATACTTAATAGTTATCAACGAACCATCTTTCTTTTATTTGAAAAAGGGAAAATTAAAAATCTATTTTGTTCATCTTTTTATTTTTAATTGAGAGAAAAATCTCATACATTAAATATATTAATTTATTTATCAAAATTTTAAAATTTATATTGCAATACTAAAAAAGAATGGTGAAGCAGGGAGAAGACGCAAGAAGAAAAAAACAAAGGAGAGGCATAGATGGGTGATACAAAGGTTTCCAAGAGCATAAAGAATCAGGATGGGTCAGAGATCTCAAGGTCCAAAAGGAGATTTAAGGGAGATCTCGAGGTCCAAAAGGAGATCTAAGGAAAAGAGGTGACAATGTCAATCTTCAAAGGAGATTTCCTTTCCAAAACCAAAGGCAGAAATACAAATATTGGAATAGAGGGGACGAGCTTGATCGGGGATCAAGAATGAATGTAGGCCTTAATATTTGTTTAAGTTGGTATGAAAGATATTATGTGGATAGGGACAATAACAACTGGAAATAGTGACCAAGGAATCAAGTCAATCCTAGAAACCCTAATCTTATTCTGATCCAAAATTGGAGGGATGTACCTAGATTGAGCCCTCAGAATCGATGGGGTTTTGTTGAAGTGTTTCAAGGTAACCGAGATATTTTTAAGAAGGGATAAAAAAAAGTGTGCCAATCCTAGATCCATCCACCCAAGTATCCAATCTTTATTCCATCTACTTCGGCAAACAAAGTAGTATGTATCTTCATTAATTCTATAGAATAGAAGTCTTCAATGGTTCTTTTAAAGGACTGAGCTTTTTTCATGAAGTGGCGCAAAGGTTGACCCACATTTCCTAAAATTCATAGTTGGGCTAGCAAAAACTATGGAGAGCATGTAATAGTTAAGACCTTTCCTAATCGTAATGGGAAGTTTACAAGAGATATATCAACTTATGTTTAATTCTCCTTACCTAATGAAAGGTGTTGGATTCTTCATCAAAGATTGGTTCCCCAATTTTTATCCAATCAAAGAAGTCATCAAATTAGTACCAATATGGATCCCACTCTATAATTTGCCTCACGAATATTGGAATGAGTAAAGGAAATTGGAGAATACCTTAGTAAAATTGTCAAATCTTATGAGGCCATAGAAAAGAATGACTTTATTATGTATGTGCATATTTGTATTTTGTGGACTCCTCACCCTCCACTAGATTGAATTTTGTGGCAAGATACCCAAGTGGAAGAGTTAATTTCTCAATGCCACATTTGTAGAACATGGGGTCATGAAGAAGAGGTACGCCTAGAAAAGTAGATGGGGAAGGGTAAGTCCAATAAGACTATAGAAGATCAGCTCATGTCTGTATCACTAAAGGCTATCCCTATGATGGGCTCAAAAAATCCTCCCCCACAAGATGGGCAATAAGAGGGAGGGAAATTCTTGGTTGAAGAAGAAAAGTGTACAAATGATTAGGCTCTTATATAGAAGACCCAACCAAGGTTGGTGTAGATTCTAGATGAGGATCAAGTAGATCTAGAAAATATTGGTAATTTGAGAATTTAAATTCCATCAATAATTGTCAGCAATGGTGTGGAGATGAATGATGAAGACCTAACACTAAACTCAAGTGAGGATGGTGGAGAAGATACTGTGGTAAAGAATGCTAAAGACTTTCTTTCAACCCTTGATTGTATAGTGGCATTGTTGGAAGTTGTGGAAGGTTCTTGTGATGAGACTAGAGAAGATATTGTTCCATTGGGGGTAGCAAATGAAGTTAGATTAGAAGAGGTAAGAACTATCTCACAAACAAAGGCCAAATCTATAAAATCCAAATCAAGTAACCAGAATCCAAGGGGAAGGAAATAAAATCAAAGACAATTAGAATATGTGGGTAACATGAGCGGACAAAGAAATCTCAGATTGAGGAGAGATGTGGTCTCTCCCAAGAGGCCATTAAGATTCTAACATGGAATGTTAGGGGCTACAATGCCCCTAACAAAGCATGTTTGATCAAGTGAGGACTTGATCAAGGAAGACTAGATGTCATTTGTATTTAGGAAACTGAACTAGATGTTGATAGTGTGGCAAGAGTTTTTGGAGTTTTTTAGGTTAGATCTAGATTTAGCTGGAGCATCAGGGGTTCTAGGAATAATATAGAATCCTAGATCTTTCACAATGTCCCCAGTTTCAAAATCTAGATCTTGGCAAGTTATGAAGTTTTTTGTCCAATACAAGGAATTTCTTAGGCGTAGTCATTAATGTATATGTCCCAACATCAACATATCATAAGAATGTGTAGGAGGAGCTTTCCAACATAACTAGTGAATCCTCATAGCAAATCATAATTTTGGCTAGGGACTCCAATGCTAATTTATCATTATCATCCAAAAGGTGTGGTAGAGGGACAAAAAACCAAGTTCAAAAGGAGTTTCGAGAGTTTTGTTTCTCAACAATGGACTTTTTCAAGTAGAAGCAAGGGTGGTATTTAAATCTGGACAAACTGAAGAAAATGTTTCTCTAATATTGCAGGAAATTTGGGCCGATTCTTTCTTGTTGGAGCTTGGTCATCTCAGTCTTTCTTATGTGAAGCTTGCATCATGGGCATATCAAGGTCAAATCACTTTCTCATTTAATGGTAGTTCATAATGAGAATGTCCTAGTTAGATTCAAATTCAAGTTTGAGTATATGTGGTTTTGTGAACCTAGTTTTATAGATTTGGTTTCTTTCTAGTGGAACAATGCTCCACCATTAGAGGGAAACCTTGCCTTCAAATTCTTTGAGAAGTTGAAATTTATCAAAGTAAAGCTCAAAGAATGGAACAAAGCACATTTTGATAATATATTCAAAGAGAAGAGGGAGATAGAAGGAAACTTAGAAGCGCTTAATTGTAAAATTCTAAAGGAAGGCATGGATTTGTTGGACTTTAATATAGAAAAAGATTTGTTAGCCAAATATGGGGATATTTTGCAAAGGGAAGAGATTTTCTAGAAGTAGAAATCATCTGAAACATGGCTCAAGGAGGGCGACTAGAAGAAAAAAAAATTCACAATCTAGTCGAGTCAAGAAGAAGCTATAACCACATCCTCTCTATCATTAGTTTGGATGGGTCAATTATGGATCAGCCAAAGAAAGTCAACAAGGAGGTTGTCAGATCCTTCTCTTCACTTTGGAGCTTTGAACATGCTGATCACTCAAGAGGAACTACTAACAACCATCCTCAAGCTTGTTTCTATAGAAGATAATAAGGAATTAATAAGATTTGTAGAAATAAATGATTCAAAGGCTATTTTTTCCAATTTGGGTAGGGACAAATCTCTAGGAAAAAATGAATTTCAAGCAATCTTCTACCAAAAGTTTTGGCACATTCTTAAAAAAAACTATTGGTTGTGGTAAAAGAATCTAGAAGAAAGGGATTCATTTTCAGATATTTTAACAACTCCTTTGTTGTATTAATCCTGAAAAAATCTAATCCTACCTCCTTTGATGAATTTCATCCAATCTCTCTTTATAACAAGGTATATAAGATCATAACAAAGGTTGCAACAACCAGATTGAAGTCAGTGTTGGACAAACTCATCTCTCCAAAACAAAGTATATTTATCCAAAATCACAATATTTTGGATGAAATAATTTTTGATCATGAAGAAATAAACTCTACACAAGAAAGTAAAAAAAGTCACACAAATACCATTTTTATATCATTAAAGTTGAACAATTTGCATTTTGGGATCCCTTTTCTTTATAAAAGGTGACATAGATTTGTGCTTTTACCCTACTAGCTAACCTTTGTTGGTCTTTTTTTGATTATTAGATCGGTAATATCAGCTCCCTATTTACTCAATATCATTCTTTAGAACACCACAAAAAGTCATCAACTCAATTTAGTAGAACATGAGGAAATTTATATGGAGCAGGAATCTGGAATAGGATAAGTTCCCTCTCATGCCATAGGATTGGATTTTTAGACCAAAAAGTGGTGGAGGGGTGGGTCTTTGAAATTAGAACCTATTGCACACTGCTTTGGGGGGGAAATTGATTTGGCAGATGTATGATTCCCCAAATCAAAGATGGGTCAGAATATTAGAGGCTAAATATTTTGACAGTATGGACAATAAATGAATCTTCACCATAGAAAACCCCCCATGTGGATCTTTAATCTGGAACTTCCTAATAAATTATAGGTGTCTGATCATGGATCATTTCTCTTTGAAGATTGGAAATGATGAGAAAGAAATTTTTTGGTCAGACTCTTGGGACAACAACATGTCACTAATAGAGGATGGCTTCCCAAGAATATCATTGAGACAACCTCTCAAATTTGGGGCACCAAGGTCAAAGATTACATAGTCAAAACTTTGTGGTAAATGGTACAAACATATCATGGAAGGATCTATCTAGCCTAGGCCTCCTCCAAGAAGAAGAAATGTTGGTGAACATGTTTAAATTTAGAAGAATCATAGGCTTCATGGAGTAGGATGTATTGAAATGGTGTGGTTCTGTAAGTGGTTGATATTCGATGAAATTTGGATATACTCTGCTCGAAAACATTCATTCTTCCATTGAGTGGGAGCAGAGACTACTGGAATAATGATTGCCTTGCCAAAGTTGGAGCTTTTACTTAGTTGGTTGGCCACTCACATGTCCTAACATGTGAAATATTGATGTAGATTGGTTTTTTAGGACCTTTTAGATGTGTTCTCTTCAACAAGTTAGAAGAAATAATTAATCATTTTTTCTTGGAATCCAAGTTGCTGGGGAAATTCTGGGAATTTGTTTGAGAACATCTAGGTTGGCAAGGACCCATGCCAAATTGTCTTCTGCGGTGGCTTGAAGTATGGATGACCTTCAAATCAAAATATGTTTAGCAACAATTTGGATATCTATACCCTCAACTACACTTTGGGAACTATCAAAAGAAAATAATATGTAAATATTTTAGGATGAACATGAAGAGTTGCTATAGTTTCTTTATAGATTGGAGAAAGCAATATCAAAAGTACTCTCAAATGCAAGCACCCATATGAATCACTCTAAGATCCTCTTTGATGAGAGGGATATGGCTATCTAAAATAAGTGTCCTCTAGTCAAGTTTAGGGTTGTTAATGGGCTTGTGAGATTTAATTCTCCTGCCATTCAAGGGTGCTCTCCTTGGTCTCCTCTAGATCTAGGATGGATTAAAATCAACTTTGACAAGGCCTCAAATGGAAACTTGAGTCCATCAGGCATTGGTGTTATAGCTAGACATGAGAATGGAAATATTATGGCCATTAGTGCAAAGCATATTAAGGATAGCACAAACAACTAGGAAGAATTTTGGGTTGTAGTAGAAGCAACATTGATGGGTGTATAGATTGGAGAAAAAAAA
This sequence comes from Cupressus sempervirens, assembly GCA_028749045.1. NCBI lineage: Eukaryota > Viridiplantae > Streptophyta > Pinopsida > Cupressales > Cupressaceae > Cupressus > Cupressus sempervirens. The sequence continues at coordinate 267,123,626 of CM053792.1, read as the reverse complement.
CATCTTGAAGGAGACTTGATGATAATAGTGAATGGGATAGCTAAAGGTACCTTGGATGCCTGATATCTTAGTAAATAAGTCAAACAATTTTGAATTATCCTCGAAGAAGTGGTGGAATTCAGAGTGACCCATGTGTTGATAGGGGTAAACACAAATACTGATAGATTATCTAGCGTTGGTTATGTTGGTTAAGTTGAACAAATGCAAATGCAATTACACCCAAATCCTCCCATCAGAGCTTAACGATTTGTTTAAGTTGGCATGCCAATAGATCTACTTTGGTCACCCCTTCCTTTGTACATGGCATCATCTCATATCAACCCTTAATAATGGGGTATACTATCTATTAGAGAATATGAAATGAGACAATCAATACATCTCATCAATAAAAATCCCAAAGTACAATGAGAATTATTTTAGGGAAAGGATCAAAGTTTTTAATTTTGTCTTTAAACAGTTCCATAGGTAGATTTGAAAAATTGTACAATGGAAGGTGGGTGTGTGTATGGCAAGTGTTCATGACTTGTCATGTGTTTGGAATTCAGAGAGCATTTATTGCCTCAAACTCTCCAAAGACTCATTGTCATCAAAGTTTGATGTTGGAGAAAGGTCAAGTACCATTTTTAATGATTTGAGGAGTTTCTTGTAAGATTTCTGATGGAAGAAAATTTTTATCTGTTTACTTATGGCCAAGCCTCATCGTTTATAGCTCTAGTCTCAGCAATAAGGTTGAACCATGTGTTCCATTTCTTCAAAAACTCTTCTTGGGATGGTCTGATTTCTTTGTTAGGAGAGGTATTATGTTATGATGGAATGGAGGCCAAGGATTAATCTCAACACTCCTCTCTATTCATTTCCCTAGCACTCATGGTTGTAGACTCTAAAGATGAAGCATTGTATGTGGCTTAGATTGTATTTTCTAGAGATGGGGAGGTGGGATTGAGGATATACTCCAAATGGGTTGAACTAGGTATCAAGCTACACATGGAGCATCATCTATAGAGGATCATAGGTGATGGAATGTGAGAGTTACAAACATTGGTTTTCAGGGCTTCCAACACCCCTTCCCATGCTCATCTCCCCGTGGCCAAATGGGGATAGTTCAAGTTTTTGCAATTCCTTCATTCAATAGAATTGGATTAGGTTATGATATGAAATAGGGTGGTGACGCATTGAAAGATTACTCCATGTAGGTTGACAATTCCTCTAGATGAGGAGAGTAGGCCTATGATCAGATGCCAAATTTTATTTGAGAAAAAGAACAAAAGGGACCATGGTCTACAATAGGTTTATAAAGGATTTGCAAAAGAAAAGATGGAGGATCCCACTGAATGAGATACAATAGAAAGTGTAGGTTATGGATGGTAAATTGGGGGTTCATTGGTAGGGAGGAGTCAATCCTTGGAGGAGAATGTTGAAGCCATGCCAACAAAAAAAGGGTTGGATCATCAAGGGAAGAGGCGGTGGGAAAAGGAAGAATCGTCAGTAGTGGCATTTCAAAACTTTGCAAGAGAGGAAACAACTAAAAGGTTTTTTGGATGATTCATGGTGGTTTCGGTATCAGGTCTGATAAATTTTGTATCTTGGGTGGTTGGTGTATCTTTTTTCTCTTGATTATATGTTTGTCAATATGTCGATCACATTTTGTACTATGTGATCTAGTTCTAAGGATTATAAATGTGTTATAATAATGTGTGGATGAAAATGGGTGTGTCTATGATACAGTGGGGGTTGGAGTCCATTAATGATAGTCTGGTGTCAATCATGGCCACACTGATGTATCAAGATATAATGACTTTGTGCAAATTCCTTTATCAATATAAATTCCATTACCTATCAAAAAATAAAATTATATTTTGTTAGTTCGAGATTTTCAAAAGTCATCATTTCTTTTGATATTATTTTTTGATTCAGTCCTACTTGAATTGTTTGTTTTTGAACCATCGGTTCTACCTTTTATCAATCTCTTAAATTGAGAAGAAATAAACAATTTATAGTTACTCATTTTTAGACCTTGTCCTAAAGGTATCTTTCTCTTTTTCTTTTCCTATTGTTGACCAAGTTTTTCCCGTAAAACCTCCATGCCAAGTGTGTTGTTTTTATTAGGCTAAAAGGTTCAAAGTTTCTTTAAGTAATCTTGAACCACTTTGTACCACTCTCAAATGGTACAAAGGTGTCCTAAACCTCTTTGTACCCCTTATAGCTAGTTCAATAGTTCAATGATTCCTTTAGTTCAACTTATTTTTTATTCTCACACAACACTTTATGGTGGGCCCTAGCTAGACGTGCTATGAAGTTCAAGGAGAAATTTTGCTACAGTTGGACATTATTATGGACCTCACACACTCATGTGCAATTTGACCATTTATGGAAATGTTATAGATGGTTAATGTTTAAAGATAGGGTCATCATTAATAATCAAGTCAAGATATTGATTTATGGATTAAAAGTAAAGATTTGGCGTGTGTGAAGGAAAAATGTTACTTGAACTCCTTGCTTGGTAATTAATGCTAGACGTTGTAGTAGTCCAATCTTCCCTTTTTCATGGCATGTCAGGATTCATTATGCTCATTTCATAATTAATTCCTTGTCCTTATCTTGAAGTCTATATGAGATAAATTATTCTTTGTAAAAAGAAACATAAGTTTCCTTAGGTGATTTAAACACTAGTTGCAAAATTTTGGAGAAAGAATTAGCTTTCATAGTTGCCATAGTTGTTGTTCATCAAGTAACTCTCATATTTCTCATTCATGCATTTCATCTTTTGATAAACAAGGTAGCGACTGCTTCTTTTATTTCCAAAAAGTGAGGTTTCGAGTCATGAAGTCTACTCTACATACTTTTGGAAATACTTATAGTCTGTATAGTAAGTCACCTATCATATCAGATACAAACCTCCTAGGGGTTAATTTAGAGTGGATAACAAAGAGGCTATGCGAAAGACTCTCATAACCCTTTTCCACTAAAGTCTTGGATTGTAATTTTCTTATGGCTTCTACTTGCCCACCTACATATCCCTATCTAGAATTGATCCAAGAATGTGTTCAAATGTATGATGTACCCATCAATAATATTCTGAGAAAGGATGGGAGTGTGTTTCTAAGCATTACCAAAGAGTCCATGTCTAAATTGCTCTGCCTTGAAGAACAATAATTTTTCGACATGACTCCTACATCATCTTTGGTGAAGTTTTTAGCAACCCTAGACATCTATAGGAATGCCATCACAAGGAGCTAGACTGTATCATTTTACAAAGGTAGTTCTAGGTTTCCAAAATCCCTTTAGAAGGATCATATATCCCCACAAGTTCATCATATAATAGTTTTGTTGCACAAAATATGTGGTTCTCAAGATGCGAGTCTGTTTGAAGATTGGATGTATTATAACATCTAGTTTGTGTTGGAAGGGTTGTAGTTTTGCATTGGGATAAGTTAATTGCTAGCTCTTTGAGGAACCATCTCAAGTGGGCTTTGAACCTAAAGAAAGATTTTTATGTGTCCTCATATATGATGTATAGGTTAGCCAATACCTAGGATTTTCATTATTTACCTCATGAACCCTAGACTAAAGACATCATTGTATATAATTATTGCCATGTGTTGCATAAAGAAAAAGCCTTGGAAAAGTTCCAAAAAGTCCATGATATTTTCTTTGGGAAGCTATGTTTTGAAATGAAGAGTTCTCCTCATCGTAGATTCTGTCATGAATCCCAGAAACTTGTTTAATCCTATGGTAGCATATACATTTTGTATCCTAAATTTACTTATTTAAGGATAGGAGTCTTTGACGATGAACCCATGTGACTCCCCAAATATGCTCTTGATTGTTTTATCCTAGTAGAGGTGTTTCAACAACTAGTTGCTAGAAGAAGCATCAGATATTATTTTCCCACTTAAATTAGGTAAATTAACTTGTAGAAATATGGATGATGCCATATGTATAAGTTTAGACTTAGTTAACTTTTTTTTCCCTTCTATCATGCTAGGTGTGATTTTAATAGTAAGGGGATATTTCATGATAGCTTGTTCGGAACCAATGTCAAGTTTTTCCCTATTCATAATGTTGAAGACTTTTGGGAGCATTGTGCAGATGAGTTGGAAGTATGGGAAAGAGAATCCTCCAGGTTTACCATTTCTCAAATTAAGCTATATTAGCTGAGTATGGATTTACACATCATATGTGTCAAAGAAGATAAGTCGGATCTTATTAATACTCAAGCAGCTAAGTCCCTAGTTTCCAAACAAGCTTTCATAAACTAGATTTCTAAAGAGGAAGATAATATTCTTGGAAGGACGATATCCATATTTAAAAGAACAAATTCTTGGCTAAATATGGAAAAGAGAAAACATGTTCAAAAATCAGCTAATCCCAAATGTTCTAATACTACCCTTAAACTTGCAAGTAATAAGAGATCTTCAAGAACTAGTAGTGTGAAGGGTATTGATACTTCCTTAGTGTGGAAAACCCATTCCAAGAGCAAAGCCAAGATGTCAACACTACCAAGACCTAATAAAGCTATTCATGTCAACAGTGAACCTAACAAAGAAGAGGTTGGTAAACTTATTGACAACTGTCAACAAGTTTAGATGATAGTATGCACATCTCCTTAGAGAATAGAAGTTATGAATACTCCAGCCAAGAGTAATGAACCTCAAAAAGTTGTTGCTTTCACTCCAAATTAGTTAGTTTCTTTGGTGAATAAGAAGCGAAGCTTGGTACCTATTTTCTTTCCAGTGGATGATATTGTGAGCAAGTACACTACCAAGACTCCAAAACCTAAGAGAAATTAGAGCACAACCAGGATAGTGTTTGACAACATGACAAGTAAGAGCATTGCTGAAGTAGCTACATATAATCACAAGGAAGGTATAGATGAGCTTGATTTGAGTAACTTTAAAGTTACTCGCATAGACTTGGGAATAATCAATACTGAAACAAAAGAGCATTGGGTGGAAGCATCAACCAAGAAAATTGTTCTCTAATCTCAAAAAGATGGAATCGAGAAGAAAAAGATGAAGGTAGAAATAAATGCAATGGATGAATATATAAGTTCATTGAAAGGATAGTATTTAGCATGCAATGATTAATTATGACTCACATTTGATCTAAGTACACCTACAAATCAGCAGTTGATGAATGATCTGAAAAAGGGGAAAGTTGTGATCATCATTGTCCACAATTGGATTGATCAAGTGGTAAACCTAGGCTAAGCTCATATGAAATCTGCACAAAATCTTCACCCTTATTGAGGTCATACTCAATCAATCTCACCTTCAAGTGAAAATTTGGAAAGTAGAAGTTGAAAGGTTGGCAGCTATGGTCACTCAATTGGTAGAGGTAGAAGAACATGGTTCAAACAAATTCCTAGAGGAGAATCCATTGCAACATGTTGATGTAGGGTTGATTCATGTTTTACAAAAAAACATAGCTTGGAGGGTGTCTAATTATGGTTCAACCATCTCCCATATGCAATCTTTCGAGAAAGAGTCCAAAACTACACTAGAGAGTGTGAACAAGGAATTCTAGATAATCAGTTCAATCCATCCTACACCATTCAAAGAAGAAGGCTCTAATTTTGAGACATTAGTCAAGCAGTATGGAGAACACTTGAACTTAATTAAATACCAAGCTGATTTTACCAAGGTAGCCAAAGTTGAGACAATGATAGACATGTGCAATTGACAACTTCCTAAGTACCTTGACATAATGACTAAGATGAAACAAGATAAAGACACATTGAAGAAATGGCTTCTGAGTATAAAGAGTCCAAATACAACTATGATTTCTAAGTTCATGAGCACATTTAGGGGATGGAAACTGGCATGGGGACCATCAATGCAAGAGATGATGAGGATGAAGAGGAGTCACTTAACAAGCAAGATGATAATTAGCTTTAGGAATTTTATTGCTTTATGTTTTTTAGATAAACTTTTAATAGTTAGTTTTTGGGTCAGCATACCCATGGATTGGTTATTTCAACTACTTTCTTAAATTGTTTGAGAATTGAGCTTTAATGAATATTCTCGGACATAACTCTATATATGAATGAAACTCAATAGTAGTAGGGGTTGGCAATTTTTGATTGATATTAAATTGAAGACTTTAGTTTAACATTTTACTTTTGAATTCTCTGCAAATATTTTGAATTGTTAGTAGCATACAAAATGGAATGATTTTTGAATGAATTAAAGATCTCATTAACTATTCGAAGACTTTGTGCTTTGGATTATTCATTATTGGTTTTTTTAAAATCAATTTTGAATTGTGGAGCTATCTTCTGTTACTAGATACATATATGATGCAGATTCTAAATATTTGGTTGATTTGTTATTGTTCCTCTTGAAAGCATGTGCTAATGGAAAAACTGTGTATTTCCATTATTATATGTGTAGTTCATATTATTTCATTCATATTTATTTGGTTTCTCCCTCTATCCAAGAGTAGATGGGATACCTTATGGCTTTTTGGTTAAAAGTAATTCACATTTAAAAGTGATTCTGTTGAATATCTAATAAGGGAGGTGAACCTTAGTAAAATTCATAGAATAATTAAAAAATACAATTCTTCAACTGTTGGAAAGTTGTGTTTGTCTCGAGAAATTAGGCATAAAGACAAATCTGTGTACTAACATATTTATTACTTAATATCATGTTAAATTTATTTTTCTTTCATAATAAATGATATTGAATTCAAAAATTAAAGTGAACAAATTTTGTAAATAAATTTACTTCTTATTATTAACATAGATATTTAAATATAATAAAAATAGAAGTATTATTTGTCTAATTTACTAGTAGTAATATGTTGTTTTAAAGATGTAAAGAAAATGATAAATTGTTTTTTGTTGTTTTACTACTATAATAAAATGTCCAATGAAATTTGATAAAATAATTAATATTTTAAATTGATATTAGTAATCTTTTATTTTTTATTAAAGAAAAATGAAGATTAAAATTCTTTTATACTAAAATTAAATAGATGATTTTAGATAATATAATTGTCTTTATTTTACAACCAAGTTTGAAGAAGCATACCATTACCTCCTATATTTTTAAGATTTGTACTTAAGCCTAAAACATTCATTATTAAGCTAATAGGCCCTTGGGAGTCCTAGATTTTACAAATTTTTACCATAAAATTATTAGCCCCACTTGTTAAAGAAGAATTCTCACTATTTACTTTTTTCATAAATTTTCTTAAAATCACTCTTTATTTTATTCTCTTAATGGGAAAGTTTCTACTTATTTCTTTTTTATCTTTTTATCTATTTGTAGAGGTTAAGATTAATGACGTGACTAAAATCAAAATTTTGAAGGGCTTTTGGCTTTTGCAACTAAGCAAAGAATTAAAAATGGTTGTTTGAGCTCTATTTTTTTTCTAGAAATGGTGTCTTCTTCGTCAATGGTGGAAGACATTTCCTCACTTGGAGACAAATTGTCACTAAAGTTTGTATTAAGAAAAGATTCCTGAAGAAAAAAAATTAATTTGACAACAAAATTTTATTTCACCTTTATGCGTTTATCTTATTTTTTTACATCTCTTTCTATTAGAATCTTTCTTTGCAAACCTATGATTTTGTTGGAAAATACCTTGTATAGAAGATTTAAAATGGATCATTTTGTTCTAACCCTTGGCTGTAAAATATTATATTTAGGGTTACTTAGAATGAATATCACATTCAAATTTGATTGAACCTTCTTATAAAACCTAATATGAGCCTGCAAAGCCTTCTTTATCCCAATAATCACATTTTCCATACAAAGCTCATCTTTCACAGCTTCATCTTACAGCTCATGAATCCACTACACATATAAAAACCTTTCCCTAATTCAAGCAATATAAGTATCCATGCATTTTTCCTTCATCATGGTTAATTTTTGTTTGTCCTCTTACAAACAAGTATTGACTAATCAACTCTTATCAGTTCCCAATTACATAGGATCACAATTTTTATTGACTTTCGTCGTCACATAGTTCTATTTCAAAATGTTTTGCTTCAAATTGAAGCAAGGAAGCATTTGTTCAACCTATTTTTCCAACCTAATTTAGTCTCAATTTGAAGAAAATTCATCTATGAAATTAGCTAGAAATTACAACAGCCAACAGTCAAGAATTTGTACCTTGTCCAATCTACAAGTGAATATAGTCTTTGAAGATCTATGCAAGGATGGTGGATTTCCACACTTAACTTGATAGCTAGAGCAATAGTTTCAATTCACTACACCATTATCTATATCTATTGGAATACTTGATAGAGTTCTATATTTTGACATCAAGTGTTGTATTCATATGATGAAAGATTAGAGTATCTAATAGACGTAGTGAAAAATATAAATTCTTTCAAAAATTGTAATTTGGAGATCCAAGATGTTTCACTTTAGTTCCTTTGAGCTGCAACATTCAACATACATATGTCATTTGATTTAGATATACAATTGACTCTAGCAATATGCAATTAATTATTTTTAGATAGACCCTTAAGTATCATAAATGGACTACTAAAGCTAAGAATTTGAATTACCCCAAAGTACTTATCTTGAGAAGATCAAGTGGGAATAATTTTATTATTAAAAATCTATAGTATCCCTTTTTTCTAACTTTAACATTTTACAATTAGGCTATTTATATTTGTTCAGATCTATGTTGTATTTATATTTTTGTTATGTTTAAATATTATTAGTATTATATATGAATAGATGCATGTATTTTAGTTTATAATTGTTTAAGGTAGAGTCATATAATCTTTGGTATCATTTTTGAATGATTATTTTAATTTGTGATTTTTGGATGCATTAAACAACTACCTTTTTATGACAAGAACAAAGTTATTCATTTAAAATTGTTAAATTTATTTAATATGCAAAAAATTGTCCAAAAAAATAACACAAACAATATTTTAAGCATATTTTATCTTTAATTATTCTTCCATCTTTTTTTAAAATGTATTTTAGAGATAAATTATTACAATTGAAAAAGACAAGTTACATTATTTACAACAAGTAAATACATTAGATGTGTATAAGATTACAATATTTACAATAAGTAAGTACGTTAGTATGTATACAATGATTAAATAAAATGATATAATTCGGATGAAAAATATCAAATATCAATTTTAGTAATTTTAAAAATATTAACATATTAAAGAAAATTTGATGTTTTTGTAAGTTAAGAGTAGTTAATTGTGAGGATGATAATATTTTAATCTAATATCTATATTTCTTTAAAATTAATATCATTGTAAAGTTTTGAAAATCTAGTTTCAACTATTCATTAAATAGAATGGAAAAAAATGCAGAATACATTGTTATATATAATGATTAAATAGAATGGTATAGTTCACATAAATGAATATAAAATAGAAATTTTATAGTAATTTTATAGATATTAATATATTAAAAGAAAGATTAATTGTTACGTAAGTGAAGTATAATTCTCAATTGTTAAGAGAACAACTTTTTATCATTAAAATTTTGAAATGTTCAAAGAATCATAATGTGTGCATTAAACATATTTTTAAAAATATATTTTTTATTAATAATTAATTATCATTTACATTTTTAAATTCTAATATCTATCGGTGCCATGGTTGCATGCACAAAAGCATGAGGCTACTGGTTATTATGATTTAAAAATAGATTTTAAAATTAAATGTAATTCGTTAAGCTCTAATTTCCAAAATCCTTAATTAAATCAAAATCTATTTCTACAATATCATAATTATATTTTGTACTTTTAGTAAAACATAAAAAAAATTATTTTCATCACTTCAAAAATTAAATTCTTCAATTAAATAACTTGTTAATTATATGTGTCAAAACAACATTACATACACATTAATTATTAGATTAAAAAAGAAATTATTGCTCCTCATTGAAGTATTCAATGAGCCAAACCAAAACTAATGCTTATTATTCATTAAATATTAGGGTATAAGCAAGGAGTTGGGTTTCACTTTTGTAGAAGTCCATGGATTGAGATCATGCTCTTTTAGAAATGGGTATCCATTTTAGGTTCTCCAAAATTTAAAAAATGGGCACTCGTTTTTTTAAAAATTAGATACCTAATTTAATTTTTTTTAAATGGGTATCCATTTTTGAAAACATAAAAAATTTGTAGTTTTTAGAAATGGGTACCTGTTTTTGAAAAGTAAAAAATGAATACACGTTTTTACATTTTTTACTTTTAAAAAATGGGTACCCATTTCTTAAAATTTTAAATTTGATTTTTTAGAGGGGATTTTGTATGCCAATTTGACTTTTTCAAAATGGGTACCCATTTTTTGAATTTAAATAACGAGTACCCATTTCTTACAACATTGAGAGGGATTTTTTTCTCCTATCTCAGATTTTGGTTCGAGATAGGCTAGGTGAGACCAAGCCTATGCCTTGACCTCTCAAGATTTAGCTAAGGAATTGAACTAATAAATTTACGTCTTGCCATAATTTTCAGACAGTCTTCCCTATCAATTTTTTTTATGAAACAAAAACTCATTAGAGCTCTCACTGTCTTGATTTCAAAAATATAAATTTTATAGTGCTATTATTTTATTTACTATTTTTGCATTATTTTTTAATGAAAGGTGGTACCTAATTAATTTAAAATTAATTTATATGTCATCAATCTACATACAATTTTCAATTTTTTTAGGTTAAAAAAAAAGAATTTTTGAAAAAAGTGAGATTTTGATCAAATTATGTTGTCTGTATACAAGAGGTTTTAAAATTTACCTTTATAGCCAATTAATAATTAATAATATTATTATTATTTAATAAAAAAATTATGAAAAAATATTGTCATCATTCTTAGGTGTATTAAGTAACTCATTTTAAAAAGATTTATGAAAATTCATTTATTTGTGTCAAATTATGGTGTTCGTACACAAGTGTGGTATGGTCCTAAAATAAGCATTTTGAAAAAGTGATTTTTAAAAATCCATACCAAAAACAAAATCTATCATATGGATATACAAATAAATAACATATTCAAAAACTAGATTCTGGACAAAAATATTTTTATTTCTGAATTTTTTTATATTCAATCTCTAAATGCCTCAAATTGATGTCAATTGACAAGAAATTTCAAAAATAGGAAAAATACTTTCACTTTTTGTCTAAAAGTGAGACCCAACTTTTTAAGCTTACCATGCTCTACCGTTTTTAAAGTTTTAGGATGGATGTGTGAGCTTCGGAAATAGTGGATAATAATTGGGCGAAAAGGTTTGTGGACTCAAAATGAGGTGTGTAGTCGGGGATTATGAAGTCGTGAAAGTTCATGTCTCTCCTTGTAGAAATATCTACTGTTATGTTGCTGATAACAGTGGGCTCATATTCAGTGCGTCCTTTGTTAAAAATAGAGTAGGCAAAGAGTAGCCTGGCCCTGTTGTCAGGAGCAATCCATGCACGCGTGCCGCCGGGTAAAAGAGGCAGTGTTTCTCTTGCACGCCTTCCGCTCTCCTCCCACGCCACTCCCATCTCCACAATCACCATCATCTTCCCGCTTCCCACCTCCTCCCATTTCTTCCTCACTGCTTCCAAATATCCCCTGTTTGATGCCGACCTCAAATTGCACACCGTTAACAACACACTCAGCTCTACTACTCCACCTGCTGGAGGACTCGACTCCACAAACTGCCCATTCTCCTCAACGTGCACCAATCTTGATTCCCTGTGGAAAAATGCCCTGCCTATTACATCTTTATATGCCATTTCCCACGGTAGATCTAGCCACTGCAATGCATCGAACACAACCCATTAAGAACCAGGATGATGAGCATAATAAGTGAAATTAAACGCATGAAAATTGGTTACAACGATTACCCAGTATTTCTTTGCCGTTACTGCTAAAGAATATTGCTCCTTCAGTTGCTCCCACCGCTCTTCTAAAAGGCCGCTAACAGAAATATCTACTATCATCAGTCCTTTCATCTTCGCTAACTTGTCCATTGTGTGTCCCTCGAGTTGAGGACATAGTATAGCATTAACTGCAATCAGTGAAGTCAAACATTCAAAATCACCAGAGAGTATCTGTAACTGACCGCATTCACATATGTTCAGATATTTCAGACGATTCAGTTGACCAAAATTATGAGGTAGTTGAGAGAGTCTGGAACAGTGACGCAAGTTTAGCGACTCCAAAGAAGCGAGGTTTCCGAAACTCTCTGGCAACGCAGATAGCTGTGTACAACCAGTTAACCTCAGATATCTAAGAGAGCGGAGATTGCCAAAGCTGTGTGGAAGGCTTTCCAAACTTGGACAGTTACGTACATCCAACTTTTCCAAAGCAGTTAGGTTCCCAAAGGTTTCAGGCAGGTCATCGAACCCTTCGCAATTCCACAATTTTAGAACACGCAATGACTGAAGGCGTGAAAAAGTCGTTGAAACATTAGCTAATGTAGCCTCCTGCAAACGAATATATTTCAATGCAGATGGGACACCCGAGAACTGCACCACAATTCGACCGTTTCGGATTAACAATGTCGTGAGAAGCATATGAATAAATTAAGCAGAAGGAAATTCGCGGGAAAGCAAAATTTACAAATACACATAGTTTGCAGGGCTCAGTACCTCAAAGCTACCTTGGAATACCGCTAATCTCGGATGATTACTGAAATCCATCAGCGAGTCATTACGCATTTCCGCGACGCTGAGGAACCTTAGATTTTCGAAAGCTCCCTTCCATTCTCCGTTTACTTCCAATACAGTCACGACCCTTAAGCATCTCTTCATTAAGTTGAGATGACGAGCTTCAAGCGCGAACGCTTCATCAAGTTGAATCCCCTTTATTTTTTTAAGCCTCTGCAAAAATGTTTGCGTCTCATGTGTACATCAAAATTTAGAACACTGCTTGATTTTTGTAAAATTTCCTTAAGACTGCAGCTCTACATAAATCTCTACAACATCTGAAAAGACTTTGAGTTTTTATTTACATATATATTAATAGTGATAAAATCGAGAATTTCTGTAGTATCGAGAGACAAAGCATACCTCTTCGTTTTCCAACACATCAGTGAGAGATTGTTTGTCGGTGAGTCTCTCCCCATCTGGCGATAACCTTTTCCCACGTGCTTGCACTATATCGTGCACATTCACTCTGCGTCCATGCGTGATGTTTACAAGTGCAGCCCTTTCAAGCGTGATGTTTACAAGTGCAGCCCTTTCAAGCTCTTGGAGCTCTATCTCTCCAACAATGTACGACACTTTGCGCCGCTTCCAGTTACCGAAAAAGAAAACAATATCTAGAAATGCCTCTTTGCATGAGCCTCCCAACCGATTATAGACAAAGTCCACCATACGTTCACTTAACTCTCCTTCCTCTCCCTGTAGCAGCCAAGACTTGAGATACTCAACTGCTTCCCTACAATCTGACACGCTCTCAGCATTTTCACGTAATCTTGCTCCAGCCAGTTTTAAAACCAATGGAACTCCTTGGCATATTTGGAGGAGGCCACTAATATCTACGATGGGGTCAAAACCTTCCCGGCGACCGCCTAGAGCGAATTCACACAAGAGTTTATGTGCTTTTTCTGGTGAAAGAACAGGTACCAGGTAAGAACAGCGTTCAATATTTCCTGCCTGCAAAATTATTCGAGTCTCGTTCAAATTTCTAGTTGTCACGAGAATCCTACTCTGTTGAGGAAGGGAGGCCAGGTCAGTGATGGGCAAAAGCTTTTCAAAGTCACTCTCTCTGAGTGCGTTGTCAACAAAGATGAAGAGAGGTGCAGTGGCTTTTCTAAATTCTGTAGACAACTCTACCCGACCTTCCTCCAAACTTCTCAACTCAATATTACGGTTAAAAATGTCTCTTATAATTTGTTGTTGCAGCTTCTTGAGATCAGACTCTGAACAATACTGTTGCATATCGACTCGACAAAATTTGTAGCTTTTCAGGTCGAGTTTTTTGAAGACTGCGGTAGCCAGTGTTGTCTTTCCTATTCCGCCTTGTCCGTAAATAACCACTGCAATCACTGACTCTCTCCGCATGTCCAGGAGTTGAGTCACGTACATTCTGGATTCCTCGATCCCAACTGCAAGCCCAATATAAATACATAAAATCTGTTAGAAATAAGGTTTCTCCAAATCTTTAACGTTATTATGAAACAATAAACTTAATTAATATTATTTTTAGAGTTATTTAGTTTTTTATTTATTTCAATCAAGATTAGTATATTTTGTGCAAAATTATTAGAAAGTTTGTATATATTCTTTCATTTTTAGATTAAAATTAACGTAATTTGAACATCGCACTTCTTGAAGACTATTCAATTTTGTTGTTAAAAAAATATATGATCAAATAATGAATTTGATAGATTATTGAAGACATAAATGACACAATCCTTTTCAAATTTTAAAATAACTAATACTACAATTTAGCAAATAAAATTAGTTAATATAAATTATAAAATAAATATGAACACAATTTTATAATACTAGAAAGGGTTGAAAAAAGAAATATGGTATGGTTGCAAATAAATAAATAATATTACATTAAAAAAATAACAATAAAATACAAAGCTAATTAATGATGGAGTGAGGTCTTGAGGATTGATAAAAATATATAATGTGTAAGTATGGATGTCACAAAATAGAAATGGATTACTTGTAATGCCATTGAACAATCATACAGTGTCATTCTACAAGGAGCATGGGTTGACCAGAACAATTAATTTGGATAAACATGTGATTTTGGTGGTAGAAGCAAATGTAAAGCATCCAAAACAATGTAACAAATAATGGATTTTAGAGAGAATGGGCGAGAGTTCTAGAGGAGAGAAGCAGGTTGCTATGGTTTGTTGTGCAAGCCAATATCCAAAGGCGAATGATGTTGAGGAATCCTCAAATAATGAAGATGATGCAAGTTTTTACCTGGTAGGGGTCCTTGTTGTCAGCTTTCCTAGCTTTGGTGTTTTTAGTAGTGGATCCATGAGCTGTGAGGATTCTCCTAAGGATTTTGTGCTCCCTAATGGGTGGGGACTGCCTATGGTGGCTTTGTGTGGTGTCTCCACAATTTTGATGTTGTTATAGATACCTTTATGGGCTTTCTATGGTGTGAAAGGGTTTGGAATTTGTGGGTGGAAGTACTTTTTGTTGGCACACTTGTTCCCCACTTTGGGCATTTGATGTATTGGGCTTTTTAGCCCAAGTGTGGTGCTAGTCTCTACCTATGGTGGGCTCCCTTGTATTTGGAGTTTGTTGTAGATGAAGATGCAGATGGGTTTGGATTGGATGGCTATGTGCAGTGGCTTCAATGACAGTGCTTCTCCTTGGGGCCTCATGTTGTGGCCTATGGCACTCTTGTGACTCCTAGGATTTGCAAGGGCTTGGATGTTGATGATCTAGTCTACAAGAGAAATTGTGTCCCTATCCATGCTACTAGTTCTATTGATAGGATTGTTTTCCCTATGCGAATCTTCATTTTCATGGGTTTTCTTGTTAGTGGCCCCCCTTGGTTGGGCACTTTTTGTGGGGTGCAAATTTTTCATTATTTGAGGATGCTCTTGCCTCTTGGTGCTTGTTTCTTTGGGATTTACTTCTATTGCTCATTCTCTAAGGTGAAGGCTTCCTCTATTTGTTTGTGGAATCTGGTTGAGGCAGTCATTTTGGGGCTTCTAATGCCTATGTGGTGGATGTATCCTCTATTTTTTTATTTCTATTTCTTGCTTCTTATTGAGGTGGAGCACCCGCTTGAGGTGGGGGAAAAAATTATGGAGGTAGTTGGCTGTTGGGGGAAAGAGGTGTTAAATGGGTTCATTGGGCACTCTCCTTCTATTATTTGTAAGTGTTCCTTTCTTATTGTAAGAGATCTAGCTAGACATAGCATGCTTGGACAGTGTACTTCACATGGTGAAAAAGGGATGACTCTATAACTAAATTCTTTTGTGTGGAGATGTGTGTTACCTCCTTTGAGGATGGCTTGGATCTTCCTCATTGCTTCTACATTCATAGCTCCTATGGAGGTGGAACAATCTCCTATTGCAATGGAGATCACATTTGGCTATTGTGAAGCAGAGGAGACTCCTATCACAATGTTGCAGACTTGCGCTACTTTTAGTAGTTTTGCTAAATAAGGCAGACTAGTTCTTACCTCTAGGGTTCAGTCTTCCTCCTCCCTACTGCTCTCATTTCTATTATGGTGATAAGGGAGTTTATAGGGAGCTAGAAGACATTCAACTATATTTTCCAAGGCTGAAGGTTGACCTTTTTCTAAACCCATGGTTGGAAGATATGAATTGTGTTTGCCAAGGTTAGAGGTATAGTCTTGTTGGGACCTATTTTTTTTCTTAGAATTCTGACAAGTGTGCATTGCCTTATTTTTTTCCCCTTGTTGTTATGGTGATTTCTTGCTTTCATTTTTCTTTTCCATGTAATCAAGTGATTGATGGCAGTTTTAAAGGGCATACTCTAATCCTTTGTTATTATTTTTGGTTTAAGTTTGTAGCTATTATGGGGGCTTGTCCCAAGTTATTCATTGACAACGTTGATAATGGTTGGAGGGTCAATCATTTGTGGACCTTTGACTTTGACAAAGGGAGATCTGATTTTTTTGTATCTTTCATTACTAGGCATTGGTAATGTTTTGTTATTGGTGTCTAGAGACCTGATTGTACTTTTGGTCAGCACCCTATAAATATTGCTTTCATTTACAATTTAGGTTTCCATTTACAAACTGATAGAGTATTTTTAGCATTCATCCCTATGTAGTGGGGCCCATTGGTGAGAATAGAAGTAATATCTTCAAAGTTATAGAAAGAGAAAATGAACATACCAATAACTAGCATGCTAATCTTGAAGCCACCTTTCAAAGACCGAGTGAAAGAAGCCCACTTTCTTAGCATCTCAATAGAAGGCCTATAAATGAGAAAGCCACCAACCAAGGTGGGCTCCATTTATTTTATTGTTTCATTAAAGATCACATGTGGGATCTTAACCACACCACCTTTCACCAAACAAGATCTATTGAGAGACAAATTAGGCAATGGGAGAACCCTCGCACCTACCACCTTCGTATCAAAGGACTTCCCCAACTTAAGGGACGTATCTTGATGTTCTATAGTAGCAAGTATTATTTTGACATTAATAACATCCAAAGGGGATGGAGCAGCCTACAAGATAAGGGGGACCAAGGGAAGAGTGGGAGAAGGAGTCAAAAGTAGAAGGGGATGGGGAGTAGAGAGGGACGAACAAGGGTGGGGGAGGGAGGTAGTCCAAGGTAAAGAAAGTGAACTAGACATGGGGTGGCAATAGTCAAGGAAAACAAGAAGGCCAAAATCTAGGGAGCAACGAAGCTGAAGGCCAAGGAGGAATGAGGTTTCTGATGGACACAACTATGAGAAGGAAAGGGTGGTCACACCCCCTCACCCCCCAATCAAATTTTTCCTTTAACTGACCATCTGAAGGACATGTCCAAACAACATGATTTGTCAAAAAAAAATTTGACACTTCTAGCATTAAGATCACATAGAAGAGGGTAATTTTGGATGAAGCGTCATTCCTTCTAATGATTAGGAAGTTTCTTTTTTGTCCTAATAGCTCTAATGGATTTTCTAGTAGTGACCCAAGACAAGGCCTCTATATCTCTAAAATGTGATGGTTCCTCTCCTTCAAAATGTTCCAACATATATGGGGAGCTGAGAGATTCCACACATCTTAGTATTTTTAATCAAAGCTAGGCATACCCATTGGGGAGCAAAGTTCAGTATGAGTTCCAGCCCATAAGAAGGTGATTCCAAACCTCCTTGGCATAGGGGAACACGAAGAACATATGAAACATAGACTCCTAATATTATTTATAGAGTAAATGTTTCTTAACCATATAGAATCCTCTCTTAGAGAGATGATCTAAAGACATTATTTTATTTTAAACCATGTTCCAATAAAAAATACCCATCTTAGGACCTATATACCTTTGACCCAGTAGGATGCCCAAAAGAGAGGATCATCCCTAGTAATAAGTCTTAAAATGCCTAAAAAAATAGAGTAACAACCATCTGGGTTGTAGGCCATATAACATAGCCAGAGCTATCCATATTTAATCTCCAAGCATTAATATTTTTTTGCATATCCAAAACATTAGGTTTGATGGACAAAAGATCCACCCATTTTCCTTTGATCTAGTAGTCTGAACCCACATTTCTATAGATATTCTTATATTGATCAGTTAAGACCTTATCATCAATCCCTCAATTGGAAGTCCATCATCTAGGCATAATACCATAATTGAATTTTATTATCATTTCCTAATTTAAACCTTGCTCCTTTTTTGGCCAACTATTTATAGCCTTGCATAAAACCCCATATGTAAGATCCATCATCCATATTAGATGTAGAGAAGAAGTCCATGGTAGTGGGATAAACAGAAAGATATTCTCTTTTCCAAATTAAATTATATTCCCTTTCCTTAGAATGCATCCTCTAGATTTCTTTAGTAAGAAGATCTTTACTAAGAAATCTAATAGGCCTAATTCCCAAATCTCCAGCGGAATTGGGTCTACAAATTTGCTCTCATGCAAAAAGAGACATTCTTTTTCATTATTTCGTACCTGATTATATGACATTCTTTTGTGTCCTTTCTAAAAGCTCAACAAATTTGCCACAAAATTTGAAAAGACTTAACATTTGCATATATAGGAAGGTTTTGGTAATAAGTTTTAAGTAGTGCCACTTTCCTAGCTTGACTAAGAAGTTTCTCTTTCTAACCAGTCATCTTATAGTTGAATTTGTCAATAGTTCCATTCCAAAAGGATTCAGGTGGCTTAAAGCATAAAGGGAGCCCCATAGGGTGGCAATAGAGCATCCAAAAAAATTGGAGATTTTTTATTGTCTAGATCTAGAGTATTAATGAAAAATAATTAGATTTTATCATAATTGATCAATTGGCTAGCTGCAAAAGTATAAGTGCTTAAAGAAACCTAAATATTTCTAGCTTCCCTCACAAAAGCCTCCACCATAAGGATAGTATCATCCCAAAAAAATTTAGGGTGCAAGGATGAGGATGAGAAGAAGGGTTGAGCCCACATATAAAACCTTCAAAGCTAAGTTCATTTAGGTATATTCCTAGACAATGGTCACTATGACAAACAAAATAGGAGTGATGGGATCTCATTGCCTCTATCCTCTAGAGGATTGGAAGGAATTTGATGAGGATATGTTGATGATATAACCAGAAAAATAAGGGGTTGAGATCAAGTGGAATATAAGTTGGATACACCTGTGGCCAAAACCAAATCCTTTGAATACCTTTAGGAGGAAAGTCCAATCCACTCTATCATAATCCTTAGATAAGTCTAGTTTCATAAGGAGTCCCTATTTCTGAGATTTGACCAAAGAATGAAAATTTTCATGCACAACAATAATAGAATCTAGGGTTTGTCTTCCTAGCATAAAGTCATTTTGTTGGAACGAAATCAGCACAGACATAATTTTCAACATACAAAGAGTAGCACTTTCAATATGATCTTATACAAAAGAGTTACAAAGGCTTATGGGTCTAAATTGCTCGACCAAATCAACACCCACTTTCTTCGAAATAAGGACCAAGAAGGTGTATTAATAGGTTTAAGAAAACATTAGAAGTAACTAATATATTGTCATTACAATAAATAATAAAGAAATTCAAATATGTGAATCGCCTAATGATAGATATGTCTATTACTAATATATTATGGTTATTTATCTTTAAATACACTTATATAGGTATAGTCTTTTATACCTAGTTACATAAACATAAATTAAAATATAAAAATAAAATAAAGGCCTATGGATATGAAATATGAGATAAGTTGTAAAGAGAATATCTTATGTATATATCTATTTTTGTCTAGTTATTTAAGAAAAAAATGACAACTGACCTAATAAACTAAAAGTTAAAGTCAATATTATTTTAAGTAAACTTTAGATATAAAAAAATGTAAAATGCATTCACAATTGATAACTAGTATGAACGATTTAGTATGTATATTTACAACTTATTATATTGATATGTAAGATACTGAATAATACCCCTATCTTTATTTTTAACATTTTTATAAATAACATTCTTCATGACATACATTTATAATTTCAAAACACTTATAGAACCTATCTATAATTTCTATAAAAATATTTATACCCCTCTTAATTTCTATTTTAATATACTTTTTATACCAATTATTATTATTATTATTATATATTTATAGCACCTATTTTCACCATTCTACCAACATGGATATGGTATGGGTAGTGGATAGGATAACCCATAATGAGTAGTTCACCGTAGTTTGTAATAAATCCTATCCAAATCTTTAGACATGGTACATACGGTATCAGCATGGCTACTAATTTATCATTTGGAAAACTAGCCTTCTAAAGTTGAGAATTGACAAAGTTCAGGGTAACTCATACTCTACAAAAAGTGAATTTAAAAGATTTTCGAGGGGAGGCGATTCTTTCCCCATTATATTTTTACTCCAAATAAAAGAAATATTCGTACCTGCTTGAGGAACTCTTCCTTGCGAGGGAGGCAGGACAACTGGAATACTATTCAAAACAGCGATGATTGCTTCCAATGAGAGATCTGAGTACTCATGTGCAAGATCTGCTCGTAGACTCCGCAGATCTTCAGCCGTAACTGGAGCAGCCAAACATCTACTCATCCATAACAAAATTAACATAAAGTTTTAGCATTCTACAAGAGTTGAAATACGAAAATTCACATTGAATTGAATGTTCATACTTGGAAAAGTACGAGTCAGATTTGATTTGCGAAATGCAGAGGGCACATCCTTCCACTACGAATTGAAGAACCCGATTTAACTTCTCCTGAGGCAAACGCTCGTTTAATTCCTTGATGTATTTGGCGAGGTCAGACATGTATTTGAGGAGCTTTTTACATTCTTCTGTGTTGGAAGAGACTTGTTCGATTCGTTCCAACACATTAGCGACAACTGACAGAGCTACCCCCAACCACTTTATCTGCGCAGCTAGATTTGCTACATCAATCATTAGTTTGCGGGTTTCGCGGTTAAGCTTTCGCTTAAACTCGCTCTGCGCACAAAAACAATGAAAGATACTTTAGAATTGTCATTGCGATTTTGTATGACTATAATTTCTGGATCAACTAGAAGTTCATCAATAATACTTAAAATGAATTGGATCAAGAAGTTCATAAATAAAGTAAATGTGTTGCGTCAATTAAATAAAATGAAAAATGAAAATCGGTTGTGTACCTTGCATATATGTATCCTAGATCGCTTCAAGACCTTGTTTAGTAAAGCACCGGCAGATTTGATAGAAGAATCCACCTCAGCCTCCTTCCTAACGTTTCTTTCCTGCTTTCAACAATTTTCTATTAATGTAAATCTGAAAGAGAATGCCGAATTTAATTAAAAGCGATTTAATCCATGGTTACCTCATTTAAGAGCCGCTCAATGTAAGAAATCAGACCATCAACGTGGCTGATCCCTTCAACGGCAATCAGATCAGTCATGATCTTTTGATAATCTTCCTGTGAAGAAGACGAAGATGAGCAACAGCAAGAAGAACTGGTGGCCATTCTTTCAATTTCTTTTACTGGATTTGTAAAATTAACTGAAACAAAGATATGACTCAAAACAGATAATTGCTTAGAATGTATAGAAATGTGCGTGCTCTAAGATCAAAAGCCTTGTTTTTTTATAATGACTGCCGATTTGGAATGTGAAGTTGGTTACAGTAAAAAAGAAAAAGAAATGGGAATTCATTCTTCTCTTTGGGTACGCCCAAGCTGTAAAGAAAAGGAAGATGGGAATTCATTCCTTTCTTTTGGTAAGTTAAAGAAAAAGCAACGCACTTTCACTAATGGCTGTCGCGTTGTAATAATTAGTCCGACAAATGTTTTGAAGAGGACCATCTCAAAAGCAGCGTAACTTGGAAGTTGGAATTTATCCTTCCTTTTTGTAAGTGTGAAGAGTAAGATTTAAATATGCCACGCATCAAATACTTTTACCAAAGACTTTGCATCAAATGTGCCTTAGTGTTTGTCATCTTTTTCTATGCATATTCCAAGTGAACACATTATAGACGGTCTTGGTGAAAATTCTAGATTTTTCACCAGTATTCAGAATGAAATCCTAAACCTAAGCAGATCATCTTCTGTCCAAGCACAACGAGAGTTGAATAACACCTATTGCATCTTCTCACTATTTTGCTAGTCTAGGTGAAGCATCATTTGTCTAGAATGCTCTTGTTTTATTTGTCCCAATGTTTTTGTAAAAGGGACTAAATGAATGGAAACTTTCTTGCAAAGCTCAAATTCCTCCTATTTTATGTCACCAATTGTAGCAAGATTGCCTTTTCCATTATTGTTTTTTCTTTGTTTTAATTTTACGGCTAAGGTATGTCCATTTGTAAGGATGCAAAATTGTGAAAGTGTATTTGTAGAAATCATGATTTATTTTTAAAATAAATTAATAAAATAATCTTATTATTTTCTCTTAAATTGATTGTTGGAAGGTATGAACTAAATTAAATATTATGACATTACAAACAACATCGAAGAAGCATAGATACCATAGGGTGCTTTCTCTTAAATTGATTCTTGTGATATCATATGTAATTATGCATAGTTAACTAACTATATTACCAAAATGCTCTTTATAAGTGGCATAGGAGCAAAAAAAATCTTCAAGCTACACTACTCGATTCTTCAATTCTTTAATTTGGAACTATAGCTAGAGATTCACATATGTGATTCCTTGACTATTTTGTATATAGGAGGAGGGCACTTTTTTTATAACCTTATTATAGTCATCTAGATTAATAGTAAGACCAATGGGTTCACCTTTATTCTCTAGACCTGAATCTTCCCCATTACCATCATTGTCCTCATCCTCCAATTTATCTATTGAGTCATCCCATCCTAGTTTATAATCAAATTAAATCTGAAGCAAAAAAAATTCTTCCACTATATTTTTCCCTTCATTTATTTATTGATATATCAAACAAATTGTCTCTCACATAGACTCAAGTCATGAAAAGGCTTTTCTTGAATCTCCTCTTTCTGCATACCTCCTCTTAGTCTTCAGTCTCCACCCTAGCCTTAATAGGATATGAATCACAAGTAATATATTTACAATTATAAAGGTTGGTTTAGAAAACATCAACTTCTAGATGTTTATTATTAGTCGGGCTACCTTCTAACACTTTGGAATATTTCTTAGAATGAGGGTAAGAATTCTCAAGAAGGGGATTAGACTAAATTGACTTATTCTAATAGAACTTCATGATTTATCCTAGTGATGGTTGGATTCTAACTTAGAGTAAGAGATAACCCTACTTTTAAAAGGGGACCTATCAAATCATATTAATATAGGAAAAGAATCAACCCTTTGTGTAGACGAGGTCAAACCCCTTTTGAAATGTTCTAATTAAGTAAATTAGGAAAGGGCCTAAACCCATTACAATGAAAAAAAATCAAATCTAAAGATAAAAAGATAAGGTCATGACAAGTGATACCTACATAAAAGAACCACAACCAACACTACTAACCAAAAAAAAAAAAACTAGTAAAAACTAAAAATGAATAACCAAGATGGGACACAAAACAAAAACCTAGCCAAAACAACTAAGGCCAAAAGGATGGAACAAGCTGCCCAAAAACAACATATAGTAGCAAGGAAATAGTAAAACCAACATGCACCATCCATCGAGCACCAAAAATGTTGCACCAAATTGAAATACACTACCCACCAAAAACTAGGAGCATCAGAAACCAGATAGCAAGGACCCAACACAACCCACCTGAGGAAAAAGTGGAAGGCCTACCAACTACCTCTATAGCTCCTTGAGTTGCTCTAGGAAAGACATCTTGGGAAGAAAGACAATCTCTCTTGTCCCCGTATAAGCCACCAAATTACCATTCACTTTTCTTGAGGTCTCATCCTTGTGCTTCGTCTTCATCATCCTCTATTCAACTTGAATTTTTAGGCCACCAATGTCAACCTCCATCTTTTCCTAAATAGGATTATTGTGAGTTGTCAAATTGTTGATTTTCTCCCTAAGTTGATCTTGACTTTTCTTCATATCCATAAGAACATTTAGCATTTCATCCCTCTCTTCCTCTGAGGGAAACCTATTCTAAAGATTCACTTGCTACTCTTCAAACTGCTCCAAAATGTGTAGTTTATCTCCAAGATCCCAATGCACATCCCACCTGCTCCCAAATGTGTAAAAAAAAGTCTTCCACTATAATTTTTCCCTTCATTCATTTATTGATATATCAAATAAATTGTCTCTTACATAAACTCATGTCATGAAAAGGCTCTTCTTGAATCTCCTCTTTCTCCATACCTCCTCTTAGTCTTCAATCTCCACCCTAGCCTTAATAGGATATGAATCACAACTAATATATTTACAATTATAAAGTTTGGTTTAGAAAACATCAACTTCTAGATGTTTATTATTAGTCGGGCTACCTTCTAACACTTTGGAATATTTCTTAGAATGAGGGTAAGAATTCTCAAGAAGGGGATTAGACTAAATTGATTTATTCTAATAGAGCTTCATGATTTATCCTGGTGATGGTTGGACTCTAACTTAGAGTAAGAGATAACCCTACTTTTAAAAGGGGACCTATCAAATCATATTAATATAGGAAAAGGATCAACCCTTTGTGTAGAAGAGGTCAAACCCCTTTTGAAATGTTCTAATTAAG
The DNA here is from genome assembly GCA_028749045.1 of Cupressus sempervirens. Taxonomy (NCBI): domain Eukaryota; kingdom Viridiplantae; phylum Streptophyta; class Pinopsida; order Cupressales; family Cupressaceae; genus Cupressus; species Cupressus sempervirens. Next base: position 267,098,960 of record CM053792.1, on the reverse strand, counting down.
TAAATTAGGAAAGGGCCTAAACCCATTACAATGAAAAAATATCAAGTCTAAAGATAAAAAGCTAAGGTCATGAGAAGTGATACCTACATAAAAGAACCACAACCAACACTACTAACCAAAAAAAAAAAACTAGTAAAAACTAAAAATGAATAACCAAGATGGGACACAAAACAAAAACCTAGCCAAAACAACTAAGGCCAAAAAGATGGAACAAGCTGCCCAAAAACAACATATAGTAGCAAGGAAATAGTAAAACCAACATGCACCATCCATTGAGCACCAAAAATTTTGCACCAAATTGAAATATACTACCCACCAAAAAATAGGAGCATCAGAAACCAGATAGCAAGGACCCAACACACACCCACCTGAGGAAAAAGTGGAAGGCCTACCAACTACCTCTATAGCTCCTTGAGCTACTCTAGGAAAGACATCTTGGGAAGAAATACAATCTCTCTTGTCCCCTTATAAGCCACCAAATTACCATTCACTTTTCTTGAGGTCTCCTCTTTGTGCTTCCTCTTCATCGTTCTCTCTTCAGTTTGAATGTTTAGGCCACCAATGTCAACCTCCAACTTTTCCTAAATAGGATTATTGTGAGTTGTCATATTTTTAATTTTCTCCCTAAGTTGGTCTTGACTTTTCTTCATATCCATAAGAACATTTAGCACTTCATCCTTCTCTTCCTCTAAGGGAAACCTATTCTAAAGATTCACCTCCTACTCTTCAAACTACTCCCAAATGTGTAGTTTATCTCCAAGATCCCAATGCACATCCCACCACACTTCATCCCTATGACCCAAAGTTTTCATTGATTTCTACTCCACCTTTGTAATGGCTTCCATCCTATTAATTTTTCTATGGGCAATATCCATCTAGAAGGTAAGCCATCCTGCCAGAGCTTTCAAACAATTATAGCATAAACCTAGCTCTATCTAGTGGAGATAAAGCATTTCCAAATCCACAGAGACACATTCATTTTAAGGAATAGAGCCTCAAAAAATTTCTCGAGAAACTTGAGGGTTACTAGAGTAATCAAAATCAATCACTAGGGAGGAAGGGCATATATTGGAACCTAGGGTGAGGGGGGTGAAAAAGAAGGCAAAATTTTGTAGGGCCCATTCAGTCTTTATGGCTTTATGGTCAGGGGGTCATCTTTTTTTTTTCTTTTTGGATTTATGGTCAAGGGATCATCCTAGGTGTCAAGGGTTCATCTTTCTACTTTTTGGCTTTATGGTGGGAAAGAATCCTAACAGTCAGCCCAAAGGAAGCCTTCAAAATACCAAGGGTACAAGCTTGCTTCAGTGAGGGAGAGATAGACAAGAAAACTTATTTTTTAAGATTAACCAAAAGGTGAGGGGAAGTCTTAGGGATCAAATTCAAATTGTTCTCATAAAGCTTATATAAGAGCCCTTGGTATTTAGGAGGAGAACCCTTAGTCTTACATTTTTCCATAGAAATAGAAAGTGAGGAAAAATTTTAGAAAGGAAAACATAATGACACATTCCTCCAAAAATTATTGAGCATAGGAAACATGTGAGAATGGAACTATGCATAACTTCCCTCGCAAGTGACAAGATGGATGAGAAATTTCACCATGATTTTCCAAACACCTTTGACTGCTTCTCTATTACATCCAAAGTAAATTCTAGTATTCTTCTCACCCAGTCCACTAAAAAGCACTCAAGAACCTCGTTGAAAGACATCTTCATGTTCTTCTAAATTTTCACCCCTTCCATACTCATCCTAAAAATGGTCGAAATCAACTCTTGCATCACCACACAAGAAACACAACCCACAATCACCTTGTTGGTGTCCCATGATTCCAAAATCTTCTAAGAGAGCTTGGGATTTTAACACTTCATTCTATTGATATGTTTAGTCATTCCTCTGTGCTCATGAGTTTTCTACAACTCTATATCATTATGATAATCTCCTCATTCATTAGGCTCCACTTGATATGGGTCCCTCCCACATGACCTTCTTGTCACTATGTAATTGCCTACAATACTTTCATACTTTGGCTAGGGATAACATTTAAGAAATGCCCTCCCCAAAAAATATATAAAATTGTGGTGATTTGAACAATAGTTTCAACGGGGGGGAATTAATTTCTATTGCCAAATTGTTTTTTTGATGTGAGGAAAAGTTTATTGGGAAAAAAAAATTATTGTATTAGGTGATTTTTCCTGTTTATTGGAAAATATATATTTGATTAGGAAATTTTTTCCATATATATATATATATATATATATTTGATTAGGAATTTTTTCCCATCTAGTGAAAAACATGTATAATGTGTTTGTGAATGTGCTAGAAAATTGTGTGATCACTCAATTAATCAATGACTAGAAATTAATTGTATATTTTTCAAATTAGGTGACACATTATCAAAAGATTATGCTCAGTATTAAATCAAAGAGTGATAAGAAAATGAGGTTTCTATAGGATGACATGTATGTGGAATGTCCTATTACATTTATGGTAGAGTGGAATCTTGTTGAAATAACATTCTTTAAATTATAGACATCCTAGTTAGTGGTTGTCAAAAATGGGACTACTTGTGGAAGAGGGATCGTTGAATGAAAATCCAAGACTTGTTTTCAACCTAGATTTGACTGTGGAGGAGGATGATGAATAAAGTGATCTTGGGTAAGTGCACCAAGTTGTGGTGCCAAAACGGGGTATAAGTGGCCACTTTTTTTCTAAAGTCAATAGTTTATGAACTTCAACAAGAATTTGTAGTTACACTCAAAATTTTAAGATATGACCAAAACAAAAATAGTAGTCCTTTCAATCTAGTTTCCAAACTACTATTTTTTTTCCGAAATGATTTAGTTTTAGGTCCTCAACAAAGTGGGCTATAGAAAGCAGTACTATTTTTTTCAAAAAAAAACATAACATAGTGCAAAGTATGGCCTTCCTAGAACTTTAACTTTTTTTTTGAAATTTTTTAATCGCTTTGGTCAAAAGTTACCTAACACCGTGTAGTTTATCCAAGATTTTTTGGGTAGAATTATAATGTGTTTTATGTCTTTTTAATGAATTTTTTAATTGGACACATCCCAAAAACATGGAGTATCTGTGTACTCCCTCTAAAAAATGATTGAAAACTAATCTAAAATCAAATATTCTTTTTTTTCAAAGTATGGGGAATGAAGTCTTGTTTCTAAAAAACTAGGTTGTTACAAAATTTGAGGAACAAGCTAAAATCTACACCCAAATTGGGTAACTATAGTGTAGAGGCACCTAAATTTTAGGAGAATGAAGAGGTTTATATTCCTTAATTCATATGTTAAATTAATGTTATCCATTTATGATATATTTGAATCTTTTGGCTCAAGATGTAAAGGCTAGAGAAGCCATTTGTAATAAGTTGTCAAATTTGTAAAAGGAGGTCTTAATATTATCAATAACATTAAAATGTTTATTTAATAGGTGAATGAATGTATTGATATCCATTTCAAGTCATTTAAGTCATAATTTTGGTCTAGTTTGGGTTTATGTGAAAGCTATAATGCAAAAATGCATAAAGTGCATAAAATCTTCTCAAAAAGGCAAAAGGTCTAAAAAAATGTAATGGGTTGGTTTAAAAGGTGGTTGGGAAGTTTTAAACCACCACAACCACTATAAAATAATTGTATTGGTCATTCCAAATAGAAATGAATGAATGAGAAGAAGAATATCATTTTGAATCAATTAGTTTCTTAAGAACTTGTCATTTTCATTGGTGTTAACTATTTTTATGTTGGTTCCAAGTCATGTACGACCATTTACAACCTTGAAATATTGGTCATTTTGAATAGAAATGAATGAATGAGAAGGAGAATATCATTTTGAATCAATTAGTTTCTTAAGAACTTGCCATTTTCATTATTGTTAACTATTTTTTAGTTGGTTCCAGGTCATGTACGGCCATTTATAACCTTGAATCCATGTATATTCTATACATCTGAATAGTAGGGTCACTCTTCCTTCTAATTTTTGTTTGAAGCAATTTCATTAAGTTTTGAAGAAGCTATGGAAGTTTTTTTTAAAGTGGTTATTTTTAGATTTGAGGATGTCCAACTATAGTCAAATTGCAATGTTTGATACATATACATTTGGATGAAATAGGAACTCTATTTATAATCATTGGAAATATATGTGAGCTAAATTTCATTTCCAATTTTTTTTTAGTTGTTTTCATTCATATTTTTGTAAGTTATGTGTAATTGAGTAAAGATTGTTTTTTGAGGATCTCCATTGAAGTTGTAGACAATGATTTGAACTTGTAGAACGATTTATGAATTGGAAGAATTAATGGATTAAATATTATGAAATAGATTCATAGAGAATAAATTTTAAATTTATTTAGTTTCATATGGATTCATTTTGAAGAAGTTATTGGATGCCTTAGGTAGGGTTACTAGCTTTACGTCTAATTTATGATAGAGAAAATGGGTCTAAGTGTAGAGACTCTAATTTTTAATGGATTTTTTTTACCTGAACTTTAAATATGTTTTAGTATTTTTTATTTGGAAAATTTCAATCAAAGGGTTTGACATAAAATATTTAGGATTAAAATCTATGAATAATGTAATCAGACTTAGAAATATTATTGTGTGAATGAATATGGTGTCTTAGTTTCTTAAACGTCAAGTTCTCTATTGAAATATTTGAGATCTTCTTGGTTCCTTGAGGGTATACCAAAATATTTTGAATCCCTTGAGTTGAACTAAGATTCCTTAGAGGTAAATACAGAGGGCTCTGCATTAGATTGGTATCAGAGCATATGCAAGAGTTGTTTATGGTGACTTTGAAGTAGCAAGGTAAAGGTGGAACTCTTACTGATAAAGCACTATTGAATTGTAGCCATTAATGCTCCACTGATAGGAATATTTGAGAAGATGATTTTGAGGAAATTCCTATGTCCTTAAAGACAAAATGGTGATAAAGGTATGATGAGGAAAAGGTAAAGATGAAGATTTTTGGTCAATTATTTTTTCTTGTAGGTTATTAGTTCCAAGTTTCCAAGGGACCTGGAAATTTTTCAAGGTTGGAAGTATGGTGAAAAGGCAACTAAATTTCAAGATAAAAAGGACATTTATATTCGTTCAGTCATATGTTAAATTAATGTGATCCATTTATGATATATTTGAGTCTTTTAAATCAAGATGTAAAGGCTAGTGAAACCATTTGTAATAAGTTGTCAGAGTTGTAAAAGGAGGTCTTAATATGATAAATAATGTAAAAGTGTTTGTTTAATAGGTGAGTGGATATATTTTTATCCATCTAAAGTCATTTGAGTCATAAGTTTGGTCTAGTTTGGGTTTATGTGAAAGTTGTAATGCAAAAATGCACAAAGTGCATAAAATGTTGTCAAAAAGGAAAAATGTTCAAAAGAATGTAATGGGCAAACCACCACAACCACTATAAGATAATTTTATTGGTCATTCCAAATAGAAATGAATGAATGAAAATAATAATATCTTTTTGAATCTATTGGTTTCTTAAGAACTTGCCATTTTGATTGGTGTTAACTATTTTTGTGGTTGTTCCAGGTCTTGTATAGTCATTTAAAGCCTGAAACCCATGTATATTCAATACATATGAATAGTAGGGTGAATCATATTCCTTCTCTTTTTGGTTTGTATAAATCTCATTAAATTTTGAAGAAGTTATGAATTTTTTTTGTAAAAGTGGTTAAATTCAGATTTGAGGATGCCCAACTACAGTCAGATTGTAACGTTTGGTATGGATACAATTAGATGAAATAGAAACTCCATTTATATCAATTGGAAATATTTTTGAACTACCTTTCATTTTCATTTTTTTGAGTTTTTTTCATTTTTATTTGTGTAAGTTATGTGTAATTGAGTAAAGACTAGTTTTTAGGGATCTCCATTAACGTTGCAGACAATGATTTGAACTTGTAGAACAAATTGTACATTAGAAGAATTAATGGATTAAATATTATGAGAATAGATTCATATAAGATAAATTTTTAATTGGTTTGGTTTCATTTGGAGTCCTTTTAAGGAAGTTATTGGATGTCCTAGGCAAGGTTACTAGTTTTACTTCTAATTTATGATAGAGAAAATGGGTCTAAGTGCAGAGACTATAACTTGTAATGGATTTATTTTTCTTAGATTTGGATATGTCTTAATATTCCTAATTTGGAACAATATCATCAAATGGTTTGGTAAGAAAATTTCATGATTAAAAGTTATGAATAATGTAATCAAACATAGAAATATGATTGTGTGAATGAAGATGGTGTCTTAGTTGCCTAAACGTCAAGTTCTTTGTTGAAATATTTGAGATGTTCTTGGTTCCTTGAGGGTGTATTAGAATATTTTGAATTCCTTGATTTGAACTAATATTCTTTGTAGGTAAATATAGAGGGTTTTGTATCATATTGGTATCAGAGCATATGCAAGAGTTTCTTATGGTGACTTTGAAGTAGTAAGATAAAGGTGGATCTTTGACTGATAAAGCACTATTGAGTTGCAGCCGTTAATGCTCTGGTGATAGGATTATTTGAGAAGATGATTTTGAGGACAATCCTATGTCCTTAAAGAAAAAAATGATGGTGATAAAGGCATGACGAGGAAAAGGTAAAAATGAAGATTTTTGGTCTATTTTTTTTTCTTCTTAGAGCTCATTAGTTCCATTTTTCCAAGGGACTTCAAAAATTTTCAACGTTGGGAGTATAGTGAAGAGCCACCTAAATTTCAAGAGAACAAGGAGGTTTCTATTTCTTAATTCATATGTTAAATTAATGTGATCCATTTATGATATATTTGAGTCTTTTGAGTCAAGATGTAAAGGCTAGAGAAGCCATTTGTAATAAATTATCAAAGTTATAAAAAGAGGTCTTAATATAATCAATAATGTAAAAATGTATATTTAATAGGTGAATGGATTTATTTTTATTCATATAAATTCATTTGAGGCATAATTTTAGTCTATGTTGGGTTTATGTGAAAGTTGTAATGCATAAAGTGCATAAAATGTTGTCAAAAAGGCAAAATGATTAAAAGAATGTAATGGGTTGGTTTAAAAGGTTGTTGGGAAGTTGTAAATCACCACAACCAATGTAAAATAATTTTATTAGTCATTCCAAAAATAAATGAATGAATGAGAAGAAGAATATCATTTTAAAACAATTGGTTTCTTAAGAACTTGACATTTTGGTTGGTGTTAACTATTTTTGTGTTGGTTCTAGGTCTTCTACGGTCATTTATACCCTGGAACCCATGTATATTCAATACATATGAATAGTAGGGTGACTCTTCTTCTTTATATTTTGGTTTGGAGAAATTTCATTAAGTTTTGAAGAAGTTATGCAAGTTTTCATAAAAGTGGTTTATTTTAGATTTGACGATGCCCAACTTCAATTGGATTGCAATGTTTGGCACAGACACATTTGGATGAAACAAGAACTCTATTTATATTCATTAGAAATATATGTGAACTAGCTTTCATTTTCAATTTTTTTGAGTTGTTCTCATTCATATTTGTTTTAAGTAATGTGTAATTAAGTAAATACTAGTTTTTAAGTATTTCCATTGATGTTGCAAACAATGATTTGAACTTGTAGAACAATTTATGATTTGGAAGATTTAATAGAGTACATATTATGAAAATAGATTCATGTAGGATAAATGTGAAATTTTTTTGGTTTCATGTGGAGTCATTTTGAAGAAGTTATTGGATGCCCTAGGCAAGGTTACTAGTTTTACTTCTAATTTATGACAGAGAAAATGAGTCTTAGTGTAGAGACTATAACTTGTAATGGATTTATTTATTTTTTCTTAGCTTTGGATATTTTTTATTATTCCTAATTTGGAACAACTTAATCAAAGGTTTTGGCAATAAATTCTAGGATTAAACATTATGAATAATGTTATTAGACATAGAAATCTGATTGTGTGAATGAAGATGTTGTCTTAGTTGCCCAAATGTCAGGTTCTCTATTGAAATCTTTGAGATGTTCTTGGTTCCTTGAGGGTGTAATAGACTATTGTGAATCCCTTGAGTTGAATTAAGATTCCTTGGAGGTAAATAAAGAGGGATCTACATCAAAGTGCACCAAGTTGTGGTGCCAAAAGGGGGGTATAAGAGGCCATTTTTCTTTTCTTTTCTCTAAAATCAACAATTTCTAAACTTCAACAAGAATTTGAAGATAGTTACACTAAAAATTTTAAGATATGATAAATACAAAAGAAGTGGTCCCTTGAATCTAGTTTCTAAATAACTAATTTTTTCCCAAAATGATTTAGCTTTAGGTCATCAAAAAGGGGGCCACAAAAAGTGGTACTATTTTTTTAGAAAAAATATAACATAGTCCAAAGTGTGCCCCCCCTAAAATTTGAACATATTTTTTCAAATTCTTTAATCGCTTTGGTCAAAAGTTACCTAACACCTTGTAGTTTATCCCAGATTTTTGGATAATTTTATAATGTGTATTTTTTTATGAATTTTGTAATTGGACACATCCCAAAAATGGGAAATATATGTGTGCTCCCCCTAGAAATGATTAAACTAATCTAAAATCAAAACTTTTTTTTTTTCAAAGTGTGTAGAATGGAGTCTAGTTCCAAAAAAATAAGTTGTTGCAAAATTTGATGAACGAGCTAAAATCTACACCCCAATTAGTACATGTTTGTTTTTGATAGAAAATTGACATACATTCAAAAGAATTTAAGTTAAAATGCTCGAAATAGTTTAAATTCAAAATAGATTAAATGATTATATAGCTAACACAGAGATCTACAATGTCATGTAACCTGATTTTATCAATGCTCAACCATGAGGATGGAAGAGAGAGAGAGAGAGAGAGAGAGAGACCCCTCAAAATAAAATTCCTAAAATGTTGCCAAATCCAAAATTTTGTGGGTGGGAAAATTTCAATGTTAACACCAATTTTTTTGTTCCATGTAGGGAAATAAAATATTATATGTTGATGATTTTTTTCTTTCCCTAACAAAAATCATTTTAAATGTGGCGAATTGAAGAATTTTCTTGCTGTCAAATAAATAAATGATGGCTATTTTTTTTCTTGGCAAAAATGAGATTGTAATATCAGAGGTGAATGACTTGTTTTGTAGGAAAATAAATTATAATGGTCTTGGCTATTCTATAGTGGTAAACTAAATTTTGTATTAATCTAAAAGAGAATTTTCAAGTGCATTGGCTAGTGACCATTAATAGTTCCAACTGTACAAAATAGTGTACTTTCTATTATAAATAATGTCAATTGCACCATTGGCTAATGACCAACTATACTAACTATTGACTAGTGTACTATCTACTATTATTATTAATAACATCAGTGTTAGTGGTCACCATTAGTAATTACCAACTTGGCTGCCATCACATTTATATAGTTAAAATGTTAGTTTTATTGACTATTGATTAATTAGACATCAATAACTAAAGATGCATTTTAGGGTCAGTTGCTTGAAAAGACTTGGAGCAGCATGAAAATCTTTGTAATGGAGACACATGGCAAGTTTTGTATGGAAATAATTAACTGAAATGTAATGAACATCACATATAGATTAAAATCATAAATGCAATACTCATAGTTACTATTATTACATTCCATTTATAGCCATCTTAGTAGGCACTCTGACTGTTTGACATTAATGCGAGTACATTTCCCACACTTGTAAATTACTAGCAATATAGAAAAAAGATATGAAAGATCATGAACATCAAACAATTTAATGCAAATGCCGTTAAAGAGTCTCTTCAATTTCCATTTCATTATCATTTCTCAAATTCTTGAATCTCAATTCGATTTGCAGAGTTTCTTAGTTTGTAGAGTTTCTTCAAATATTAGGGTTGTAAATTGTAATTGTCATGGATACACCAATTCAATTGAAATACACCACAATGGGTCTGCGAAATCCCTTTTTGGGCATGATACATGAGGATCTCCTAGCCATGGTTTGCAAGGAAGATGCCACAAGTCCTTTTATCCACTTTACTTTGTTCATGGTCTTAGGTCATGAATTCTTAAGAAATGAGAAGAGGTATTGTGTGTCCATAGATATTACCTCCTACTTCCTCACATCTCTTCTCAACCTTGGAGATAATCAACTAGAAATTTTGATGCTTATGCAAAACATTTTTAAGGAAACACTTTTAGAAGACGACGTCAAAATACTTGTATTGGTGGAGAAGTTGTCAGGGTCATGCATTGGCATCCCTTTTGTAGATGGAGTAGACAAGTGTTGGGAGCAAGGAACAGGGAGCATTGTACAAAAACATCACTTCCTGATCATCATAAATGAATGCCAATCAACTCACCATTGGAAGTCGGTGCAGCTCAAGAGAGATTTTCTACAAAAGTGGTTGTTGTTGGATGACATCAGTGACACCGACTTCACATGGCTACACGAGTTCAATAGCATTATCATCTCCAAGAGATTCCTCAAAAAGGGGCTTTAAGACCTTTATGGTTGAAGGCTTCAAGCCCTAAGCCTGCTAATGCTCCATGTTTGCTAGTTCCCTAGTTCCTATTTCCCTGACCCTTGCCCTTTGGGCAAAAACATGTTTTCAAGATTTTTTTTTCTTTGGATTGGACCATGCCCTTTAATGTAAATTACAAAATAGTAAAATCGGGTTGATTTAATTAGCTTTTTTGAATACCTATGCTATGAATCAGTAGTATGTACATTGTAAAATCTCAAATATAATCAATGAAAACAATAGTTTTTGGCTTCTCAATGCACTATTCAAATGTTAGTTTGGAACTATGTTTTTCCTTTAAATTTCAATACTTGCAAGTTAATAGTAATTAGTTATAATAGTTTTAACAATTATTAGTTTATTTAAAAATATTAAATAAATAAATAAATAGTTTGTTAAAGTTCAACTTATGATACATGTAACATCATGATTCATGAATCATGAATCCTGATTCCTGAATCTTGATCAATGATCATGCAATTTAAATTGTATAAGATAAGATAGATAAAATAAGATAAATTTATTAATTTCCAATAGGAGACCAATAAATAATATTGAAATCTGATTTGAAAATAAAAAAATTCAAATAAACATTTATATATTAATGTTCATATAAAATATTGAATATTAATTAATTTATTGATTACTTCCTATTTTTAAATCAAATGTAAATTTATTGAAATATCATGATCATTATAATATTTTTAACTTTTTTATCATATTTTAAATTAAATGAAAAATGCCACAATTATTTAAATTTATATTAAGTTATCACTTATCATTATCAAACTAAAGCAATTTAGAAAATATTGATTATAATATAAATTGATATTAATTAAGTAAAAATCCTACGATTATTAAATCAAGTTACCATTATCAAGCAATTTCTAGTTATTGATTGATGAATAATAATTGATTATAATTTACAAATAATAAATTTATATTTTCAAAAATTTGATGTTTCATAAATTTTTACATGTTTAATTATATTCTAATCCAAATCAGGGATTTTGGAAATTGTCAAGAAATTCAAATAATTTGTGTGTTTTAACTAAATGATTTAGTTACAATGTGTGCAACTGGTTACTACACTTTGTGATCTAAGTTTTAATTTTCATTGTGCAACAATAAAATAAATTCTAATTTAAATAATTAATATGAGTTATGCAAACATTAAATAACAATTCAAGAATTGATCTAGATAGTTCAATGAATGATAGATCAAAGACCACAGCTCTATTTTGGGACAAATTTTAAAAGATAAAAGTTAAATTCTATTTCTACCCAAAATCGAGACACATGTACTTGAAGATTCTTTCTTATTATAAGTTATAGTAATGTCTAAGTCCTAACCTTTAATTAAAAGAAAGATCGACAACCCCAAATGAATTTCATGTAAATTTTGGGAATGTTATTGTTGTTGTAAAGAAACAACCAAAATTGTGACATGTGTAGTAAAAGATACATTCTTATAGTTACACCCATCATTCGATTCTCGACCATTGATTTAAAGAAATATAAATAGCCCTAGATAAATTTTCAGATCAATTTAGTGTATGTTTTCTCATGTTCCTAGATTCATTTGGAATCGTGACATGCGTTTGGTCATAGCAATGAAAAAAGCTTGATTAAGTAATAAGTGTCAAGACTTAATTAATAATTATTATGTTTAGTCTTTTAAACTTTTTATTAGTTAATCCTAAATGTTAAGTAAAAGACAAATCAACAACTTGAGATGAATATCGAGTAAATTTTGGGAATGCTATCATTTTTGTCAACAAACATCCAGAATCATGACACATGTGAAGGGCACACGTCCATGACAAGTGTCATGATTCCATATGACTCTTGACAACAATGATAACATTACACAAATTTACCTAAAAATCATATCAATTATTAAGTTCAAATTTTATTATTTAATTTATTTAAAATATATAAATTTCAAAATTCAAATGTACATTGTACATTGTATATTAATGTAATTAAATATTACTTTTTATTATTATAATTATGTACATTATTGAGTCTTGATGTTATTTACATGTACATAGTACATAGTATTAGTAAAGTAGTTTAAACCATTAATTACTTAATACTTACATTTTAACTTTTAAATATTAACCTTTTATGTTTTTAGACTATTAAATTCAGAGTTCTCAAGAGTCTGATACTATAGGGTTTTCAACTTTTCAAAGACTAACTGAATTCCATTTTCTATTCTAAAGACTGAAATTCTAAAATTTGAGTATCACGGGACAATACCAATTATCTGTGTCTCTACTAACACTAGTATTATCAAATCTCAAATCTTGATTTCAGGTATTTAAATTTTTAAATTTTATTTTTTGTAGTGCAATTGTAGGAATAGAAATCTTGATTCTTACTTTCTTAGGTTTACACTTTACAATTTTTTAAAATAGGGATTGAAGAAGAATTTTGTGTAAACAGTAATCGTTGGAAATGTTTTAGAATAACTGAGGAGGGGGGGGGGGAATCAATTATCCAAGGTCTAAATCCCCTAATAATACTTTTTCACTAATTATAGTGATCCCATTAAACTATTCATGCATCCAAGCTTAAAACAACCATCTTAGCAAGTTATAGCAAATCAACATGCAGGAATAAAATATACAAGATCAACACATGACACAGTGATTTACGTGAAAACCTAATTTGGGAAAAACCACCAGTAACATGCTACTCAATTTTCACTCTTCTAAAGTGATGCCCTATTAAAGGCCTACCCTGTCAAAGGCTTACAACACACTATTAAATGTGACCTTGTTAGAGGATTTCACCACACTGTTAGGAATGAGCCTGGTCAAAGGACTTTGGAACATTCACTTGGAATGTCACCCTGTTAAAGGATTTACAACATGGCTATTAAACCAACTTAATTCCATAGGATTTATACTAACTATTACAATTGCTAGAGAGTAACAATAAGGGCTTTTGATCTGATACAACTCACAACATATCTTGCAGATTTCAAATCATACTTCAGTTCAATCCTTTGCTTGGCTTCAATCATTGTGGCTCTGATAGCTTGTCTTCCTCTCAAGCTTTGTCTCCTTGAGTCTTCTTTCTCATCATACCAATGCAATCATCTTTGTGGTCACCTATCGAAACAAATTTTCTGTGCTCTCTTCCTCCTTAACACCTTCTTTAGCACTCCATGCTTTCATACTTGACCAACATTTTGATTCGTGACCTTATAACTCCTTAAATAGAAATTTGGAATAATTTTCCTGCTCGATTCTCCCTCTTTAACTTTAGGTTTTCAATAGATTAGGTAGGATACAATGTATCTATCACATATCTCATTTTTATCTAGAAACTTCATCTAGAATCCAGTTGTATTCACCCAAAAAAGTTGTACATAGAGTTCTATGCCACTAGCTCATCATTCTTATTTCTATCTAGTTCACAAAATTCTAGATAACAACCATGTTGGCTCAGATCTAGTGAATCTTTGACTTTTCAAATAATGCAGTAGCTTGGCACTTATTGACTATTTGATGCTCGACACATGAACATAACTCGACACTTGATCTTTACTCGGAACTTGATCTTCACTCAACACTTGATCTTAACTTGGCACTTGATCTTCACTCGGCTCTTATTGAAATTTTTCTTGGCCTGAACTAGCTTGCTCAGCTCCCTCTGATGAATTTAATCAAGCTTTGCAGACGTTCATATTATAAATTCTTCTTTTACAGTTTCTAAGTGTAGCCAACCTCTTCATCTTCAAGTATATTGTCAATACATCACTTTATCATTGTCTTAACTGATCTTTGCACTTCATTACAAAACCATAACTCAACCTTTCCCTTAGGTGATTTTGTTACATCTTATTAATTCTTCATCAATCAACTAAGTGATAGTGCTTGGATCTTATAAGCAATTGCCATTCCAGAAAATAGCAGGTTTGACATTTGTGACAAAATAATGATTGAACACATTCTATAGCAACAATATCTTTCATACAATGATCTTTTTCAATTAGATTACAACAATATCCCTCTTTGGCATTGATGGCAAACCAAATTGATCAACCAAACCAAAACTGACTGATCAACCAAGTTAACAAAATTTTAACTAGGCTAAAGCAGTAAGTCAAATGCCAAAAAGAAAACTTGTTGACTTTTGCATCTCCCTCTGATCTTATTCCTTCTAATCTATCTTTTTACTAAATCTCCTGAGCTGCTCCTTCTAAGATCTATCATCTTGGTTTCTTTCTTTGCTTTTGCTCCTCCCTTTTATATCTCCTGTCCTTTTTGGTTCATGATCTGATTAGTTTATGCTATTTCTCTATTTCATGGATTTGACCAATTGTAGCTATTTCTCCCTCTTTCTACATCTCCCTCTTTTCTAGATTTGATCAGTTTCTACTATTTCTCCCTCTTTGACAACAATGCCAAAGACACAATATTTCAGCATCTTATCATGCAACTGTAGCATTTACAAGAACTTCCAATATCTCCCTCTGCCACCTTGCTTGTGACTTGTTTGGAATGTCAGTACTTTGATTACTTTAGGCTAAACCTAAAGTAAGTACCCTCTACATCAACTTATATCATTTGAACAATCAACTCATTTGATGCAGGGTAGTCTTGCTATTACTTACGTAGCCTTGATTAGGGGTATCACCCCTAACTTACCTCTAAGATATTCAAATGCATCTTTAGGTAATGGTTTTGTGAAGATGTCAGCAATTTGTTCTTCTGTATTGATATATTCCATCTTCACTTGCTTGTCTTCCACCAATTCTCTTACATAGTGATACTTGATTGCAATATGCTTTGTTTTGGCATGCATCATAGGGTTCTTTGATATGTTGATAGCACTTGTGTTGTCACAATAAAGTATCATAGGTTTAGTTATTTCTTCCTTCATTCCTTTCAATAGATGCTTGATCCACACAATATTGGTACAATTTATAGCAGCAGCAACATACTTAGCTTCTGTTGTGGACTATGATGTACAACTTCGCTTTTTACTAGTCCAAGTGACTAATCTTTTTCCTAAGAAAAGTGCTCCTCCACTGGTGCTTTTTCTATCATCTATGTTACATCCCTAATCTGCATCAGTGTAGGCCTTCAAATCAAATTTTTCAATCCTCTTGTAGTACAAACCAAAATCATTTGTACCTTTTAGATACTTCATTATTCTCTTGACAGCCATAAAATGATTTTCTCTTGGGTTTGCAGAAAATCTTGTCACTATTCCAATAGATAAAGAAATATCTGGTCTACTGTGTACAACATATTGTAGCTTTCCAATCATGGATCTGTACACTATTTGGTTTACTTTAGTTGAATCATCATTCTTAGATAACTTATGTCCTATCACCATTGGTGTACTCACTAGTTTTGATTCATCTAAACCAAATGTTTTGAGTATTTCCTTGATATATTTTGATCGGGTTACAAATATACCATGTTTTAATTGATGTACTTGCAATCCAAAAAAAAATTGATCTCTCCAAACATTGACATCTCAAATTCATGTTTCATCTTATCAACAAAATCTTTGAATAGAGCATTTTTACTCCAAATATTATATCATCAATAAAGATCTCATATATCAAAACACCTTTACCTTTCTCTTCCTTGATATACAGATTACTATTGTCAATTGTTTTCTCAAATCCTATCTTGACAAGATATTTGTGAAGTCTTTCATACCATGCTCTAGGTGCTTGTTTCAAACCATAGAGTGATTTATGTAGTTTGTAAACCATATCCCTATTGTTCTCATCAACAGATCCCTCTGGTTGTTCAATATAGACTTCCTCTTCCAATATAACATTCAGAAAAGCAAACTTTACATCCATCTGATAGACTTTAAAACCTTTATATGTAGCTTATGCAAGTAAAGTTCTTACTCCTTCCATTCTAGCAACAGGGGAAAATGTTTCCCCATAGGCTAATCCTTCTTCTTGAGCATAACTCTCACATACTAGTCTGGCTTTGTTTCTAGTAATCTCACCATTCTCATCTAGCTTGTTTTTGAATACCCACTTGGTGCTAATCACATTCTTGTCAGCTGGTCTGGGAACTAAACTCCAAGTTTTGTTCTTCTTTATTTGATCAATCTCTTTTTCCATAGCTTTATACCAGTCACCATCTTCTAATGCATAATACACTATCTTAGGTTCAAATTTGCATAATAGACATGATTCATTTCTTAGTCTATTCCTTGGCATTGGTCTTGCATCTTTGTCACCAATTATTTGTTCAGCAGGGTGATGTCTCTTCACATATTTGGATAATCTTGGGTCTATCTTTGTTTCCATGTTTGATCTTTTAGATTCACAGTCACTATGCACATCGTTGTCAGGTAGTTCTACATCTCTTTCATGTGTACTAATTTTAGAGTTAGAATGTGCATTTTCTTCATTCTGCAACTCAACTTCTGAATGCAACTCGGCATTCACTAGTTGTGACTCGGCTGAAACTAAATTTTTTTGTTGAATCACAATTTGATTGATAGCATCCTTGTCAATAGGCATTCCTTCATAAGAATACAAAGGTTCTATATTCATCTAATCTCTTTGGTTCTTCAACTTGGACTTCTGTATGCTCATCAAATTTTACATTTTCACTTTCCACAATTTTTTTAGTGTTAGTATTTAAACACTTATATGCTTTACTTCTAGTGGAGTAACCAAGGAATATGCCTTCATCACTTTTTACGCCAAATTTTCCATTTCTAGTATCTTTAAGGATAAAACATTTGCAACCAAATACTTTGCAATTCTTTACATTGGGTGAGTGACCATACCATAATTCAAAAGGTGTTGCATTTGTACCTTTCTTGACTTATACTTGGTTCTGTGTGTGAACGGCTACACTTACAACTTCTCTCTAATATTTCATAGCAACAGTCTTTTCCATCATCAATGTTCTGGCATAGTCAATCACAGATCTATTTCTTCTCTCAACAATCCCATTCTGTGGGGGAGTTCTAGGAGCTAATGTTTGTTTCTTGATTCCTTTGTCATTGGAAAATATCTCAAATTCATTTGATATGAATTCTCCACCTCTATCTGATCTCAGGCATTTCAAACTCTTTCTTGTTTCCTTTTCAACTCTAGCCACATACCACTTAAACATTTGAAAAACATTAGATTTTTTCGTTAAGAACATAATAGTCATCATCCTGGAATAGTCATCAACAAACAACATTATATATTTATCTCCTTCGTAGCTTTACACTTCTATTGGACCACATAAATCAGTATGGACTAACTCAAGTACTTCTTTAGATGTATAGTTTTTACTCTTGAAACTTGACTTAGTCATCTTTCCTAGTTGACATTGCTTGCACATGATGTTGTCAGGCTTCTTTAGTTTAGGTAAACCTCTAACTTTCTTCATTTTGCTGATATTGACTAGATTATCAAAGTTGACATGACATAGCCTTCTATGCCATAACCATACATATTTTGCAACAAAACAAGAAGCATTTTTCATATCAAGATAAAATATATTACTTCTTGTTTGATCTCCTTTGCCTATAAATTTACCATCAGTATCATAGATTTTTGTAGTTTTGTTTCCAAATTCTACTTTGCACCCTACATTGCCTAACTATGAGACACTCAAAAAATTGTAGTTTAGTCCTTCAACATAGTATGCATTATCACATGAAATTTTCTCTATAAGCTTAATGGAGCCTTTTCCTTTGATTTGACATAGAGCATCATTTCCAAATCTAACACTATTCCCATCATACTGAATAAAGTTAACAAACTTACTTTTGTCTCCTATCATGTGATGTGAGCACCCATTGTCTATGATCCATCTGTCATTCTTGTTCATACATGTTACCAGTGCTATAGGATCTTCTTCATCAGACTGGTCCTTCATGGCCACATAAACAACTTCATCATCATTATCATCGAAATCCTCTTCAGCAATACAACACTTCTTGGCTTTGTCTTTGTAATCTTTCTTATCATCTTCTCTTCTATTTTTGTACTTGTTGCCTTCCTTGTAATCCTTTTTCTATGTACACCTTGCAGCAATATGTCCTACTTCATTGCAATCGAAACAAATGATAGGCATCTTACCCTTGAATTTTCTTTTGCCTCTATGAAATCTTCTAGCCAGTAATGCTTCCAATTATTCCACATCTTCCTCATCAATGCTACTATCACTAGATACATATTTCATCTTTCTTCCCTTCTTTGATTTCACTTGTTCAGTATCTTTTAGTGATAGCTTGGCCTTGAAAGAAGATTCAACATTTTTAGGTTTGTAGTTGTCAAAGTTAGATAACTCAAATGCAATAAGTCTACCCACTATACCTTCAAAACTTAGATTGTTTCTTGGTACACATCTTAGCTCTTGTATAGATGATACTCTAATAGCATAGATAGGGAGAAAATTTCTTAAGAACTTACTATTAACAATATCATCATCTAATTGGCCATTCAAACATCTTATTGCACTTACCACTTCCTTTATTCTAGAGGCATACTGAGCAGCATTCTCACTTTCCTCCATTTTCATGTCATCAAACTTTCCTCTGAGGCTTTCTCTTTTCGCTCTTTGGACATTGTGATCTCCTCCATAAATGTCTGATAGGGCTTTCCACATCTTGAATGTAGTGTTACATCCTTTGATATCATCAAATTTAGTGTAGTTGAGTGATGAAGCAATCTCCAACATTGTTTGATTGTGTTCCTGTTTGTTCTTCAAATCTTCTATAGTAAGACTACTAGTTCGATCAAAATGCTCAATAACAATTGAATTTTGGGCATAATCACCTATGGATCCAAGATGCAAATTCATCAAACTTTTCCATGCAACAAAGTTGTCTTTGTTGAGCTTGGGAACTTCTCTCTTAGGCATTTTGATCTTTTATACCAATTGTTGGAAATGTTTTAGAATAACTGGGGGGGCTTGTGAATTAGTTATCCAAGGTCTAAATACCCTTATAATACTTTTTCACTAATTATAGTGAGCCCATTAAACTATTCATGCATCCAAGCTTAAAACAACCATCTTAGCAAGTTACAGCAAATCAACATGTAGGAATAAAACATGCAAGATCAACACATGACATAGTGATTTACGTGGAAACCCAATTTGGGAAAAACTACCAGTAACATGCTACTCAATTTTCACTCTTTTGAAGTGATGCCCTGTTAAAGGCCCACCCTATTAAAGGCTTACAACACACTGTTAAATGTGACCTTGTTAGAGGATTTCACCACACTGTTAGGAATGGGCCTGGTCAAAGGACTTTGGAACATTCACTTGGAATGTCACCCTATTGAAGGATTTACAACATGGCTATTAAACCAACCTAAGGCCATAGGATTTATACTAACTGTTACAATTGCTAGAGAGGAACAATAAGGGCTTTTGATCTGATACAACTCACAACATATCTTGCAGATTTTAGATCATACTTCAGTTCAATCCTTTGCTTGGCTTCAATCACTGTGGCTCTAACAGCTTGTCTTCCTCTCAAGCTTTGTCTCCTTAAGTCTTCTTGCTCATCATTCCAATGCAATAATCTCTATGGTCACCTATCAAAATAGAGTTTTTGTACTCTCTTCCTCCTTAGCACCTTCTTCAGCACTTCATGCTTTCATACTTGACCAACATTTTGTTTTGTGACCTTATAACTCCTTAAATAGAAATCTAGAATAATTTTCTTGCTCGATTCTCCCTCTCCAACTTTATGGTTTCAATAGATTAGGTAGGATATAATGTATCTGTCCCATGTCTCATTTTTTTCTAGAAATTTTGTATAGAATCTAGTTGTACTTGCCCAAAAATGTTTTACATAGAGTTCTATGCCACCAGCTCATAATTCTTATCTTCTATCTGGTTCACAAAATTCCAGATAACAACCATGTCAGCTTAGATCTAGCAAATCTTTGAATTTTCAAATAATGCAGCAGCTTGGCACTTATTGACTATTTGATGCTCGGTATATGAACATAACTCAGCACTTGATCTTTACTCAGCACTTGATCTTCACTCAGCACTTGATCTTCACTCGGCTCCTATTGAAATTTTGCTCGGCTTGAACTAGCTTGCTTAGCTCTCTCTGATGAATTTAATCAAGCTTTGTAGACAGTTATATTAGGACTTCTTCTTCTACAGTTTCTAAGTGTAGCCAACCTCTTCATCTTCAAGTATATTGTCAATACATCACTTTATCATTGTCTTAATCGATCTTTGCACTTCATTACAAAACTATAACTCAACCTTTCCCTTAGGTGCTTTTGTTACATCTTATTGATTCTTCGTCAATCAACTAAGTGATAGTGCTTGGATTTTATAAGCAATTTCCATTCCAGTAAATAGGAGGTTTGACATCAATGAAAAAATAATGATTGAACACATTCTATAGCAATAATATCTTTCATACAATGATCTATTTCAATCAGATTACAACAACATTAATTACTTACATTTTAACTTTTAACTATTAACCTTTTATGTTTTTAGACTATTAAATTCAGAGTTCTCAAGAGTCTGATACTATAGGGTTTTCAACTTTTCAAAGACTAACTGAATTCCATTTTCTATTCTAAAGATTGAAATTCTAAAATTTGAGTATCACGAGACAATACCAATTATCTATGTCTCTGCTAACACCAATATTATCAAATCTCAAATCTTGATTTCAGGTATTTAAATTTTTTAATTTTATTTTTTGTAGTGCAATTGTAGCAATAGAAATCTTGATTCTTACTTTCTTAGGTTTACACTTTAAAATTTTTTAAAATAGGGATTGAAGAAGAATTTTGTGTAAATAGTAATAACTAGTAGAAAGCATGAGAAAAAAAAATTCAAAAACCTCCAGTACGAGTGCAATCATACAGGAAAACAAAGGCATTATAGAACTTAGGCAAGTGCTACAAACCTCAGGTTTCACTTATGAATGTCATGATATTTTTTATCATATTATCCATGGAGATTTGGGAATCATGGGAATTAGACATTCTTTGTTTAATTAGTGGAAAGATCCACAAAAAGGGGAGAAATTGTTTCAAATATAACAAACGTATTGGCACAAATACAAATAAACTAATTGTTTTGCTTAGTGGATTAGCAAACCTCACTATACCAAAAGTATTCCCTTGCCCTAAAATTGTAATGCCATGCACTCAGAATTATGATGAAAATAGGACAACTATAAACCAAAACACACAGGAGGAAACTTTATCCATAACTAAGAGTGAGCTTTCCACTCTATTAGACCTAGGGCTAGGGTTGAAACCAAAAAAGCTTTAACGAGTGTATTAACTTGGATAAACTAGCACAGGCTTATGACAAACTAGATAGAGTTTTTCAGGATTTATATATTAAGGGTTTAATAAACTCAAAGTCATCTACTGATCATACTAGTATTACTATTGCACTGGACATAGACCATAAGCCTCCTTATCAGTGTAATATTTTTGTGCCATGGGTTCAAGATACTATTTATTTTTTATCATTTTGCCTCAGATTGAATATTAACAAGCAAGTGGGGGCCAGTGTTCTTGAAATGATTTATTATATCCATTGTCAAGGTTAATCAGTTGAGAAGGTAGAGGTAAAATAAAATTATGTTCAACACATTGTTGAATCTATGCAAGAACAATTACTAATGATTAAAAAAGTACAACTATAGGCAAGATGAAGAGATTTAGTTTCACAAGTTACTTGTGCTACCTTCTTTTAGCAAAGCATGATCCAATATTAGAGATAGAGAATAACAAGCTTGACATTGAGGTCTATAAGTTTGATGAGAAAACCTAGAAAAATCAAAGACTCCAAGTCCAGTATATGAGTGGACACATAAGATGGAGATGATTGCTAACAATAATAAATACAAACATTTTGTAGACTTCTTTTTGGCACCTCTTTTCCAAAAAAATCACAAGCACTTTAATGCCTAGATTGCTTGTGTCTTATAAAGATTGCATTCAACTAGAAAGTCAAATTCAATTGGCTAACTAGTTCTTCATGGAAGACTACACTTTGTTAAGGTTTTATGGTTCAACAATTGAACCGTGCAAACTTCCAATGCAGGTTATAGAAAGGGTTTTTGCACTAGAATATTTAAGGCAAATGGAGAGTGGAGATGATATTTTTAGTAGACAACAAAAGAAAATGGTATTTCCTTCCTTGCCTTTTGCAATTGGAGGCCTCACATTTTAGAGAAAGGCTTTAGAAGTGGCAAATTAATTGGTAAAAAATTTTGGCTTTGATTTTTTCACTAGAATTATGATCCACTGAACATAATAAACAAGACTTATTTATAATTGGAACTCTAAAAGAAAATATCAACATCACAAGATGCCATTGATAGAGAGGTTAAGAAAACATGGATTCGTGGGATGAAGTTAAGATAGAGATGGAGAAACATGCAATAGAGAATAATATTTCAATTCAAGAATTGTCATCCCAAATTATGACATTGCACATATCAGAATCACACAAATCAAAGCCTCTGACATACTTAAATTTCTAAAAGAAAACATCTCAACCTTCTAAGAGTTCTATGCCAAAAGTAATTAAAGAGATTTGCACATCTAAATTATGGTGTCAAACCAAGATGACTAATTTTTGGGAAATGAGGTAAAATTTGGGTGAACCAAAGATCTCAGTAGGTTTTGAGGAAATTGAGAAGGATGAACTTTTCATCAATTATTGGAATAAAGAGCATCCAACTGTAGTATATGAATTTGGCACTTGTAGTGATAGTGATAGTCAAAGATAGAAGGACCTCGAATCTAGTGAAGACATTCAAAATACTCCACATACTGGTTCAACCAAGCATATTTTTAATCATCAAATGAGTGATTCTATTAAACAAACATATAATAAAGGGGCAACTATGATACAAAAAATGGGTTATGTAGGTAAAGGGCCCATTGGTGCAAGTGGTGAAGGGATTTGGAATCCAAATACACTACCAAACCCACCCAAAAGTTGAAGTAAACTAGTCATTGGACTCTCTGATGAGATTAAAGATTATTCATCTAGAAGAAAGGGAAAAAACATTATACTTCTCCTTCTAAAGGTCATCCCAACACAAAATTTGTTAAATATTCAAATGTAGTTATGGTTGATCCCACTAGTACTGGCACTCACACTATCATGGGTGAACCTTGTGCAAAAAAGAAAAAAGTTATAAAAATTACAATGTAAGCAATGTTAGTGGTTACTTCACCAATGTATGCACCAATAGATTTTGCACAAAACCCTAAAAATAGTCCTAAAATACTGGGATTTCGAATTATTCATCTTCAGTATGTTAGCAATCCTCAAAATACAATTGTAGATAGTGTAAGTGTAACTATAGTTGGAGTAGCATACATCATTACAACTGATAATTCACCTTTCAAACACACAATTGTGGTAGAAAACCTATATATTAGTTTAAATGACTTTACATCAAACTTTGATCAAACAAGCAAAAGAAATAGGCAAATTATGAAGACTTTGAAAAGTGATGTAGTTGTTGAACATCAGGGATCTAGTAATAGTATATTTCCAACATATGATCCAAACACCAAAATGATGAACTTCATGGTTGTTATGCCTCTAAATAGAGATAATAATCCACCATAAAATTTGATAAATTGTAACGATGTACAAGTTACCAATTTTCAAATAGATTCCTCAAAAGTGAAAAATTTGACAAAATCAATATATCAAAAGAGAGAAACAAAATGGTCTACTCTACACTTCTGAAAGTGGAGAGGGAAAACAAAAGAATTGCAAAGAAAATAGAAAAGTTTCAAGAAGACCTTAATAATGTGAAGGCTAAGGAGAAAGAAACGTACAATAAGTTGAAAGAATTGCAAAATAGGATAAAGAATTTTTCTTCTATAGAGGTAATTGTCCAGCAATAAAAGATGAATGAACAATTGAAAAATATGACTAAAGAATTCGATGAGTGCAAAAAAAGATTTCAACATGAAAAAGCCTCTACTAAATAGTTCCTCAAGTCTATAGAGTGTAGTGCATAGGTAAACAATAAATTGAAAACGTGACCTAGACTCTGCTATCAAGAAAAATAGTAATTTGAAGATTGAATTGGAGAATGAAAGGAAAAAGTACTCCTCTGCTAAAAATACAATCCATAATTTGAAGATGGCATTGGAGAATGAAAAGAAAAATTCAAGGAGTCTAATGCAAGTATAATTGATAATTTACAGAAGGAATTGGGGAATAAGAAGAAAAAATAGGATTATAGTGCAAACACAATCCACAATTTAACTAAGCAATTGGAGAATATGAAGTAAAGGAGGAGTCAACTACAAAGACAATTCTTGATTTGAAGAAGGAATTGGAGAATGTGAAGAAAATAGAGAATCCAACTATAAATAAAATCCTTAATTTGAAGAAGGAATTGGAGAATGCAAAGAAAGAGGGTCCTACTCATATTGCAAACAAACTCCATGATTTGAAGAAGGAATTAGACAATGTGAAGAAAAAGGAAGAGTCCATTACGAAGAAAATCCATGATTTGAAAAGGGAACTTAAGGATGAGAAGAGAAAAGTTGTAACTACTACAAAGGTAGTCCAAGATTCAAAGAAGAAACTAAAGGATGAGAGGAAGAGAGCAACTAATTGGAAAGGGCAACTAGAGGAAATACAAAAAAGAGTGAAATAGAGATGTCTGAAATGAAGAAAAAGATGGAGAATGAAATTGCACAAAATATAACTACATCTTTCAAATACCATCATGTCAAGGATACTACAATAAACATAGTTAAGCTTATCAAATAAGAAAATTGGTAGAAACTAATACAAAACAGTGATAGCTTATTTAAATGGCTTGATTTAAATAGCAATATTAGAGATGTCTTTGAAAATATAAAAAAAGATGATGGTAAAAAAATTATCTTCACCACTTTCATAAAAAACCTTGCAATACAAATTTTGAATAAAGTATAGAGATCTAGTGACAAATATTTAGAAAACCAAGGAATAAACAACCGTTGCAATGCCTCTATAATGACCTTTCTTGTCTATCACAATTGTGAACAATTAATGGAAATAGATGAAGCTTTGAAATATGCTTCTAGAGACTTGATGAAGATGAATCACAACATACTAAACTTAGTAAATTCTAGATTACCAAATTCAACTGACTCAGATAGAAAATTCATTGGAAAAGAAGATTACATGAAAAAGTTGCACAACACCATGAACTTTGATTTAGGAAACTTACCTGAGGAAACCACTTTAGAAAGAATTGTAAGTTGCATCAAACCACTATAAAAAATGAATGTAGTTATAGATAAATTCCTCGATTCATATTAAAATATCTCTTCAAAGTATTCATTTTTCATGAGGTTACAACTATTTAGATACAACTTCAAAAGAATGGAGCTTCCAAATGATGCAGAATGGAGTTCCCTAAATAATATCATTGGAGTTGAGTCATCTACTCAATCTGTTACTATTATTGTCAGTCATAGCTTATAGCACTAAGAAGTAACAACTTAGTAAGTGATAGCACTATAATTATTGTGTTACTTGTTTCTCTTGAATTTCAAATTTTGGATTTAATTTCAACTTTGTGTAATGCTAATTGTTATAGGAATCAAGAGTCAACATATTGGGATAGCTAGACAACTAGGCATTGGCATACTAGTACTACATAGAGCAGATGGAATTTTTTTCCTACTCCTACTTGAAAAAAAAACTCAATTGATAATGTGGCAATGTGATTGTACACACATAATGTAGCAATAATCTGATTATATACAATTACAAACCAAACTACAACTATTTTTCTCTCTTGTATCTATAAAAGAGAATTCATCATTATTCGACATTGAGTCATTTGCAAAGGGTTTTAATATTGTATTTCTTTAGGTTTTATATTTGTATAATTGTTTATAATTGTTAAATATATTATGTTACATGCTCATTTATAATTATAAATTATAATACAATTTTTTTTTAAAGAAAGCTTCTTTTGTAGAATGAATTATGTTACAATTTCTTAAAGAAACTAGAATCAATGAAAATCTAAAAAAATTTAAAAACTAGAATGAATGAAAAACTCAAGTTCAACATATATAAAAACTAGAATCAATGTAAATCTCAACAAATTTTTAAAATATAGTCAATGAAAATCTCAACATGTAAGTTTGTAACATCAACATGTTTTTTTAAAAAAAATCTATAATAGGACAATGAATGAAGGGTATAGATTAACTTCTACGAACATAGTTAATTAGTAGATAGAGTATTAGACATTGGTAATACCATAGCACATAAATTAATTTGAATTGAAATTGGTATAACCAAAGCTACTAGCCTACTACTTGACTCACATAGAAATTAGAACTTGAAGTTGAGAAGTTACTATAGTTGTCACTAAGCCTAGATTGGCTCAGCATCACTATCATTAGAATCCTCCTCATTTATTGCATATAACATTTCATCATTCATTGTGTCTTCTTCAGATTCACTTTTAGTATGCATGCCAAAGTCAACTTCATCTTCATTGCTTCCAATATCGAGACATGAACCACTGCCACTGCCACTACCAATACCACCACCACTACCACTACCACCACCAATACCACTGCCACTGCCACCACCACTACCATTTCCACTTGGGTTTGAAATGTTGGCCATCCCTCTTCTTTTACAATTTTTTTCGCCAAATGCTGAGAGCTCTATCATAAGGGAAACTATCTACCTCATACCTAGAATTATCGAGCCTCAAACAATTATCTAATTTTTTTGTCTAATTTGTTTCTAACCTGTGACTTTAGAAATCCCAAAGTAGTAAAATTCTCTCATCCTCCATTGAACCCAATATAATTGTCAAACATAAATTGGTCAGCTTGAAATATTCTAGTATTAACTCTCTCAACTGATTTCTCTAACCAAGGATTTTCCAAATCTTTGTTGCTACTACTTCTTCATTTGGATTCTATAAGATCATATTGTTACCTCATTATGTTTGCAAAAGAATATGATTGATCTCTTAGTTGAGATTCATCTAAAATTCCATGTATAGTTACTCCATTGATTACTTTAGGTTTGTAAAAATACTAAATCAAAGTCATCATCCTTCTTCGAAAATCACTCAAATAATTTAGAGACCAATATTGAGGAAAAAAAATAGACATTGCTTTGAGTAGTTCCTCTGGAGGGAATCTAAATCTAATTTATGACAAAATATTTTAGAAAACTCACTTGATAGAGCCAAGCATAGAGTCTTTGTTCTTCTTGAAATCTTCACTTGTAACATGTGAAAGTGCCTTCTCTGGTTCTAATTCTACTTCACTTCTTACTTTTTTGGGGTTGGAGTTAGTTTTGAAAGTACTATATTGGTATGTCAACTCCATGTACCCTAGCACATACCTCATCATTTGCACCAATATGTAAAAATTTCCCAGGATTGTTCAAATCTATGATTTCTATCCACTTTGCAAATTTTGATTCATCTAATGGTTGTAATCAATAAAGAGTAACTAGGCTATTACATGTCATTTTACACAGCTTGTTATATTTTGCAATGTACATAGCTCTTTTTTCAACCTATTTCATAATATTTCTCATGACCTATAGTATAGAGAGAATAGCTACTAAAGTTAAGAGTATCTTAACATTAGTTAGACTTTAATATTACCAAGGGAATTTGTCTTGCATATAGTGGATTAGTCTAAGAAATGATGAATGTTCAAAGAATGCTTGATGTGCTAGTCCATTTAAAGATATCCATCTAGTATCATTTTCTTTAAGAAACTTCCTCCCATTAGAAAGTCCTTGAGGAAAGTGTTGAAATGCTCATACTCATTTTGGACTTCGACAAAAGTATTGATAAATCTCTTTGATTAAAGATTCCAATTTACTTACACAACCAAAATTGCTTTTAATTCCAAAAGCTCGATTCATTCGATGGGCCATGCAATGAATGGGAATAGCATAGGGTGCCAAATCATTCTTGATTGTTTTGCAAATACTACCTTGATGACCTTACATAACTAAATCTCAATCCGCTCCAACACACATCAACGTTTTGGCAATCTCTATGCTATCCATACCTCCACAATAAATTAGATTACTCTTTAATAAATCATATAAATTTTCAGCTATCACACTATAATTCAATTTAGTAGTAGATAGTAGAAAGGGTTAATGGCAAAGATTGTTTATAGTATAAACATGCATGCACACCTAGGAAGTATTATCAATTGTTGTAACTTCATCTAGAGAAAATGTAATGAAATTTGATTGTTTTATTTTTTCTTTCATATCTTCCTTTTCATTCTGTGCAAGACAACTAGCCCATTCCCACTTGTTGTTTACTGACTAGTGACTATTCAAATAGTTTTGACCTTTAAAAAAGTGTAATAAATAATTAAGTGAAGGTTAGTCCATCATAGGATGCCCTCTACTCAAAATATAAAAGACCACACTTAATTGAACAACTTTTTCCATATTTTCCACTTCCATTGCTTTCCCAATGAAATCTTCAATGGAACCTTTTACTATAGAACGCTTCTCCTATAATTGCTCATGTAACTTGTATAATTTGGAATTCCTAATATGAAAATAGTTGTCCTTCATTTTCCAAGTTAGTATGGATTTTTTTAACTCCATCTATAGTTTCCTTTTTGTAAACTTTAATGACATGTTTTTCTATGGTGCCAACTTTAAGCTAAAACCTCTTCTCCTTCTTTGTTATCTTTGTGCAAATCTTACATCTACATTCTACATGACGCTTACTAGCAATTGGATTGGCAACTAGTTCTATGAATTAGAACTTTTCCACCCATTATAACTAAAAATTCCTTTCAAACACATCACAATGAGATCGATCTTTTTTTATTACAATTTTCTCTTCCCCTTCTATGCATGAACATGATTTATGGAATCACTTTTGGTTTTCTCACCCAACTCCAAGTCTATAATATCATTTTGTGACTCCTTACTCATGGGAAGTGCAAGTTCATCCTTGACTGAGATATTAGGTTCACCAAATTGAACTTTTTTAATATGGTCTCCAACTTTTGATGAATCTCCTTTTTCAATATGCACAGGAGATCTAATTTTTGAATCTTGTAGGTTCCCAACATTTCCACCACCAAAATATGTGAATATGGTTCTACATTTTGGTAATGATGACCTCTCTTGGTTTTCAGGAATCCTAGTGGAACTTCTGTTACCCCTCTTGTTTGACATTGCAAACCAATAGAGGCTGCAAAAATCAAATCAAGTTTCAACATGTTGAACACAAGATTCAAAGAGTGATGAGTCAAAGACTATGACAATAGACTACTTAGACCACATATAATAACAATAATATGATTTATTCTCATAAAAAGGGTACTCTAGTACTGCAACCTATGGTACTACCCAATAAAATTTGTAAACCTATCTTAGCATGTCAGATGTCCAATGGACAGCAAAAAATAACTAGTACTAGTACTAGTACCAATACCACATAAAAAATAAATTAAAAATCACTTACCTTTTACAAAAACCATGGTCCACAAGTCAGTGGGCAAAGCACTCAGCACTCTAAAATTTTGATAACAATAAGAAATGCCAGTCTCCACTTCTAGACTAGGAAAGAGTGAATTGTGTAGAATGAATGTATATATACTACCAATCTAGGTTGCAAAACTATGTAGTATTAACAAGAAGGAATGTCAAATGTAGGCGAAATGCACCTTCCTATTCAAGACCACAATAGGAAGTAGT
Organism: Cupressus sempervirens; assembly: GCA_028749045.1. NCBI lineage: Eukaryota > Viridiplantae > Streptophyta > Pinopsida > Cupressales > Cupressaceae > Cupressus > Cupressus sempervirens. The sequence continues at coordinate 267,068,790 of CM053792.1, read as the reverse complement.
TAGCTAAATGGGGCTAGTGGTCAACACATGCTAAGAAAATGGTAGGTGATGCCCAACCCAAGGAAAAATTAGTTGGTTGTAGTTATTGTATATGAGCAATGTTAGTATGCTAATAGAAACCAAATTTAAATAAAGCTTCTACAAACTAAAAAAAATTCATAAACTTCAAGATAGACTAAGATGAGCTCTCAATTGAGAATATGAGCCATTAATGGGCTCTCTCAATGAGAAGCTCTCTTTTTGAGTAGCTTTGTCTAAATAGATAGGATGTATGCTCAAGCTTTATGCTTCAAAAAGGGCTTCAAATAGAGTTGGAATTTGGGTGTGAGTGTATGGTTTTGATGTAAAATGGCTTCTCAAAATGGCATTATGACTTTACTTCATGGATTGTGTTAAAATGGCTTGGGAGAGGATTCCTTAAATAGGCAAAGGGTTTGAGGGATCAAGGGCTAGGATGCAAGGATGGGAAAAAGCTTATGGAAGGCTCAGATTGCATGAGAGGAGAGTACATGGATTGTGCTTCCTTACAGCCAATCAAGGAGTGACACATGTCACATGGTGAGAGGATGGAGGAAAGGGGAAGTATGAGTCAACAAAAGAGGCTCAAGGGATAAAATCTTCATAAAGACCCTCATAATGACTTGTAAGAGCAATAAAAGGGCTTGTAAGAGTCATTTATGGCCTAGTGGACTTCATAAAGTTTTATGGTTGAGATATTTTGAGGGTGATGAGAGCAATTTCGACTTGGACTTGATTAGGAAGGTTTTAAGCTTTCTTAGGCTTGTGCAAATGATTAGAGGATGGATTAGGATGGTTTAGGATTAGCTTAGGGATAGGCAAGTAGATGGCATTTAATGAGGGTGGGTGAAGGAGGAGATATTTGTTAACTTTGGCTTGGGTTAGTAAGTTTTAACCCATGTTTAGGGAATGTGACAAGGTTAGGAGGGGATTAGGATTAGGGTTAAAGACATCTTCTAGAAGAGTCTAGGCTTTGGATGAGGATAAAGACTTTCTAGAATAGTCTAGAATTTCCTAGGATGAGGATGAAGACTTTCTAAAAGAGTCTAGAACTTCTTAGGATGAGGATAAATTAAATTTTTAGGAAATAAATAAAGCTTTATTTATTTCAAGGGTTTGGGTTGAGGAGATATTTATTAAAACTTTTTTAATAAACATAAGGATTAATATTTAATCTTAATTAAATATTTTGAGTTGGGATTAGGGGTAGGAAATGATGGGATTAGCCTTTAATTAAAATTAAAGAAGGATTAGAAGATTTTGGAAGAGGTTAGTGGTCTTAAGGAAATTGACCAAGTTTTGGGTAAAAAATAAATTTTTTATTTATTTTGGGTTTTTTGGTCAATTTATTAATTAAATAATTAATAAATAAGGAAATAATGTTTAAATTAGATTTAAACATTTTTGGGAGGGATTCCTTAATTAAATATTTTTAATTAAGATAAAGGGATTTAATGTCATAAAAATAAATTAATTAATTAAATAAATAATTAATTAATAAATGATGATGTCATCAAGAATTTTTAAAAAAATAAAAATACTTTATTTTCTAAAGATTTTTAGGTGTCTACATTTTGCCCCTCTTTGATGTGATGCCGCAAGTGGCATGGCATCAAAGATAAGAAAATAAGATGCCCAAGGCTAGAGCAGAAGAGGAGAGAATGGACTGTGAGATGCCCCCTCAAGAAGGCAGTGGGGAGAGAAAGCGAGGCTCGATGGCTTCTTGAAAAGTACAAGAATCTCGGATGAGCAAAGAAACTCAGATTGGCAAAGAGAAGGGGTTGAATTAGCTCAAACTCTCACTATGGGAGAATGATAAAGGAGAATCAGATGCACAAGAGGAAGCAAGCTTAAGACTTTAGGGAAGTTGGAGGATGAAGGAGCGGAGCGCTATAAAAAAGAATCCAGGATAGGGAGATGGATGAGGGGATTATAAAGCTGATGCAATAGGATTTCAAAGAGTCAGATTGGCGGAAGATGGGTTTCGGAGATCCCTAGGAGTAGGATTGTGGATCTCGAAAGATGAGGCTTGCTGGATTGATTTGGATTGGTGGATCCCTAAGACTAGGATTGTGGATCCCTAAAGCTAAGAGTGATGAGTGATTCAAAGAGATACTGATGCATAAGCTGGGGTAGGAGAGACGGATGCTGGATATGGATGGGGGATAATGGAGATGAAGGAAAACCATTGAAGCTTTTTGAGCAGGGGGATACTTCAAAGAGAAGTACCACCATGTAGTTGAGCACTAGATTTGCTATACGACTATTGGTTAATTGCCAAGGTTACCAAGAACATCAAGGCCTTTTCACCAATCGTCCAAAGGACTGACAAACTAACTCAAAACAAACACACAAGTATTGCCCCAGCATCACACATGAATCCTAGAGGAAGCAGCATGGAAACGACATTGGAGAACCCACAAGTAGAAAAGAAAAATAAATGAAAGACCTGATCAAGACCTTACGCTCTAATTGCCCCATTCGCAGCATACCATGATATGGAAGATCGTGGCAACCTTGAGGAGGGAACAAGGAGATTTCTTGGAAAAGATACTTCAAGACCCAAAAGGGAAGATCCTGAATCAAAAGAAAGTCAAAATCCAAAAGAGAGCCGTTTGCCAACGAGATGGGTAGGACAAGGTACTAACGGACCAAGATCAGACATGAGAAAAGCTATATCCTGCAAGGACCTATCGGAGAGCACCGAAGCTAGTGGATTTGGATGAGTAATGCGTCTGGCAAGCTGAACTAAGAAAGATAACACTTTGGTGATAGGAAATGTAGCTAAAGGATGCGTTGGAATAGCTAACCAAGATGTGCGATGGGTGCAAGATGCTGATCAAGGACGAATTGACACGAACGCTGGATAGATGCAATGGTACTAAGCTAAAGAGGATGTACAAGCTGACAGACCAAGATATTTACAAGTGAGCTAATCAAGATATGGTACAAGCTAACAGACCAAGATAGTTACAAGCAGGCAAAAGCTCAGGATGATAGGATAGCGGGATGGTTCGATGTTGTGCAAGATGCAAAAGCTAAGGGTGGGGTGTTAGTGAAAGATATAGATTTGACAGGATGCATCCAATGATGATGAGAGATTTTGTGACCAAGGATAGTTGGAGGAGTAGGATGAGATGGCTGGATAGGATGGTAGATAGCTAGGATTATGATGCATATAAAGAGATGACATTGGGTTTGCATGAGGATAGCCTAGAGCTAGATACCAATGACAAGGGAGGATGGACAAGACAAGATCTCCAAGGAATATAGTGCCCCCAATCAGAAGATAACATGCGGAAGGAGGTCTTATGATGGATGTGATAGGATTGAAGCTAGGATGGAAAAAGATGAAGGGGCTAGGGAGATGGATGATAGCTGGGATGGTTGGCTGAAGTTGCAGGAGATAAGTGGATGGTGTGAGATGGAAGATGGAGGGTGGAGGATAGGTGGATAGATTGGAAGATGGAGTTGGATGTCAAGAGATGACCAAAAGCATGAGGGTGATTGGCTAAGCTGGGGATCGCAGGATTACACATGATGCTTGTTTGCCAAGTTTTCATCATGGTACTTGTCCAAGGCGCTTGAATTGCCAAGTTTTCACCATTGGATGCTTTATTTTTCTTTTTTTTTTTTTTTCTTTTTTTTGACTTTTTGACTTTTTGACTTTGGACTTAGCTGGAATGATTTTGGCTTTCTTCAGCTATTTTTGGCTCATAGATGTTGGTAGGATGGATGAAAAAGGATTGGATTGAACAAGTGGAATGGTGGGTGGGAGTTTGACAGATAATGGATGCGAAGACATAAGGCTTGTGGGTAAATGGATGAGGAAAATGGAAAGATCATCATTGGCACACACCTTGAGAGGTGATAAAGTAGTGGGAAAGATGGTTTTGAGTGAGGTTGAGGAGAAAGTGGAGGAAGAGAAAGACAAGGACTAGAAGTAGAGTTGGAAGATGGAAGATGGGAAATTGGATAAGAAGCATATGGACTAAAAGTGGATTGGGGGGATGAAGGATTCTTATATGGGGATTTGGATGAAGGATGGATGGATGAGGCTTTTTGAGTAGCATGAATGGATGCCAATTGAGATTTTTCTTTGAGATGCATTTCTTTTATGAGCATCTTGGGTATCCACATGATTTTTGACTTTTTTAGCTTGGGCTTTTGTGGCCTCTTGACTTTTTCTTTGATTGGGATTAAATGTTTCTTGTTTTGAACATGTATTTTAGAAGGGACATGTTGAGACTTGGATTTTTGTGGATTTTTGGATTTATGCTTTTTTATTTTGGCATCCAATATGCTTCTATTAGCCATGGGATGGGAACAAGAGCATGGAGGAGATGGAGGGATAATTGATGGAGTGATAGGATTTAAAGGTTGGAAGGGATTCAAGGGTCAGTGCCTTTGATGATCTAGCTGGTGGATTTGAGGGGATGGAAGGATAGATTGGAACATAGGATATGGATGGATATAATTGCCCAAAATGGATGGAGGGAAGGAAGGATGTGGGCCCAAAATAGATGGAAACTATGAAGGTGTAGGTCCCAAAATAGATGGAGGGGATAAAGGATTCATATTAGGTATGTAAGGACCCAAAATGGATGGAAAGGGTGTGGGATTTAGATAAGGGATATATGGACCCAAAATGGAAGGTTGGAGATAAGGAGTAGGATGAGGGCCCAAAATAGATGCGGAATAAGATGGATGGGAACTTTGGGGTGGAGATGGAAGGACTTGGGACCATGCAGAAATAGCGGGGATACCAACATCTAGAAATACATTTTCATTTCTTTTTTCAATATGATGTTCACTATTTGGAACACAAGATGTGAGTCCATTACTAGCTGAAGGAGTTGGAGCTTCGGATATGATAATTAGTTCTTTTTCAATGGATCTATCATCATGGATTATGGGAGATGTATGATCATGAAGCAGAGGAGATGGGAGGATAGGATCTTGAGCTGGGTGGGCTAAGGGAAAGGGATCTTGAGATGGAGTAAGTAAGATGGTAGGATTTAGATATGGAGGGGATGGTAAAAGTGGATCATGTAGGGGAATAAGTGAGATGGCGGGATCTCTTGTTCTGTCGGAGGATATTTCAACATGCTTTTGGACAAGATCTTGATAGGAATGGATGGGAGTGGATGCATGAGGTTCATTATATGGGATTTGGATAATGCTTGGAGGAGGAGATGTGGATGGGATTTGGAGCGATTCGATGGGTGGTGGGATTTTGACGCTTGTGGGAAGTGGAAGGATTTTAAGCAACTTGATGGATGGTATGGGGATGATAGCTATGGGAGATGGGGGTGATATTATAGATGGGGAAGCTTCATCACTAACTACTTCACATGGTTGGATTAGATGACATGGCTTATTGACTGTTGGAGGTGGCTTTTCTTGTATTTCCTCTAGGAGATTCCTTGGAGACTCGTGTGTTAGAGGTGGAGGTGGTGGATTGATAGGAATAACTGGTGTGATGAGGGTGGAAGATTGGAAGCTTGGTTGACTGGGTGATGGAGGAGAAGCTAGGATATCAGATGGCATGACTAGATAGTTTGGAATAACTCTTGGATTTTGTGGGATGCTTGGGGGAATGTTTCTAAGGCTTTCAATATACCTGTCATAGTCAACAAGATTTTCATCATCATTGGAATAGGAGGTGGTGGGAGCAAGGACAATACGACCGAACACATCATGATAGGTTTGGGATTTCATGTTTTGATGATAAGTCGGATGGGGATGGGATCTTGCATATGGATGAACACGGAAGCTCATGTTTGGATTTGGATTAAGCACAGATTTTGGATTGGATGATAAAGGATTTCCTAGGGAGAGTCAAAGCTATATGATAGACCTAAGGAGGATTGGCTAGAGATTTTTGGCTTTCCTGTGGATGGAAGACTTCAAGGGCATGCTATCAAAAAGTGAGAGTTTTGCTTTCCTATGCACTAGATTGGTGGAGATTGTATCAACTTAAGGATAGACTAATGATCCTATGGGCATGACACGAGATTGACCACTTGTGGATCCCAACCTTTAGCTCAAGGTGATGAGGGATAATAGGTGAGAAAGCTAGATTACCCTAGACAAAGCTCTGTCAAAAGGATAACCGTGGTGAGGCTGGTGGATTGGTCGAATTGATTGGATAACAAATTCTAGCAGAATGACAACAACTCTCTAAAGTCTTGGGTGTGATTTTGGATTGGGTTGCTAGCTGGCTGGGGTGATGATTTGGATGGACTTTGGATTTGGGATTTTTCTAAGGAAAAGAACTAGATAGATTCGGTTGCATCGGGGGAGCTTGGATGATTTTCTGATAAGGCAGTGACTACGCTAAGTATGCCTTGAGTTGGGAGATTTTTGCTTTTCTAGGATTTTGACCAAAATTGGCAAACATTCATTCAAAAGCTATGAACAAACAAGCAAACAAAAGTTTTCAGCAAGCACATCAAACACACCAACATCCTAGGAAGCTTTCTACAAGGATGAAATTTGGTTTATCTAGGGAGTCCTTGATATACGCAAGGTACGTGAGGCCCAAATCTGTAGATGAAACCAAAAAGATGTCACACAACCGAGAGGAGCGGTAACCCACTTCTCCTCTTTCACTTCTCAAGGGTATAAAGTTCCTTGAGGCTTAGCCCGAGTGACAAAATCTTGATTCCAAGAGAGGTGTCTTTGGATTCACCTCCCAATCTTTATACTCCACCGAAATGCTGGAGTTGAGGTCGTCCCAAGGGGTGATGAAATCCCCAAGCAGGCCTCCTAAAAAGCTAAGACAAGATTTTGGATCCTAATCTTATGCACCCAAGATGGCCTTGAAAGACGACAAGGGGAGAGAAGACTTGGATGACCTTGGGCTAAAAAACACGCTTGTTCTTTTACCAACTGAATCTTATGTGTGCTAATCTAGAATTTGCAAGCACTCATGTTTAAGAGACAATGTTCAATTCCAACTTGAAGCGTCAACAAAAGTAAATCGATCGAAGAATGCAAACAATAAGAAGAGTTAGGGTCAACAAAAGAAAACTCGCGCGCCCGGAGGCCCTCCACGTCAAGTATCGATTAATTTCCTTTAAAGCATTCAAGAGTTGGTGTGATTTTGTTTTAAGCCCAAAGCAAAGATGTGTGAGATTCGATTTCAAGTGCGTGCCCGAAGGCCCTCCACGTCAATATTTGTCCAATTTTTATGCCCAAATGAAGTGTGAGCGAGATTAATGCACATTCAAGGAATTTTCTAACTTAGAAAAACCACTAAAGACCCAAGTGAGTGGAGTTTGATCTTTGTGGAGCACTTAACACCCTCTTAGGTAGACCCATCCACATAGATAGCACTGAGATTGCAACCAATGGTTAAATTGATGGGTGATTAAAGAGGGTGAGTCCAACTACAAATTTACTCAAAGCATCTTTATTAGTTTTTATAACTTAGAAGATTTTTAAAATGTGGATTCTTTTTATGCTCCAAAAGATGATTATTTGATCTATGGCATTCAAGATTGGATTTGTTGTTTTAATCATGCATTCATAAAAAAAAAACTTTGATTTTAATCCATGGCACTCAAGAGTGATTTTAGCAACATGCATTCAAAGACAAGTGATTAAACATTCAAGTTTTTTCCTTTGAGCATTCAAGATTGAGATTTTGTGTGTTGTTTTAAGAACTTTGAAGTGCTTTGTTTTAACCTTAGATCATTCAAGATTGTTTTTGGACTCAAAAGTGAAAATGACTCTTTGGACTTTGCTTTTCATTCAAGATTTTGTGTTCTAGTTTACATGTTTTAAGCCCAAAAATGATATTCCTAGATTGTTTTGATGCATAAAAAACCTAAGAAACATTCAAGATTTTGCAACAAGACATTTGTTTGGAACAAACAAAAAAGCTTTTTAGGACAATTTTGGCAACCATTTAGGACTCTTAGTTTTCATGATATTTTTAAAAGAACTTTAACATATTTGCAAATGAGGTTCATTTTATCCTCGATTGATGCTTTGAGTTTGATTTAGATTTTAGTGTGCACTTAGTGTTGATTTTGAACCTTTTGAAATGGAAACTTGAAGTTCTTTTTAAATTTCCAAAAATGAAGTGTTCCTAACTTTGCATGAATGCATCTAAAACCTTGATGTTGCAAGGATGCAAATGATTAGATTGTTTTAGTTTCACTTGTTAAAAGATTTTTTCTTTTTTGCAAATTTTTAATTTTTTAATGGATTTAAGTATGATTTGGGGGTTCATTTTAAGCACTAAAAAGAAGTGTGTATGATTTTGCTTCCTTAAAAAAAAAATGGCCAAGATCTCCCACAAGAAGAAGAAGAAGTAGTAGATGGAATAAGAAGAATATAGACAAGAAGAGGAAGAAGAATTCCAAGTGCTTTGTCCACCTATAAGAATTTATATAATCCTACCAATCACAAAACAAGAAAAATTAGCCAAAATCAGCAAATGACATACAAAATTTGACTAAAAAAGCTAATGAAGATGACCCATGCAGGGTCCCACCGGGCGTGCCAAAATGTATATGAGCAATGTTAGTATGCTAATAGAAACCAAATTTAAATAAAGCTTCTACAAACTAAACAAAATTCATAAACTTCAAGATAGACTAAGATGAGCTCTCAATTGAGAATATGAGCCATTAATGGGCTCTCTCAATGAGAAGCTCTCCTGTTGAGTAGCTTTGTCTAAATAGATAGGATGTATGCTCAAGCTTTATGCTTCAAAAAGGGCTTCAAATAGAGTTGGAATTTGGGTGTGAGTGTATGGTTTTGATGTAAAATGGCTTCTCAAAATGGCATTATGACTTTACTTCATGGATTGTGTTAAAATGGCTTGGGAGAGGATTCCTTAAATAGGCAAAGGGTTTGAGGGATCAAGGGCTAGGATGTAAGGATGGGAAAAAGCTTATGGAAGGCTCAGATTGCATGAGAGGAGAGTACATGGATTGTGCTTCCTTACAGCCAATCAAGGAGTGACACATGTCACATGGTGAGAGGATGGAGGAAAGGGGAAGTATGAGTCAACAAAGGAGGCTCAAGGGATAAAATCTTCATAAAGACCCTCATAATGACTTGTAAGAGCAATAAAAGGGCTTGTAAGAGTCATTTATGGCCTAGTGGACTTCATAAAGTTTTATGGTTGAGATATTTTGAGGGTGATGAGAGCAATTTCAACTTGGACTTGATTAGGAAGGTTTTAAGCTTGCTTAGGCTTGTGCAAATGATTAGAGGATGGATTAGGATGGTTTAGGATTAGCTTAGGGATAGGCAAGTGGATGGCATTTAATGAGGGTGGGTGAAGGAGGAGATATTTGTTAACTTTGGCTTGGGTTAGTAAGTTTTAACCCATGTTTAGGGAATGTGACAAGGTTAGGAGGGGATTAGGATTAGGGTTAAAGACATCTTCTAGAAGAGTCTAGGCTTTGGATGAGGATAAAAACTTTCTAGAATAGTCTAGAATTTCCTAGGATGAGGATGAAGACTTTCTAGAAGAGTCTAGAACTTCTTAGGATGAGGATAAATTAGATTTTTAGGAAATAAATAAAATTTTATTTATTTCAAGGGTTTGGGTTGAGGAGATATTTATTAAAACTTTTTTAATAAACATGAGGATTAATATTTAATCTTAATTAAATATTTTGAGTTTGGATTAGGGGTAGGAAATGATGGGATTAGCCTTTAATTAAAATTAAAGAAGGATTAGAAGATTTTGGAAGAGGTTAGTGGTCTTAAGGAAATTGGCCAAGTTTTGGGCAAAAAATAAAATTTTTATTTATTTTGGGTTTTTTGGTCAATTTATTAATTAAATAATTAATAAATAAGGAAATAATGTTTAAATTAGATTTAAACATTTTTGGGAGGGATTCCTTAATTAAATATTTTTAATTAAGATAAAGGGATTTAATGGCATAAAAATAAATAAATTAATTAAATAATTAATTAATTAATAAATGATGATGTCATCAGAAATTTTTCAGAAAATAAAAATACTTTATTTTCTAAAGGTTTTTAGGTGTCTACAGTTATAGTGAAAGAAAGTTATCAAATAAGAAACAACATGTAAAGGATAGCAAAATGTTTTAAATATATGTATCCAAAACGTATATTATAGTGGCGATTGGACAATGATTTTTGACCAATCATGTGAAAACTTACGGGTGACTACCATGGGTGTTGGAGCCAAATTATATGAACATTTGGCGATACACTTGACCTATGTTACATGTGTTATTTTCCAAATGGTGAAGATTCACCACTAAAGTAATCGAGAGAGAGAGAGAGAGAGAGAGATGTGTGTGTGTGAGAAATATATAGTAAAAGAGAGGAGTGGGAGAGAGATTTATGTAGAAAAATATGGAGATAAAGATCAAGATAGATATGTGAATATATATAAAGAGAGAGAGAGAGAGAGAGATAGGGGGGGGGGGAGGGGATAGGAGAAAGTGGGAGAGAGAGAGAGAGAAGGGGGGAGAGGGGGGATGGGAGAGGGTGGGATATATATAGAGAGAGTGGAATAGTGAGAGAGAGAGACCAAAGGATGAGAGAGATAGAGAGAGTAGGGGATGGGGGGGGGTGGGAGAGAGAGAGAGAGAGAGAGAGAGAGAGAGAGAGAGAGAGAGAGAGTAGGGGTTGGGGGGTGGAGAGAGAGAGGGGGGGGGAGAGGGGGAATATATATATATATATATATATATAGAGAGAGAGAGAGAGAGAGTAAGGGATGAGAGAGAGAGAGAGAGAGATAGAGATATTTAAAATAGTGCATATGCATTATAGTGTGCACGTATGCACTATATGAAAACACCAAAAATCGTTATATTGAAAGTTTGGGTTCCTACTAACCCATATTCTCTTTTTTGTCCATTGTTTGTTTTGTTGTTTCAATAGAAAACACAAGTTTCATGTTGTAGGAATTAGCAAACACCAAATTCAATCATTGGATACACTATTTGAAGACTTTCTAAACATTCTTTGATGCTATTGGGAGCTAACAAACATCAAATTCAATCATTGGATACACTATTTCAAGGCTTTTTGAACATTCTTTCTATAGAAAAGGTTAGTGCAATTCTTTTTAAACATTCTTTGTTACTATGGAGACAAATTTCATCATAATTTGACAAGTCATTTAATATATAGTGAATTCATTGAAATCATCATCATGCTAAGGAAGAAACTAAAAAAGCAAACAACAAAAGAGAGGGAGAGAGATTTGGAAATTAAAAGAGATTAAATGAAACTAGTACATGAACCAAGAAAATTGTAATATAATAATAAAGAATTATCTTTCAAAGAGCAACAAGGACCACCAATACAAAGAAACAAAGAGGAAGAAATGGAAAGATAAAGAGAAAAAATGAAGATGATTGTATTGTGAAGCTACATCATCTTCCGATCTTGGAGTCATATCATCATCTCATGTTGAATAGACACTAATTTCTACTTCCAAAAATGTACTCACTCTATCATGTCATCTTGAAGGCACAATATCAACATATCAAGTAGGTGGTATTCCATCTTTTGCATCTTATTGCCAAGGCAAATCATCTTTGGTTCAAGGTACACAAAAAGATCAACCTTATGTTGATATTTAAAATGTTGAGGGAATGAAACATATGATAGTACCTTCTAGAATTCATTTTAGAAGACCAAAATATTTGATTGATATTGATACTAATATTTTGAAATCAATGCCTGAAAAAATTAGCAAGAGTACTTGTCAAAGAAAATTTAATCATGTGTGGAGATTATTCTTTGAAGAATTAAATATTATAGGTCAATGTCAATTATTTGTTGAAATGATGACGAATTTGAAAGTCAGGTCCGTCATGAAGATTATTGGGCTAAGAATGATGGATGATTCAAATGAAAGATCATTGTAAATAATCTAATAAGTGTGTATGACAAAGTGGGTTTTAAATCACGCACCAAAGATAGTAATATCACAATATGCATTTTTACATTGACAATAGTAAGTACCCAAATGAAGAAAGATTGACTCATGAGAAAGACAAGAAAAATATTAAAAATCAATAGAGGTACTCTAAGGAGAGCCATGGTAAGGCATGACAGAGTGAAATATCCAACAAAAAATGAGTTATAGACATTTAGCGGTAGACTACCATGAAAGGATAAAGAAATTAGTGAAGATTTGATATCATTGATTAAATATTTTTGGACAAATAAGACATGTGTTTTCCCTAATCTAAGAGATATTGTAAGAAGGAGGATTGGTAGCCGAAATGCTATCCACATGCCAAAAAAAAAAATTGGAGTCAACTTAGACACAATTTTTTGCAAAATTTATCTATATGTATCCTCAAATTTGAATAAGTCAAAGATTTTTTGAGATTGGTAAACCTTTTTATGTGAAGATAAATCACATGTGCACAACTTGTTGTAGGATACATATTAAATTTTCTAACCATTTTTTATATTTTTGGCATATATGTGTGCTTTTGCATTCTAAGTTTGTTTTGCAAGATTGTGACATGAATGAGCCACCTAGATCTTCAAGGCAATTCATATCTAATATTTTATGTGAAATAGGGGATAGTCAAAAAAATTACAAGATATCATGCTTGGATAATACATGTTTATTTTATGGTTCTTTGCAGCTTTTATCAACTTGTGAACATATGGATAGTACACATGTAATTGAAAATAAAATAGTAGATTACAAAAAATATAAGATAGTGACATATGCTCTAAAAATTGGGAAATAGGGTAAAAGACATGATTTAGTTATTGAAAAGATTTCAATATATGAGTTCATGAAGATTTTTTGTGAAAAGATTATTTACGAGTATGCAAGGCATACACGTAGAGCTCAATGGCTAGATTTGCAATTCAAGTTTTGCAATGATACATTTCTGCTAGATACCATTGTTTTGGTTGTGGACATCATAGATAACTACACACTACAACCACAAAATGAGGTGCAATTAAAGTATTATACTTCTCAACAAGTCTCAATATTTGTTCAAATAACATTTATGCATTCACCTACAAGTACAAAGAATGGCAGGAAGATATTGAGGGAGTACCATTTTTACATTAGTGATAACAAATCACATTCTAAAAAGTTTGTACATGGTTGTTTTCAACTATTTTATGGAGATTTGACTAACAAGGGAATACCATATCGCCAACACATCATTTGGTCAAACAATTGTGCATCTCAATTCAAGAATGCACAGATGTTATATTGATTGAGTAGGACACCCAAGTTCTCTAGAATTCAATATATGTAGAATTTCACAAAAGCTAGTCATGGAAATGGAGAGCATGATGGTGCAAGCACATGCATCAAAAAAGCCTTAGCTCATGAAGAATTAAATTATAAATATGGAGAAACATTTAAATATGCAAAATCCATCATCTGATGGTGTAACACTACAATGGATCTAGGTAAGGAAGGTGAGACTATAGTTTATAGATTTTTTTGGTTGATAGATAACATTAACATTGCACCATATAAGGATTATTGCACACTAAGATGAAGTGAGTTGCACTCTTTTAGAATCTTTGATGTAGGCTCATGGAGTATCCACACACACAAAAATGGCATACTTCTGTCCATCATGTGCAAAGGAAAATTGGGATGAGTGCGAGTCGATTGATTGGGTGGACAAATGGGATATATGAGTTTTTGACCCAATTGACATCTATCGTGCCCCACATGCAATGGAAATGGTAGAGATGGATTCATCCATTAAATTTGACAATGTGTTTGCTCTAGTGCAACTTGGTAATATATATATATCTATAAATTCAATATGTAACTTTATAACTTTTACCTAAGTATTTGTTGAATTAATGACTGCATTTTGTACATTTATCACTGCAGGCCATGTTTCTGTTGTTATTGCACCTAAAGACAATGAAGAAGGGACATTATTATTTGTGTCATTGTGTCCAAGCAAAAGAAAAAAATTAGATCACTTGATTATAGATGGTGAAGGATTAGAGTATCATATAGGTGTGGTGGGTGTAACTAGCACATGGCTTAGACAATATTGTATGAAGAACCCTAACATGTGGTTATTCAAGGATTGAAAAAAAAGAGGAATATTCTTCATTATTTGAACCTTGTTATCATGTCAAATGTATACTTGATAAAATTTGGTGGAAAACCACATAATAAGACTCTTTGGAAGGTTTGTGATTCATACCATGAGGCAATACTTGAGACATTAAAATGTAGAGCGGATCCAGTTGGTTCATTAGATTGAATATAATTTGAAAAACATGAACCTCTCTCACTCAATAGGTAAAATAATGTTAGGGTCAATAAAATAAGGTATTTAGTTACATAATAGGTCCTATGAATCCTAACCATGGTCCTAGAATGGTCCTAGATGGACCCATTTCATCAAAATATGTAAAGAGCAAAAATTGCTCAAAAGTTACAAAGTTGCTTGAGCAACATTTGCAATTTTCCTGCAAAAAGTTGCAAATCATAGTTTGGAAAGTTGTAACTACTCATGCTCATGTATTTAAGGATTAGGAAGCATATTTTGAAAGGATAACATGTTTTTAGCATGGGGAAGCACTAAAATTTCTCAAAAGTTGCAAAGTTGCTCAAAAAGTTGCTTGAGCAACTTTTGCAATTTTTCCAAAAAGTTGTAATTAATAGTTTGGGAAGTTGTAACTACCCATGCTTAGGTATTTGAGAATGGGTAAGAATATTTTGGAAGGCTAGAAGGTTTTTAATATGTAAAATCACTCAAATTGCTCAAAAATTACAAACTTGCTCAAAAAGTTACTTGAGCAACTTTTGCAATTTTTACAAAAAGTTGCAAATGATAGTTTGGGAAGTTGTAACTACCCATTCTTGAGTATTTGAGCATGGGGAAGAATATTTTGGAATTTTATAAGGTTTTCATCATGAGGAAGCACTCAAATTGCTCAAAATTTGCAAAGTTGCTTGAGCAACTTTTTAAAAAAAATTCAAAATGTTGCAAATAGAGGTTTGGGAAATTGTAACTACCCATGCTCAGGTATATGAGCATGGGAAACATATTTTGGAAGGTTAGAAGGTTTCCACTCAAATTTCACACTCCTTTCAAATCAAGTTGCATTTTTGAGCAACTTTTATAACTTTTGCAATTTGGCACAAAAAGTGCAATTTTTGCAAAGTTCACTAGATTTCACTTCTGGGACTTCGAAAAGATTCCAAATTTTTTTTTTTAAAACTAAAAAAACCTAATCCTAGGCTATCTTGACAAAAACTCAAAAAGACCCAATTTTTCCTAATTAACAACTTTTACTCATATCTTGCACAAAGTGGCCTAGGCATACATATCTTACTCATATATCTATCACCATTTGTTGTGGGATCGAATTGTGTACTCCATTAGTTCTAAGTGACCTAGTAAATCCTAGTCCCAACCTTGTCCCATCCTATTGACCTCTCAAACAT
Source organism: Cupressus sempervirens (assembly GCA_028749045.1). Taxonomy (NCBI): domain Eukaryota; kingdom Viridiplantae; phylum Streptophyta; class Pinopsida; order Cupressales; family Cupressaceae; genus Cupressus; species Cupressus sempervirens. The sequence goes on along the minus strand of CM053792.1, from coordinate 267,053,348 downwards.
TCTCAAGCATGCCAAATGAAATTGACCCTAAGAGTCACTAAATGCCACATGACAATGATATTTGACAAAGCATATCTTAGAGCTCGTGCAAAGTATGGATAAACTTATAGTTGCTAAATGATAGTTCTTTTGACACCTACATTAATATCTCTCACTTTTTTGATATTGGATTCAATCTTGATTTTACAACCCCATCTTGGGTGGTGTTGAAACTTGTATAGTTGGCCAATACAAAGCCACCAACTGGTGAATCTCTCTAAGTGTTCATCATGAGATCCAATTGTCTATTATGTTAGCTTTGGGTGGCCGAGTAAACTCTTGTTCATAGCTTGTCTAATCCCATTGACCACTCAAATGTCCTCGTGTATGCTAAACAAAATTGACCCTGAGAGTCACTAAATATCATAGGGCAGCGATCTTTGATGGGGCATATCATGAAGCTCATGCAAGGTATGGATGAAATTCTAGGTACTACAAGATCATGTTTTCGTTAGCTATATTAACTTCTTTTACATTTTGGAGATTGGATTCTATTTTAATTTTGTAGCCCCATCTTGGGTGATGCTAAAACTTATAGTATTGGCCAGTACAAAGTCACCAACTGGTGAATCTCTATAATCATTAGTCATGGTATCGAATTGCCTATTCTGTCAACTCTAGGTGGTTGGGTAAACTCTAGTCCCAAGCTTGTCCCATCCTGTTGACTGATTGAATATTCTCAGGCATGCCAAATGAATTGACCCTGAGAGACAATAAATCCCATAGGGAAGTGATCTTTGATGGATCATATTTTCAAGATCATATGAGGTATAGAAGCAATTCTAGGTGCTATAGAATCACATTTCCAACACCTACAATAACATCTCTCAATTTTTGATTTTTGATTATATTTTGTTTTTGTGGCCCCATCTTAGGTGATGTTGAAACTTGTAGTATTGGCCAATACAAAGTCACCAACTAGTGAATCTTTATAAGCATTTGACGTGGGATCAAACTATCTATTCTATTAGCTCCAGGTGGCTGGGTAAAATCTAGTCCCTTGAGATAGTTCCATCCCATTGATTATTTGAACACTCTCGGGCATGCCAAATAGAATTGACATTGAGAGTCATTAAAATATAAGGAGAATAGGGATGAACCAATCACTGATTCATGCTTCTTGTCTACCTCTGAGACTTAGGGTGTCTTGCTAGATCACCACATGGACTTATAGGAACTTTTTCAAGAAAAGATCCCCCAATTCAAAACCCTATTCTACTATCTTCATCAATTTTTCACTTCTTTTTGTTTGCCAGGCTCTCATACTGGATGAAGAGCATTCGAGGTCTTCAACAAAACTAGGTCTTTTTTACCATTCTTCTCAGCCACTTGTAGAATCATGTAAGGAGTCACAAAACCTTTCAATTTAATAATTTGGCATGCTAAAACAACTTTCTATGGTTAGGTGTTCTACCAATTTCACTCCTTTTCCTCAAAACAGGGCTACAAGGAAGAGTACCAATTAAACCTATTTCACCCACAAAATAGGAATTTTATCACTTTTCTTCCACTAATCCTTCCAAGGTGTCTTCATGGAACTCTTTTCATTTTGTGAGAGCTTTAATATTTTCTAGGTTTTAGGCCCTAGAATGGTCATACATTACTAGTGCTGAAATGAAGGGTTTTTGAGGGTTTGCAAGACCACAATGTTGTTTGGTTTTATTAGGTGCCAAGATGGATTGGTGGAACCTTGCCTTTCCACCCAAAGGACCTCCTCTCACTCTTCTACAATCTCCATATTTATTTTTTTTAATTTCTCTACAATCATGCAAGAAACAAGCTCTATAACAACACTATTTTCAAGATGCCATACAATTCCAACAGTGGGATAGTGATCTACAACATTATTAATGCAAGTTACTAATAACAAGACAATAGACTAGTGAAAAGAGAAAGATTTTTAAAACTAATAAAGAAACACAAACAAACCAAACTTCCTAAAAAAAAAATTTCTAACCAATCCAATCTATCATGAAAACTAGTACATTATACAAGAACAATGTTAAAATGCTCTAAAACATGAAAATTCAGTCTTTTGCAAGCAAAAACCATGCTACAACATGTTGTTTGTATAAATGACAATCACTTATCTCTATTTTAAGGTTTTTAAAGTCTCTATATCTCTTCCTAGGTCTTTCCCCTTCATGCTTAGGGTTTTCATTGGCCTCCTTAAAGTTTTAAAAGACAAATCAACAATTTCTTGCAAAAATTGCAAAATTGCAATATAGCAACTTTTGCAATTTTTCTTGCTTGCTAGTTTTAACACTTCTAAATTGTTATTCAGTCTATCCCTTAGCATTTACATGCTAGAGACCCTTCTCTAAGCTAGTGAATTATCCCTTAGGTTTCTCATCGCCCTATGGCAAAGTATGCCTTGATTTTTAGGCCAATTAGTGACTCTTCCAAGGACATTTTGACTTCCTACACCTTAGTTATCACACCTAGGTCCAATGACCCTTATTCTACTTAAAAAGGCTCTCTTGGAGCTTTAACACAACAAAATTGAAATGGTGATGGCCCTATATTTCAAGGTGTCCCTGCACCATGCTCCCCATTAAAGACGCTAAGTCCCCTCTAGAGACAAAAGGTTGAAATCTATGCCTTTAAGCTTGAACTAATTCTCAAGAATCCATGTATCCTCTGAGTCTAGTTTACCATGCCATTTAACAAGGTGTTCTTTATATGTGCCATGCCTCATCTTGGTATGAATCCGAGAATCTAAAATCATTTCTGGTTGAAGCTTTGGCTTAGGGGGTAAAGTTGTTGTTTGAGCATCCTTCTGAGCTTCTTCCACATACTACTCTACCTTAGTAAGAGAGCCTTTATATCTAACCAGGTCTACTACATTGAAAATTGGAGAAATGGCTAAATCATTTGGCAATCAAACCTTGTAAGCATTCTACCCATACTTGGCCAATATTGGACATGGCCCAATTCTCCTCATTTGTAGCTTTGTTGATGTTCCCTTTTCCATTCTTTCCTTGTTTAGGTGAACGATAACTAAGTCCCCTATACCAAACTAGACTTCTCTCTTCTTTAGGTCAACTTTATCCTTGATTTTCTTAGTGTTATCAATGAGGGATTGTTTTACTTGTTCATGCACTTCTTTCATAGATTGACTGAAATCTTCATCATAATCATTGTTAGGTACTCGTCTGTCTAGTTTTATCAATTCACATACACCCCTGGGATTATCCCATATAAAATCTCAAAGGGACTCTCACCTATAGTTCTTTTAATATTGTCACTATAAGCAAACTCTGCTTGATGAAGGACCAAATCCCATGTCAAACCATACTCCTTGGTTAAGCATCTTAACAAGTTGCTAAGTGTCCTATTGACCACTTTAGTCTAACCATCAGTTTGAGGACAGTAGATTGAATTAAAAGAGAGATTGGTGCCTAACCTTTGCCATAAGGATCTCAAAAAATGTCCCATGAATTTGCTATCCCTGTTAGATACAATGCTAGTTGGCAAACCATGAATCCTCATAACTTCCTTGAAAAACAAGTAGGCAATATGACTTGCATCATGAGTGACCTTAAATGGAATAAAATGAGTCATTTTGCTAAATATGTCCACTACTACATAGATGCTATCAATACCACTCTTTTTTCTAGGTAAACCAACCACAAAATCCATACTTATACATTCACATGGTCTACTTGGTATTGGGAGAGGCTGATAAAGTCCTACATTTGTAGAAGTCCCCTTTTCTCTTTAACATATGATGCATTGCTTAACATAAGCTCTAACATCTCTTTGCATTCTAGGCCAATAGTAGTATCTTTGAACCAATTCCAAGGTCTTATTCAAGCCAAAATGGCCATTCAAACTTCCATTGTGTTTCTCTTGAATAAGGTTCTCCCTCATGGAACCTTTTGGCACATATAGCTACCCACCTTTGAAGAGTAATCAATTTTGAGATGTATAGTCTATAAAATCACCATGATAATGATTTGGGTGCTCTTGACACACCTTGTATGCTACTGCAAAATCTTCATCAATTTGGTGGAGTTCTTTGAAATTATCCAACCCTATGCTCCTTCTTGGATTTCTTAGACAGTTAGCAGCCTCCTACTCAAAGCATCAACTACCTTATTGAGTTTCCCCTATTACTTGCATTACATTCTACAATGAAAAGGTTCATTAAAAGTAGGTAACTTAAGAATAGGCTTAGTAGCTACCTCTTTCTTTAATGTTTCAAATCCCTTTTTTTCTATTGGTGTCCCCACAAACTTTGTCTTTATTCCACCTTTGATAGTATCCATCATGGGAGCACATATCCCATTGAAGTTCCTAATGAACTTTCTATAGTACTGAGATAGGCAATGGAAACTCCTCACTTCACTAGCATTTTTAGGATTTGGCCAACTCAATATTGCTACAACTTTGTCTTCATCCATTTTCAAATCTCCTTATGGAAGAACAAAGCCTAAATAAACTAGTTCCTCCTTCATACAATCACACTTGTCTGGATTGATGGTTAAATGTTCTTCTTTTAATTTAGACAACACAATCCTAATATGCTCTAAGTGTTCCTCTTTACTCATACTAAAAATTAGTATATCATCTAAATAGACTACAACAAACTTACCTATGAAGTCTTTCAACACCTCATTCATGAGCCTCATGAATGTACTTGGAGCATTGGAAATGCCAAATGGAATAAGTAGCCATTCATTGAGTCCTTTAGTGGTTTTAGAGGTTGTCTTCCACTCATCTCCCTCTTTTATTCTAATTTTATGATAACCACTCTTAAGGTCTACTTTGGTGTAGTACTTAGCCCCTTCTAAGCAATCCATTAAGTCATTAATCCTAGGTATGGAAAACCTATATCGAATTGTGATCTTGTTTATGGCTCTGGAATCTATGCATAATCTCTATGTTCCTCCTTTATTAGGTGCCAAAATAGTAGGTACAACACATGGGCTAATTCTTTTCCTTATCAACCCTTAATCCATCAACTCTTCTACTTGCTTTGCAACTTCCCTATTATGTTCAGGAGTTATCTTGTAAGGTGCCTTGTTTGGAAGAGATGCTACTAGAACCAAGTCTATTTTATGGTTGATTTCTCTTTCAAGTAGTAGTACTATTGGTGTTGCATCTGATATAATGTCTTTGAAATCATCTAAAATCTGCTACACCTCATGAGGTATCTCTTCCTTTTTAGCTTATTTTTCTTCCTTGGGTTTCACTACAATAGCATAACCCACTAAGCCCTCTTCTTTGTCAACAGTCTTCATGAACTCTTTCCCCTTTAATAGTAGCACATTAGGTACACTTCCTTGGTTATTAGATTCAAGTAATGACTAAATTTTATAAGTTACCCCATCCTTCTTGAAGTTGTATGATTTGTGCTCACCATTATGTATGGCTTTTCTATCAAGCTTCCATGGTCTAGATAATAATTGGTGATAAGAATCAATGGGAAAAACATCATAGAGAATCTTGTCTTTGTATCCTCTTATGGTGAACTCAATCCATGGTTTTTCCCATGTTTTCTCATTCACCAAAACATGTTTCTCCTTGTTTAGCTAGGTGACCTTGAAGGGTGTGCTATGAGATATTTTTGGAATGTTGATTTTAGCTATGGCTTCCTCTTAAATGATGTTATCAATAGACCCTAAGTCTATGATAACTTTGCACACCTTTCCCATTATGTTACATCTCACCCTAAAGAGTGATCTTTGCTTTGGCTCTCCTTTGACTAGTTCTGTAATCAAGATCCTCTTTATCATCAAGTTCTCCCCACTTTCAGAATCCAACTAAATATCAAGTGACTTCACACTTGAAGCATCTTGATGAATGTAAGATATCTTCATTTCTCCTTGTGATGTTGATCCCTTTTTAGGACAACAATAGGTAGGATTACCAAGTCATTGACAATGGCAACACTTCACTATAGCAAAGTAGGATGGTGCCCTTCCTCTTGGTGATCTACCTCGGCCTCTACCTCTACTTGAACCACCTCTTTGACTAGTTTTTCCACTTTGTTCAGTCAGCTTGGACTCATCTTGGGATCTTCCTTCATTGCTCCTACCTCCATAGCTTCCCCTTTGTCCTCTACCATCTCTACCTCTTCCTCTATTCTTTGAGGTGCGGTCTTGCTTTTGTTTTCCTTTCTCTTTCACCTTTAAAGACATTTGATAGCACTGATGGACTATTTTAGGAGTGACAAGGCTCATGTCTTCTTGGATAGACCACTTAAGTCCATTCAAATATCTTTCCAACTTGATTCTTTCATCTTCTACCACCTTGGACCTTAACCATAACTTTTGGAACTGTTCAGTGTAAGAGTGCACATTCATATCTTTTTGCCTGAGATTTTTCCTTCTCCTATGCCTCTATATTTCATAATCCTTAGGAATGTAAGTTTGCTTGAATTTTTCCAATATTCCTTTCCAATTAGCAATGGAACTTTTCCCTTCTTTTTCCCTCTCTTTTTGAAAAAAACTTCCACCAAGTTAGAGTAGTACCTCTTAACCTTGATTTTTCCACCTTGACTTTTTGAGCATCAAAGAAACCATCATATTCAATATGGTTCTCCATTCCTTCAATCTATTCCATGATGAGGTCTAGATCCATCTTTCCACTAAATAAAGGAATGGCTTCCAAGGCCTTACTATTTATTACTCTTATTGCCTTCAAGAAATGCTCTTCTAGTATAACAAGGTCTAGTGTTGGGGCTTCTTCCTACAACTCAATCTCTTTCACTTTGGCTTCATTCTCTTCTTTTTGCTCCATCTTGTCCTTGACTTTATCTATTGTGTCTTGGACCTCGCTCAATAACTGTTCAAGTTGTGCCAATCTTTCTCTCAAAGACCTGTTGTCTTCCTCTTGCTCTTCTACTTTCTTTTCTTATTCTTCTACCTTCTTGGCCAATGTAGCATTGGTCACCATTGTGCTAGACCACTGGATTTAGTAGGTGACAACATTCACCCTTCTTTGTACTTGGTTTTCCCACACATTTTGTGTGCTTTGATACCACTTGATAAGGAGAATAGGGATGAAGCAATCACTGATTCATGCTTACTTTTTGCCTCTGAGACTTATGGTGTCTTTATAGATTACCACATGAACTTATAGGACCTTTTTCAAGCAAATATTCACCCAATCCAAAACTGTATTCCACTATCTTGATCAATTTTTCACTTCTTGTTGTTTGCCAGGCTCTAATATTAGATGAAGAACATTCAAGGTCTTCAACAAAAATAGGTCTTTTTGACCATTCTTCTTAGCCACTTGCAAGATCATGGAAGGAGTCATAATACCTTGTAATTTACTCCTTTGACATGCTAAAACAACTTTCTATGGTTAGGCTTTTCTACCAATTTCACTTTTTTTTCTCAAAATAGGGCTACAGGGAAGAGGCCCAATTAGCCCTATTACACCCACAAAATAGGGATTTTCTCACTTTTCTTCCACTAAACCTTCCAAGGTCTCTTCATGGACCTCTATTCATTTTGTGAGAGCTTTGAGATTTTCAAGGTTTTAGGCCCTAAATGGTCATATAGTACAAATGTTGAAATGAAAGGTTTTGAGGGTTTGCAAGACCACAATGTTGTTTGGTCTTATTAGGTGCCAAGATGGATTGTAAGAACCTTTCCTTTCCACCCAAAGGACCTCCTCTCACTCATATGTAATCTCCATATTAAATTTTCAAAATTTATCCACAACCTTGTAAGAAACAAGCTCTATAACAATATTATTCTCTAGCAGGGAATATTCTAGCTCACCTAGGGCAAGAGCTTAAAATTGCTTTCCAAATTTTTTAAGGGCCTTGATTTTGCCATAATATATTACATTTTGTATACTCACTATCCCCAATAGGTTGTACAATTCCAGCGGTGGGATAGTGAACTACACCATTATTAATGCAAGCTGTTGATAATAAGACAACAGACTAGTGAAAAGAGAAAGATTTTTAAAATTAAGAAAAGAAACACAATCAAACCAAACTTCCTAAAATAATTTTTTTCTAAAAATTCCAATCTACCATGAAAACTAGTATAATATACAACAACAATTTTAAAATGCCTTAAAACTTAGAAATTCAGTCTTTTTGCAAGCAAAAACCGTGCTACAGCATGTTGTCCATACAAATGGCAATCACTTATCTTTATTTTAGCATTTTTAAAATCTTTATATCTCCTCCTAGGTATATTCTCTTCATCCTTAGGGTTTTCATCTACCTCCTTCAAGTTTTAAAAGATAAATCAACAATTTCTTACAAAATTAGCATTTCTTGCAAAAATTGCAAAATTTTAATATAGCAACTTTTTCAATTTTTCTTGCTTGCTAGTTTTGACACTTCTAACTTGCTATTTAGGCTATCCCTTAGCATTTCCATGCTAGAGACCCATCCCTAAGATAGTGACTTATCCCTTAGGTTTCTCAATTCCCTATGGCAAGGTATGCCTTAATTGTTTTCCAATTAGTGACTCTTCCAAGGACATTTTGACTTCCTACACCCTAGCTATCACACCTAGGTCCAATGACCCTTATTCTACTTAAAAAGGCTCTCTTGGAGATTTAACACAAAAAAATTGAAATGGTGAGGGCCCTATGTTTCAAGATGCTCTGCACCACTAAATTATATAGGGTAGCAATTAGTGATGGGGCGTATCTCAGAGCTTGTGCAATGTATGGATGTAATTCTATATTCCACAGGATATTGTTGCCAACACCTACAATAACCTCTCACAATTTTTGGAGATTAGATTCCATTTTGAATTTTTGGCTCCGTCTTGGGTGATTCTAAAACTTGTAGTGTTGGCCAGTACAAAGTCACCAGCTAGTCAATCTCTCTAACCATTCATTGTGGGATCAAATTATTTGTTCTATTAACTCTAAGTAGCCCAGTAAACCATATTCCCAAGCTTGTCCCATTCTGTTGACCACTTGAGTGTTCTTAGATAGGCTGAATGTAATTGACCCTAAGAGTCACTAAATGCCATAGGGCAATGATATTTGATGGGGCATATCTTAGAACTCGAGTAAGGTATGGATGAAATTATAGGTGCTACTAGATTATGTTGCCCACACATCCATTAACCTCTCTCACTTGTTGGAGATTGGGTTTCTTTTTTATTATGTATCCTCATCTCGGGTGATATTGAAACTTGTACTATTGGCTAGTACAAAGTAGCCAACTAGTGAATCTCTCTAAGTGTTCAACATGGGATGCAACTATCTATTTTGTTAGCTTTGAGTGGCTGGGTAAACCCTTTATAAGCTCATCCTATCCCTTGATTGCTCAAATATTCTCAAGCATGTTGAACGAAATTGACCCTAGGAGTCATTCAATGCCATAGGGTAGCAATCTTTGACAGGGAATATCTTAGAGCTCATTCAAGGTATGGATACAATTCTAGCTATTGCAAGATCATGTTGATGACACCTACAAGATTTTTGTTTATTTTGGAGCCCCATCTCAGGTGATGTTGAAACTTGTACTCTTGGCTAGTACAAAATCACCAACTCGCGAATCTTTCTAACCGTTCATCATGGAATAAAATTATACATTCTATTAGCTCAAGGTGGCCATTGAAACCCTACTCCCAAGCTCATACCATCCCATTTACTACTCAATAATTCTATGATACATCTAACAGAATCAACCTTGAGAGTCACTAAATACCATAGGGTAGTGGTCTTTGATGAGGCATATCTTTGAGCTCATCTAAGGTATGGATGAAATTCAAGGTTTTACAAGATCATGTTTTTGACACTTACAATAACCTCTTACACTTTTTGGAGGTTGGATTCCATTTTGATTTTACATCCCCATCTTAGGTGATGTTGAAACTTTTAGTGTTGGCTAGTACAAAGTTTCCAATAGGTGAATCTCTCCAATTGTTGATTGTGGGATTGAACTATCTATTTAATCAGCACTAGGTGGCCAGGTAAACCCTAGTCCAAAGCTCATCATGTCCCACTAATATCTCAAATATTCCTAGCATTCCAAATGCAATTGACTCTTAGAGTCACTAAATGCCATAGGGCAGTGATGTTTGGCAGGGCATATGTCAGGGCTCATGCAAGGTATGGATGCAATTATAGGTGCTATGGGATCATGTTTCTAACACCCACATTAACTACTCTCACTTTTTGGAGATTGGATTTTGTTTTGATTTTGTGGACCCATCTTGGGTGATGTTGAAACTTGTAATGTTGGCCAATATAAATCACCAACTAGTGAATCTCTCTAACCATTTTCCATGGGATCAAACTATTTGTTCCATTAGCTCCACATATATCCTAGTCCAAAAATCAAACCATCCCATTGACCATTAGAACATTCTTGGGCATACTAAATGAAATTAAACCTAAGATTCTCCAAATGCCATAGGGAAATGATCTTTAGTGAGGCATATCTCAAAACTCATGTGAGATATGGTTACAATTCTAAATACTTCTAGATCATGTTTCTAACACATACAATAACCTCTCCCACTTTTTAGAGATTGGATTCAATTTTGATTTTGCTCCCCCATCTCACATGATGCCTAAACTTGTAGTAATGGCTAGCAAAAAGTTATCAACTGGTGAATCTCTCTTAGTATTTTTCATGGGATCAAACTGTCTATTCTATTAGCTTTGGGTGGCTAGATAAACCCTATACCCAAGCTTGCCCCATCATGTTCATTGCTCAAATGTTCTCGGGCAAGTTGAATGGAATTGACCTTAACAGTCACTAAATGCCATAGGGCAGTAAATTTTGATGGGGCATATATCAAAGCTCATGCAAACTATAGATGCAATTATATGTGCTACAAGATCATGTTGCTGACATCTACAATAATCTCTCTCACTTTTTGGAGATTAGATTTCATTTTGATTTTGTGGCCCCATCCTGGGTGATGATAAAACTTGTAATGTTGGCTAGTACAAAGTCACTAACTCGTTAATCTCTATAACCATTCATCATAGGATTGAATTGTCTATTCTATTAGCTCCAAGTGGCTAGGTAAACCCTAGTCCCAAGTTTGTCCCATCTTATTGACTGCTCAAACATTCTCAAGCACACCAAATGAAACTAGACCTTAAAGTCACTAAATGCCATAGGGCAGTGATCTTTGAAAAGGCATATCTCAAAGCTCGTCCAAGGTATGGATTTAATTCTAGGTGCTATAGGATCATGTCACCAAATCTTACATTAACCTCTCTAACTTTTTGGAGATTGGATTCTTTTTTATTTTGTGGTCCCATCTCAGCTAATGTTGAAACTTCTATTGTTGGCCAGTACAAAGTTTCCAATTGGTGAATCTCTCTAAGTGTTCATCCTAGGATCAAACTATGTGTTTTGTTAGCTCTAGGTGCCTGGGTAAAACATATTCTAAATCTTATTTTGTCCCATTGACTGCTCAAACATTTTTGGGCATGTTGAATCCAATTTACCTTGAGAGTCACTAAACTCCATAGGGTAGCAATATTTGACAAAGCATATCTTGGAGCTCATGTGAGGTACGGATGCAATTCTACATGGTATAGGATCGTGTTTCCAACACCTACATTAACCTCTCTATATTTTTAGAGATTAGATTTTGTTTTGATTTTGAGGCCCCATCTCAAGTGATGTTGAAACTTTTACTATTGGCTTGTACAAAGTCATCGATCAGTGAATCTCTCTAACCGTTAGTCTTGGGATTGAACTACCTAGTCCTATTAGGTCTAGGTAGCCTGGTAAACACTAGTCCCAATCTTGTCCCATCCCATTGATGACTCAAATATTCTTAGGCACATCAAATGGAATTGACCCTGAGAGTCACTAAATGTAATAGGGAAACAATCTTTGATGGGGCATATCTTGGAGCTCATCTGAGGTATAGATGCAATTCTAGGTGCTATAGAATTGTATTGCTAACACCTTTAAATAACCTCTCTCACTTTTTGGAGATTGGATTCTATTTTGATTTTGTGGCCCCATCTCGAGTGATGCTAAAACTTGTAGTGTTGGCTAGTACAAAGTCACCAATAGGTAAATCTCTCTAACCATTCATCATGGCATTAAACTATCTATTTCATTAGCTTTAGGTGTCTAGGTAAACCCTATTCCCAAGCTCATCTCATCTCATTAATTTCTTTAACATTCTCAAGCACATTGAATGGAATTGACCTGAAGAGTTACCAAATGTCATAGGGTAGTGATCTTTGATGGGGCATATGTCAGAGCTCGTGTGAGGTATGGATGTAATTGTAGGTGCTACAAGATCATGTTGTCAACACATACAATAAACTCTCTACTCTCTCACTTTATAGAGATTAGATTCTATTTTGATTTTGCAGCCCCATCTCGGGTGATGCCGAAACTTGTAGTATTGACCAGTACAAAGTCACCAACTGGAGAATCTCTCTTAGCATTCATCATGGGATTGAACTATCTATTTCATTACATTTGAGTGGTTGGGTAAACCCTAGTCCCAAGTTTGTCACATCTCATTGGTTTCTCAAACATTCTTGGGTACACCAAACAGAAGTGACCCTGAGAGTCACTAAATGCTATAGGGAAGTGATCTTTGACAAGGCATATCTCTAAGCTCACATGAGGTATGGATACAATTCTAGGTGCTATAGGATCATGTTTTTGACACCTACAATAACCTCTCTCACTTTTAGAGATTGGATTATAGTTTTGGCTAGTACAAAGACACTAATTGGTGAATCTCTCTAAGTTTTCATCATGGGACCAAACTATTTGATCCATTAGCTCCTAGTGGCCAGGTAAAACCCTAGTCCCAAGCTCATCTCATCTTATTGACTAATCAAACATTCTCAGGCACAACAAACAAAATTGACTCTAAGAGTCACTACATGGCATAGGGCAGTGATCTTTGACGAGGCATATCTCAGAGCTCGTATGGGGCATGGATGCAATTTTGGGTGCTACAAGATCATGTTACCAAAACCTACTTTATTCTCTCACTTCTTTGAAATTGGATTTCATTTTTATTTTGTGGCCCCATCTCAGGTGATGTTGCAACTTGTATTGTTGGCTAGTACAAAGTCACCAATTGGTAAATCTCCTAAGTGTTCATCATGGGATCAAATTGTCTATTTTGTTAGCTCTATTAGGATCAATAAACTCTATTATAAAGGTCATGCTATCTTGTTGACTTCTTGAACATTCTCATGCATGTCAAATAGAATTGACCCTGAGAGTCACTACTTGCCAAAGGGAAGTGACCATTAATGGGTCATATCGCGAAGCTCATGCAAGGTATGGATGTAATTCTAGGTCCTACAACATTGTGCTACTAACACCTGCATTATCCACTCTCCCTTTTGTTAGATTAGATTTAGTTTTTATTTTCTCGCCCCCTGCTTAGGTGATGCTGAAACTTGTACTATTGGACAATACAAAGTCGCCAACTAGTGAATCTCTCTAACCATTCATCATGGGATCAAACTGTCTATTCCATTAGCTCTAAGTAGTAGGTAAAAAATAGTCCCAAGATCATCCCATCTTGTTGACTGCTCAAACATTATCAAGCAAGCCAAATGGAACAACCCTAAGAGTTACTAAATGCCATAGGTTAGTGACCTTTCACGTGGCATACTTGGAGCTCGTCTGAGGTATGGATGCAATTATAGGTGCTACAAGATCATGTTGCTGACACTTACAATAACCTCTATCACTTTTTGGAGATTGGATTTTGTTTTAATTTTGCAGCCCCATCTTGGATGATGTTGAAACTTGTAGTGTTGGCAAGTACAAAATTGCTAATAGGTGAATCTCTCTAACCATTTTCTATAGCATTGAACTATCTATTCCAATAGCTCCAAGTGGTTGGGTAAACCCTAGTCCCAAACTCATCTGTTATGGTACACACTCAAACATTTTGGGGCACATTGAACAAAATTGACTTTGAGAGTCACTAAATGCCATAGGGAAGTGGTATTTGATAGGTCATATCTCAGAGTTCCTGTAAGGTATGGATGCAATTTTTGGTGCTATAGGTCCCATTTCTAACACCTAAAATAATATCTCTCACTTTTTGGAGATTGGATTACATTTTTATTTTGTGGCCTCATCTTGAGTGATGTTGAAACTTATAGTGTTAGCCAGTACAAAGTTACCAACTAGTGAATTGCTCTAAGCATTCATTGTAGAATCAAAGTATCTATTTTGTTTGCTCTGGCTAGTCGAGAAAACCCTAGTCACATGCTCATCCCTTCTCATTGATTGCTTGAATGTTCTCATACACATGGAATGGATTTGACCCTGAGAGTTAATTAATGCCATAGGTTAACAATCTTTGATGGGGCATATCTCAAAGCTCATGCAAGGAATGGTTGTAAATCAAGGTGCTACAAGATCATGTTTCCAAAATCTACAATAACCTCTCTCAATTTTTTGAGATTGGATTGCATTTTGATTGTGCTCCCCCATCTCGGGTGAAACTAAAACTTGTAGTATTGGCTAGTATAAAGTCGCCAACTAGTGAATTTCTCTTAGTGTTCATTGTGGGATCAAACTATCTATTACATTATCTACAAGTGGCAAGGTAAACCCTATTCTAAAGTTCATCCCATCCTGTTGACCACTTGAACATTCTCGGGCATGCCAAATGCAATTTAACATGAGAGTTACTAAATGTCATTGGGATGTAATTCTAGGTACTACAAGATGGTGTTTCCAACACCTATATTAACCTCTCTCACTTTTTAGACATTAGATTTTTTTTATTTTTTTGTGGGCCCATCTCAGGTGATGTAGAAACTTGTACTATTGGCTAGTAAAAATTTTCCAACTAGTGACTCTCTCTAACCATTTGTCATGGGATTGAATTGTCTATTTTGTTAGCTCTAGCTTGCTAATTAAACTCATGTCCCAAACTCAGCTCATCCCATTGACCACTGGAACTTTCCTGGGCATACCAAACAAAATTGACCTTGAGAGTCACTAAATGTCATGGGGTAGTGATCTTTGATGGAGAATATCTTGGAGCTCATTTTAGATATGGATGTGATTCTAGGTACTACAAGATCGTACTACTGACACCTACAATAACCTCTCTCATTTTTTGGATATTGGATTCCATTTTGATTTTGCATCCCAATATCGGGTGATGTTGAAGCTTATAGTGTTGACTAGTACAAAGTCACCAACTAGTGAATCTCTCTAAGCATTCATCATGTGATCAAATTGTCTATTCTATTAGCTCTAGGTAGTTGGGTAAACCCTAGTCCCAAGCTTGTCTCATCTTATTGACTACTAGAATGTTCTTGGGCATGTTGAACATAAATGATCCTAAGAGTCACTAAATATCATAGGGAAGTGATCTTTGACATGGCATATCTCAGAGCTTATTCAAGGTATGGATGTAATTCTAGGTGCTACACGGTGGCATCATCAACACCTACATTAACCTCTACCACTTTTTAGAGATTGGATTTTGTTTTGATTTTGCGGCCCCATCTCGAGTGATGTTGAAGCTTGTACTATTGGCCAGTACAAAGTTTTCAACTAGTGAATCTCTCTAATTTTTTATCATGGGATTGAATTATCTATTCTATTAGCTCCGAGTAGCCAAATAAACCCTAGTCCCAAGCTCATCTCATCTCATTGACCATTGAAACGTTATTGGGCACGCTAAATGGAATTGACCCTAAAAGTCACTAAATATCATAGGGTAATGATCTTTGACAGGGCATATCTTGGAGCACATGCAAGGTATGGATGCAATTCTAGGTGTTGCGGGATTGTGTTGCCACCACCTACATTAACCTTTCTCACTTTTTGGACATTGGATTCCATTTTGATTTTGCAGCCCCATCTTGGGTGATGCTAAAACTTGTAGTATTGGCCACTAAAAAGTTGCAACTCAAGTAAACCGTAGTCCCAAGCTCATCATGTCCCCTTCACCACTCGAACATTCTCAAGTAGGCCAAAGGGAATTAACCCTAAGAGTCACTAAATGCCATAAGGAAGCAATTTTTTATGGGGCATATCTCCTATCTCATGCAAGGTATGGATCCAATTCTACATGTTATAGGATCATGTTGCTGACAACTAAAATAACCTCTCTCACTTTTTGGAGAATGGATTCCATTTTGATTTTATAACCTCATCCTGTGTGATGCTAAAACTTGTAGTGTTGGCTAGTACAAAGTTGCCAACTTATGAATCTCTCTAAGAATTCATCATGGGATTGAACTATCTCTTTTATTAGCTCTAGATGGTCTTTTCAAACCTAGACCCAAGCTCTTCCCATCTCATTTCTTGCTTGAACATTCTTGGTCTCATCAAACAGAATTGACCCTAAGAGTCACTAAATGCCATAAGGTAGAAATCTTTGATGGGGCATATCTTTAGAGCTTGTGTGAGGTATGGATGAAATTATATGTGCTACAAGATCATGTTGCCAATAACTTCATTAACCTCTCTCACTGATTGGAGATTAGATTTTTTTTTGATTTTGTGGCCCAATCTTAGATGATGTTGAAACTTGTACTATTGGTTAGTATAAAGTCACTAACTGGTGAATCTCTCTAACCATTAATCATGGGATCAAACTATCTATTCTATTAGCTCAAAGTAGCCATGTAAACCCTAGTCCTAAACTTATCTTGTCTTCTTGACCACTCAAACATTCTCAATCATGGAATTGACCCTAAGAGACACTAAATGCCATAGGGTAGTGATCTTTGACAGCGTACATCTTGGAACATGTTTGAGGTATGGATGCAATTCTATGTCCTACAAAATCATATTGCCAACACCTATAATAGACTCTCTCACTTTTTCACATTACATTCCATTTTGATTTTGCTGCACCATCTTGGGTGATGTTGAAACTTGTAGTGTTGGCTAGTATAAAGACACTAATAGGTGAACCTCTCTAACCATTTTTCATGAGATCAAACTATCTATTTTGTTAGCCAAAATCATCTTATTCCATCGACCATTCAAACATTCTTGGGCACACTGAAAGAAATTGACTCTAAGAGTTAATAAATGCCATAGGGAAATGATATTTGATAGGACATATCTTGGAGCTCGAGCAAGGTATGAATAAAATTCCTCATGCTACAAGAAATTTTTTCTAACACCTATAATAACCTCTCTCACTTTTTGGATATTGGATTCCATTTTGATTTTGCGGCCCCATCCTGGGTGATGTTAAAATTTGTAATGTTGGCTAGTACAAAGTTGCCAATTGGTGAATCTCTCTAAGTGTTCATCATGGGATCAAACTATCTATTTTGTTAGCT
The DNA here is from genome assembly GCA_028749045.1 of Cupressus sempervirens. Lineage (NCBI taxonomy): Eukaryota > Viridiplantae > Streptophyta > Pinopsida > Cupressales > Cupressaceae > Cupressus > Cupressus sempervirens. The sequence goes on along the minus strand of CM053792.1, from coordinate 267,036,089 downwards.
CTAGATGGCTAGGTAAATCCTAGTCCCAAGCTAGTTCCATCCCATTGACTACTTGAAAGTTTTGGGGCATGCCAAACAGAATTAATCTTAAGAGTCACTAAATGCTATAGGGTTGCGATCTTTGACAGGGCATACCTTGGAGCTCATGTGAGGTATGGATGCATATTATAGGTGCTATAGGATTATCATTCTAACATCTACAACAATCTCTCTCACCTTTTGGATATTGGATTCCATTTTGATTTTGTGGCCCCATCTCGCGTGATGCTAAAGGTTGTAGTATTGGCCAGTACAAAGTTTCCAACTAGTGAATCTCTCTAAGTGTTATTTGTGGGATTAACCTATCTATTTCATTATCTTTGTGTGGCTGGGTAAACCCTAGTCCCAAGCTAATCTTTTCTCATTGACCACTTGAATGTTCTCAAGCATGCCAAATGGAATTTTACCCTGAGTCATTGAATGCCATAAGGGAGTGATCTTTGATGGGGCATATCTCAGAGATCATGCAATGTATGGTTTCAATTCTCTTTGCTACAAGATTGTGTTTCTAACACATATAATAACCTCTTTAATTCCATTTTGATTTTGTAGCCCCATCTTGGGTAATGTTGAAACTTGTAGTTTTGGCTAGTACAAAGTCGCCAACTGGTGAATCTCTCTAACTATTCATCATGGGATTGAACTATCTATTTTATTAGCTTTGAGTGGATGGATAAACCCTAGTCCCAAGCTCATCATGTCCCATTGAATTCTTGAATGTTCTCGAGCTTGATGAGCATAATTGACTCTGAGAGTCACTAAATGCTATAGGAAATTGATATTTGATGGGGCATATCTCAGAGCTCATGTAATGTATGGATGCAATTCTAGGTACTAAAAGATAATTTTGTTGAAACCTACATTAACCTCTCTCACTTTTTGAACATTGGAATCTATTTTGATTTTTTGACCCCATCTTGGGTGATACTCAAACTTGTATTATTGGTCAGTACAACATTGCCAACTGGTGAATCTTCGTAAATGTTCATTGTAGGATAAAACTATTTGTTCTATTAAATCTATATGGATAGGAAAACCCTATTTTGAATCTTGTCCTATCTCATTTATAGTTCAAACATTCTTGGGCACGCTAAACAAAATTGACCTTGATAGTCACTAAATGCCATAGGGTAGTGATCTTTGATGAGGCATATCTCAGAGCTCGTGTGAGGTATGGATGCAATTCTATGTGCTAGAGGATAATGTTACCAATAACTACAATATACTCTCTCACTTTTTGGAGATTGGATTCCATTTTGATTTGGTAGCCCCATCTAGGGTGATGCTAAAACTTGTAGTATTGGCCAGTACAAAGTCACCAACTAGTGAATCTCTCTAACCATTCATTATGGGATCAAACGATCTATTATGTTATCTCTGAGTTATTGGGAAAACCCTAGTCCCAAGCCTGTCCCACTCCATTGACTGCTCAAACATTCTTGGACATGTTGAATGAAATTGACCCTGAGAGTCACTAAATGCCATAGGATATTGATAATTGATGGGTCATATCTCAAAGCTCTTGTGAGGTATGGATCCAATTTTGGGTATCATGGGATTTTATTATTGACATCTACATTAAGCTCTCTCACTTTTTGGAGATTGGATTTTGTTTTCATTTTGTAGTCCCATCTTGGGCAATACTAAAACTTGTATTGTTGGCTAGTACAAAGTCGCCAACTAGTGAATATCTTTAAGCATTTGTCATGGCATGAACTCTCAATTATGTTAGCTATGCATGGCTAGGTAAACCCTATTCTAAATATTATCCTGCCCTATTGACCACTTGAACATTCTTGGGCATGCCAAATGGAATTAACCCTTAGAGTCACTAAATTCCATAGGGAAGTGATCTTTGATGGGGCATATCTCTGAGCTTGTGCAAGGTATGGATGCAATTATAGGTGCTATAGGATCATGTTTCTGAAACCTACATTAATTTCTCTCTCTTTTTGTAGATTAGATTTCTTTTTTATTTTGCAGCCCCATCTTGAGTGATGTTGAAACTTGTACTATTGGCCAATACAAAGTTTCTAATTGGTGAATCTCTCTAACCATTCATTCTAGGATTGATCTATCTATTACATTAGCTCTAAGTGGTTGGGTAAACCCTTGTCTTAATTTTTTCATGTCCCATTAACCACTCAAACAATTTTGGGCATGCTAAATGAAATTGACCCTAAGAGTTGCTAAATGCCATAGGGAAGTGATCTTTGATGGGGCATATCTTGGAGCTCGTCTGAGTTATAGATGTAATTCTAGGTGTTACAAGATCGTGTTGTCGATAGCTACAATAACCTCTCTCACCTTTTGGAGATTAGATTCCATTTTGATTTTATGGCCACATCTCAGGTGATGTTGAAACTTATAGTATTGGCCAGTACAAAGTCACCAATAGGTGAATCTCTCTAACCATTCATTATAGAATTGAACTATCTATTCCATTAGGTCCATGTTGCCAAGTAAAACCTAGTCCTAAATTTGTCCCATCCCATTGACCGCTTGAATGTTCCTCGACACGTTGAATGGAATTAAATGTCATAGGGCAGCAATCTTTGATAGGGCATATTGTGGAGTTCGTACAAGGTATGGATGCCATTCTAGGTTCTACAAGACCATATTGTTGACACCTACATTAAAGTCTCTCACTTTTTGGAGATTAGATTCCATTTTGATTTTGTGGCCCTATCTTGGGTGATGCTAAAACTTCTAGTGATGGCCAGTACAAAGTTGCAAATTTTCAATCTCTCAAGCCGCCTATCGTGGGATCGAATTGTCTCCTCCATCAACTCTAAGTGGCCACTTGAAAACATTTTTCCATGCCATGACTTTCAGAATCAAGTTTCTGATTCTATCATTGCCCTTATAAAGATATATTTTGAGGAATATTTGAAGCACAATGGGATTAGAAAACCATGACTGCCAATTTGAGTCCATGGGCGCAAGAATTTATTCCTCCTGCAGTACCATCCATGACTCTCCCTCCAATAGTGAATGCAACCTCATTGATATCATACAATATTGTTTCATCTCTATTCCAACTATAGATAAATTATGTTCCACACATTATATTCCATAAATCTCTCCACAAATTTCCCTCTCATGGGTTGCCTGATTCCTTTTCCTCCTATAAATACTCCCTTTTGTAGTGGAAGAATAGTGGAACCATCTAATTGTCTTCCCAATTTTTTGATTTTCATTCTTGATGAGTAGCCAGGTTTGAAGGGTCCTCCTCCACAACATCATTGTATGGACTTTGACCCACTTTGACACCTACTGTCCCTCCTATTGTTTATTATCTTGCACGTACCTAAACAAGGCTTAGCCAAATCAACTTGATCTAACCACACCAACACACCACCCTGACTTGGTCAGAGTTACAACAAGCCTCAAAGCAACAACAACAGAAAAAAAGCTCAAACAAGGGTTGTTAGGTTCCCTAAATTAGGATAATGACAGACAAAAGATATCCAAGAAAAAATGCAATAACTATAGCTATAGGAATCATAAGAAGAGCATATATAATGTGTTTCCATGAATGGAGCTCTTGATGAGATGGATGAGCAAGTAATACTGATATCAAATTCTATGAATAAATTAAAAATAATATTTCAAGTCTTCTCAAGTTATGAAGATAGCATATAATATAAACTCCAGGACTCAAAATTCAATGTTAATTGTATAACAGTAATAAGAATTCAAGTTTCATTGTTCTCATCCCAACAAAAACTCCAAATAAGTTACTCATAATCAAAAGTACTCATAAATTATACAAATTAATATCATACTCTTATTCATATGTCAAAAGATACTATCAAAGCTTATTATAATGATTCCTACCCCTATTTTGGATGCAAATTAGATTAAAATGAAAATTATGAAATACTTAAAATGTAAACAAGAAAAACAAGATATATATTATGATAACCAATAATGTCATACATGAACAAACTGATGCATCAAAGTTCTATATCCAATAATATCATGCATCAAATATATGTCATACATTAGATATAAAATGTCATATATACATCAAATGTATGTTGAATATGTCCACTAACATAAAATCCAAGATATATGTCCATTAGTGCCTATACATGTATGTCCATCCCTATATCATCTCTTTCCCATGAGGGGAAGGAAGAAAATCCATAGAGGTCTTCAATTATTGTGTGGAGGGAGATGATGGGGATGATGGGTCTTCATCACATGCTCACTCATCCTCCTTTTTAGGCTCCTCTCTAATTGAAGATGATATAAATAAAGTATATATGAATAAATAATAATTATACATTAAAATCAAATATATACACACAAAATTAATTATTTTCTTACTATCATCAAATAGTCACTTTGTACATCCACCTCAAAGGCTCACAAACGATCAGGAGTAACAAGGCCCTACAATAATTCAATCAATATAATCACTTGATCATACTTATAAATACCATTTGAAATTTTAATACTAATTATTATAAATGACAATTAAAACTATGAAAACTCTTTCATACCTCAGTCAATGGCTCTGAACTAGCCATAGCAATAGCAACTCCATGATTAATGGACTAGTGAGGATGAGGAGGAGTCTCAAAAGTCAAAAACTACAAATCATATAATACAATTTATATTTTTTTTATAGAATATAATATAATCAAATGAATTAAATTAAAATGAAACAAATTTACCTCTATGAAGCTCGTATCATGCCTAGGCTTAGAGTCCCTTATGAATGTCGATGGTCTAGTAGAGAATAATGCACATGGATAAAAAAATGTTGAGAATCCTTCATCTAATTATTTAATAAATATATGTATTAATTTAAATTATTAAATTGATACATACCTCTTGACTCATTGATGTTAACTTCATAATGGTTTTTGACACTTGAGTGCCAATACACTTACCTACTTTCTATATTGGAGCTGAGTACACCATGAATGCTGAGCCACAACATGAGCTGAGTTAGGAAAGATTTCTTTATATATTGGATCCAAGTACACCATGAATGTCAAGCCACAACATGAGCTGAGTTAGGAAAGACTTCAAGTGCTGAGTGATCTTCATGTGTCGAGTAGCTTTCAGATGTCGAGTGAAGATTAGGTGTCGAGTAAAGTTCAAGTGCCGAATGACTTTAAGTGTCGAGTAGAATAAAGTGCCGAGTGATATTCAAGTGTTGAGTCATAAATGATGCCGAGTAATATAGAAATAAAAAAATTTCCAAGTAAGCCAATTTTTTTTAGGTGCTGAGTTATCCAGGAAACAGCATGTGCCAAGCATCAGTAATGCTTCAGGAGTCGGGTAACTCAGAATATCAGCATAAGAGTTTGTAATTGCACAAATTGTATGCAAATAGTTTTTTTAGCTGACATAAGGTAAATCTCGAAGGATTAAATGATAAGATCAAATCTTTTATCTTTCCTATGCAATCTACATGCAGCCAATAAGAAAAATGATGAAGGCATGCAACCAATGGAAGAAGTGCAAACAATGAGCAGAAAATAGAGATTGAATATGGATCGAAGATCCATACCTAACCCTAAATCCTCATTTTTTTTTATAAGGAAGATGAAATTTCATTGTAAAATACAAGCGGATATAAAAGGGTGTATAAGGAAATATACTTTCAGAACAAGGGTTATCAGATCACAAAGGATCAAGATCAGAGAAAGTAGAACAAGTGCCTACATTCAGCAATCAAGGATTGTAATCTATTAGGTTCATTGTACCTAATACTTTCTATCAATTGTATTAGAATGAAAATCCTATGGTGATAGGTTAGCTTAACAGCTATTTCGAAGATCCTTTAAATAGGTGATTAAATCCTTTAATAGGGTGACACTTCATGTAAAGTGTTTATAAATCCTCTAACCAAGTCACTATTGACACAGCATAAAGCCTTTAACAGGGCAAGCCTTTAACAGGGCAGACCATCATAAGTGGTTGAACAATATTGTTGCAGTAATTTTTTTGGGTATCATCCCCACCCCAGTTTTACCTTCTTATTCCTAGAGAGTTTCTGGGTTACCAAATTCCAGTGTTATGTGTTGTTGATGCATGTCTTAGTTTCATGTTTACATGTTGTATTTACATGCATGTAATTTACTTCCACCTAAAAGTTTTATTGGTTAAAAGTGTGATACTTCTGATTCACCACCCCCCCCTCTCATAAGTATTCTTCCTATTTGAATATTCCAACAATTGGTATCAGAGCATCCAAGTTCTCACAAGAAAAAGTTTGACAGCTTGGAGAAAAAGATCTAAAGATGGAAGTTTTCAAACTTGGAAAGATCATTGAAAACTAGGTGATTGATGTGCATCTCGGTCTACAAAAAGTAGAAGAAGCAAGAGTGGAATTAAGAAAATCTTTAAAGAGAAGAAAGGAGATAGCCATAGCTGAAAATGATATACACTACAAGGAGGTTGATACCACGCAAGTGTTTTCCAATGGAGACACTAAAGAATTTGATGCAGCAATAGCAGAACTCATGGAGAAAAACAAAGTTCAAGCAGAGGAGATAAGATATCTCAAGATGGAACATGAATCACAAGCCATAATGATATGTGAAATTACTAAACAAAAGGAAAAAGCATTTGAGGATAAAGTCATGATGGAAAATGAAAAAAGAAATCTTGCAAACAGACTTGAAGAAAAATGTACTGAATTGACAAGGATCTCAAACATGTAGATGGATACACTTGCCCAAATGATGAACCTTCATCATGAACTCAATGTGAAAGATATTGAGATCTCTACTTTGAAGATGTAGAATGAACAAATATAGAATGAATTGAACAGAGAAAAAGAGGTAGCAGAGAATCTCAACAAGTCAAGTGAAGCCATCAAGTATTTTGAACAATTGATGAAATTCCCAAGATCCGCCCATGATACATCAGGACTTGGATACAATAGTACTGAAGTTGGAGAATCATCAAAGAGTGTTGAACAAAGAAGTGACAAAGGTAAGGATTCAAAACCCACTTGTCATTACTGCAATAAGAAGGGGCATACAGCTAATGTTTGTAGGAGTAGAAGATTCAATCAATCAAACACACCCAAGAGTAAGAACTTCTATCACAAGTGCAACATGCAAGGACATATGACACAAGATTGCAGATCCAATGTCACAAGGACTCAGAGATTTGATGGACATTGTTATAATTGTAAAAAGTATGGACATAGGGCATCTAAATGCAGATCAAAACCTATGTGGACATCAAATCAACTAGCAAAATCAAAAGGGAATGGAAGTCATTATCATTGGGATTACAACACCTGGTATAGCTGTCATTATTGTCAAGAATATGGACATATGCCCCAAAACTGCATAAGAACACATTTCAAAGGGCACTACAAGAGATGGTTGAACCAAACCACATGTTTCAGTTGTTTGAAAACTGGTCATACCAGTAGAAACTATCCTACAAGGTCAAAGGCACCCAAGACTAAAGAAAATAAGGGCAAAGAAAAGATTGATGTCAAAAATATAAGAGGGCAAATGAATAAAACTTAGAAAAAGAAAGATGAGTGCAACACATCAAGTGGAGGGATCACTTCACCCAATGGATCAAGTGATCACACTTCATCAAACTAAGCATGAGAAGTATGCGGGACTGATATACAAAGCTATATCACACATCAGTCCCAAGACAAAGAAGCTATGCAAAGTATAAATCTGCATGAGACAAGATGTCAAGACAAAATCTAAATGATGTTGCCAAGCTATCTTTGGATGTCGAGTTAAACTCCAACACATGTCGAGCTCCTAACAGCGATCGAGTTGATAACTGATGCCGAGTTAGGTCAAATTTTTTTTGGAAGCCAAGTTGGTAGTTGAGCATTTAATACAATGAAAATAGGGTATATTATCACGATTTTAATCAGTTTTACTCCTCGTGATCAAGAAGCAAAGAAGAGAAAAAGAGTAGAGCAACTTCATAGCAAAGAATCTAGCATTTCAAGCAGATTGCAACCTCTCCCAACATTTTTTCATCGATCTTGAGGTATTTTTCATTTGTGCTAAGCTACGCAGTTTTATATTTCGTAAAAAGGAAACCCTAGTTTACATAAATGGCATCAAGTTCCAAGAAAACTGAGGACAAAGTGTCATTTGAAGTTTAGTTAGTGTCCAATGAGGTCAAGCAACCTGATTTTCGTCCCATACTTGAAGTTGCATACAAAAATGACCCAGCCGGAGCTCTCTCCCAAATACCCCCAAAAGTTGTAATGGTTCAAGATGTTAGGAAATGCTACAATTGTAAGATAGGTTCCCTAGGAGATATGGAAATAAGGAAAGCCTATGAGAAATTGTGCGTAGATGGAGTCTTAAGAGATCAATTCAAAATTGTTGAAAGAAAGGGTTTGACCCGAGTTTTGAACTTTCCCACCATATTCAAGACAGAATGGGTTAGACTTGTGCTGAGAAAAATTTATTGTGGTAGTCTGTGGTTAGAAGATATTCCCATCAAATTAACCAAAGAAATCATACATAGAGTAATAGGGTACCCAACCCTAGATCGGTTCAAAACTTTGAGAAGTGAATCGAAGGAGGTTATTGAAAAGAACACTGGTGCTCAGTGGAATAAGAGAGGAATGACAATTCACACCATACAAGATCCTCTATTTGAATTTAATGTTAGAGTCATTGCCCATAAGTTTTACCAATCCAGTAGACTCAACAGTGTACCATGTATTGCAGTAGATGTAGGCTAAAAATTGGTGAAAAAGGATCATACTTATGATCTTGCAAAATTGCAACTACAACAGATTAATGAAAACCTAGCTGCCATAAGAAGGACAAAGGGCACTCAATGCAAATTTGCAGCAATTCTAGTTTGTATATTCTTCTATGTTCAAAATGAGTTTCCCTCTTTTGGCAAAGTGACATGGAGGAATGATAGAACAATCATTGCCCAAATCAATGAATATATAGAACAAATGGGAGAAAATTTTAATACCCTGATGACAAGCTATTTCGAAGATTTCAAGAAATCCATGAAACAAAGGGTGAGAATACTAGTTACTTTAGTAGAAGAACATGTTAATGATATATGTTTCTTGGTTGATATTGACTTCACATACATCCAAGTAGCAATTCCAAGAGTAAGATGGCTAAGGCCATTTGGATATGAAATCAATGTTGATTAGGCATCTACAGCAATATCTGCATTATTGGCAGAAGAAATAGATAAAAGTGCCCCACATTTTGGCACTTATGATGTAGTAAGGTCAAAAATAAACATGGAATTAAAGACTGCTTCCACATTAAAGAAGAAAGACAAATTGTTGAAGAAGATTAAGAAGAAATTTGGTGAAGAAAGTGAGGCTGAAGGAAAAGAAGAAGAAGATGATAATGATGATGAAGATAAGAAAGAACAAGGCCCAATGGAATTAACTCAAGGATTGGGTGAAGACAAGGAGGAAAGTGCAGAAGACAAAGAAGCCAAGGAAGCACCAACTGAAGCTAAGTCAAAGAAAAGAAAGGCAACAGAACAGCCTCCAGCTTAGCAAAAACCAAAGAAATCTGCCATGCCATCACCTCAAAAGCCTACAACATGAGCTACAACAAGGGCCTCCACTCAAAAGGCTAAAGAGGAAGTTACAAAGAAGAAACAAATCAAGGAAACACAGGAAGAGTCGAGGAAAAGAAGAAGATATGTGGCTCAACCTGGTACTGATGAAGAAGATCAATCTAAAAAGGTAAGCCATTATTTAGTTGATATTTTATGTAAAAAGATTGGAAATGGTGATTTAAGCAACTTAAATAAAGTTGATTTCAATAAGTTTACCAAAGAAGAACAGAATAGGATAGAAGAAATAGTCTATGGAATGATGGCACAGTTCAAGTACACTCCACTTGAACTAGATGGACAATTGCCAAAAGAACTATCTAAAATTGTAGAAGACAGATGGCATTTTTGTTTGAAAATGGAGAAGGAGATGAGGGAATCAACCCTAGCAAGCATATTTCCAAATTTGACTAAGGAACAAGTAAAGAAAGTAGTCAAAAGGCATAATAATAGGTTTACACCTAAATACAGGGAATTCTTCATACTCCAAAACAAGATGGAAGAAATTGTTCAAGGAACAATGAAATCATGGAAAAACTTGTACAAGAAGATTGAAGATTTTTTTGAAGAAGAATACAAGGAAGAAGTTGTTGCTTGATGCAGGAGCATCCAGAGGTATAAGGGCAATCCTGTGTCACCCAAAAAAATGTACTTAGACTTAGTTTCTATTTTATGTCTTTACATTTTTGGATACCCATTTGGCTCAAATAAGGGTTCCAACTCTCATAGTTCAACTATCAGTGCATTTGAAAATCTCGAAAAAATAGGAGCATGCAATTTGACCATCATTTTGGTGACCTAGAAGGTGCGACTTGGCCAGATGAATGTAATTGAGATTTAGAGCATTCCAGAAAAAGAATCAGGTCAAAAGGCCCCACGGTTTGAAAGTTATTGCAGTTTTTCGGGTTTTGGAGACCTCCTAAGAATGCTTTGAAGTCAGGTTTGGGGCATTAAATGACCTTGAAAAGGGTCAAAAAATGGGGGACGAGCAAAGCTGGTCCATAGGGCTATAGAGCGTTTCAAGAGCTTTCCAAATATGTAAATGGTTCGTCAATCGGAGCTACGGTTCAAAAGTTATGCCTCCCGAAAGTTCGGCTACCGTTTTTGGATTCTTCTAGATTTGCACCGACTTCTAACGCGGCTTCTGGAACCTTCTGTTTTGTCAGTGGATGCCTACTAGCACTTTCTAGAATGTACTCCTAGTCCCTAATCCTCCGGGGTCTATTTAAGGAGATTTTTGGCATTGTAAAGGCAGTTCGGATTGGAGCTTGAGAGGAGGTGCTAAAAGGAGAAATATTCTCCAGATTTATGCTATTGTAAGCCCGTAGGGCATGTTTTGAAGTTTATTTTCTCTGCACTATTTGTACTAGCATATTTTCTCAGTTAATATAATTCCCCCTTTCTATTGTGTCTATTCTATTGTTGGGTTGTGTCCCCATCAAGTGGTATCAGAGCAGGTTTTCCTGAGTGTGTAGACAAAGTGCCGACTGTGAGGCAGTTTGCACCAGGACTATGTGGTTGTGGGTTCGAGTTAGAAGATGCCTCCATGAAGAGAGCATGGCAGAAGGGCTAGAGCTATTGATCCTGAGGAGGTTAGAGCCCTCTAGAGACAGGTACAAGCATTGCAAGAGGAGCTTCGTAGAGGAGCAAATATTGCCGCAGATGACAATAGTGAGGATGACAATGAAGAGGAAGTAATGGAAGTTGACGGGGAAGTTCTGAATCCTGTAGAGGAAAGGCTTTTTAGGGCCATTACTAGGTTTGGGAAAAGACCTACAGTTGAAGTGGGTATATTTTCGGGAAATTTGAAACCAGATGAGTTGATCGACTGTATCAATGAACTGGATGAATACTTTGAGTATGAGGATATAAGGGACCCAGATAGGGTTAAGTTTGCAAAGGCCAAACTAAAAGGCCATGCCAAAATCTGGTGGCAAGAGGTTCAACTGGAAAGACTTAGAAGAGGAAAGGAGAAGATCACAAGATGGGATCGCATGGTGGACAAATTGAAGAAGCAGTTCATTCCTGTGGACTACGAGCTTGATCTGTTTAAGAAGATGCATGGGTTAAAGCAAGCGGGAAGATCAGTCCCAAGAATATACAGAGGAGTTTTACCGACTCCTGATTAGAGCAGGGCATGCAAAAGCAAATAAGGAGAAGGTTGCTCATTATATCAGTGGGTTACGACCTAGCATCCAGGAGGAATTAAGTCTGGTAAGAATGACTAGCGTTGAAGAAGCATACCAGTTTGCCCTACGAGTTGAAGAGAAGCTGAGTAAAAGGTTTGAAGGAAGACAAAGAGGGCGCGGTCAAGGAGGAAGGGGAAGCGGTAGATCATCTGGAGGCCGCAATGAAACTCAAAAGAAAAATGAAGATGAGGGTACTAGCAGGAACCAGAGGAATGAGGGTTTCAACCGCTCCCGTGATCAAGATTTTGGAAATCAAAGAGGAAGAGGTAGAGGACGTGGACAAGGAAGAGGAGGCTTCCATGGTACCTATTTCCATTGCAATGAAGAAGGTCATCGTGCCTTTGAATGCCCTCAACGACAAGGAAGGATAGATAGGAGAGCTGAGGGCCAAGCTAGGGTTGCTCATGTGGATGAGGATGCACAATCATCACATTCAGAGGATGCAGAAAGAGGAGAGACCTTGGTAAATGAAAGAGTCCTACTAAGTGGCGAGAATGAACCAGGACAACGGAGGAGTTTGTTCCGTACCAGATGCAAGTGTGAGGATAAGAGTCCTACTAAGTGGCGAGAATGAACCAGAACAACGGAGGAGTTTGTTCCGTACCAGATGCAAGTGTGAGGATAAATGTTGTGATGTGATCATTGATGGTGGTAGCACTGATAACCTGGTATCAAAAGAGATGGTCTCTAAGCTGAAGCTCAAGAGGGAGAAACATCCCCAGCCCTATCGGATTTCTTGGGTAAAAGATGATCATAAGGTCCTAGTAAGTGAACAATGTTTAGTAAAATTCAAAATTGTGAGTTACCATGATGAAGTTCTCTGTGATGTTATTTTGATGGATGTTTTCCATCTATTGTTGGGTAGACCATGGCAGTTTGATAGACATGCAATACATGATGGACATGCAAACACATACTCTCTGACATAGGATGGAGTTTGCCACAAATTGAAGCCCATGAAAAAGGAAGGTGAAAAGGTATGTAGCAGTGCTAGGATTTGTCTTGTTGATGGAAGGAAGTTTTTAGATGGCATGAAACATCAGCGTATGTGCTATGCTTTGATTCCTAGGAAAGATAAAGAAGGTAGTAGTGAAATACCATTTGAATTTTAGATTTACTAGGAGAATTTGGAGATATTATCTCTGATAATGTTCCAGATGGATTGCCACCAGTAAGGCAAATCAGTCATCAGATAGATCTGATTCCAGGAGCTAGTTTGCCTAACAAGGCTGCTCACAGGATGACTCCTACTGAAACAAAGGAGCTAAATAGACAGGTTCAGGAGCTGTTGAGGAAGGGTTTGATTCGAGAGAGCCTGAGTCCATGTGCAGTACCTGCAGTACTTGCACCAAAGAAGGATGGAGAGTGGAGGATGTGTACAGATTCTCGAGCTATAAATAGGATAACCATCAAGTACCGATTTCCTTTACCAAGGATGGATGATCTTATGGACTGCTTGAGTGGAGCTTAGTACTTCACAAAGATAGATCTGAAAAGTGGCTATCATTAGATACGGATTCGAGAAGGAGATGAGTGGAAAACAGCCTTCAAGACCAAGGAGGGTCTTTATGAGTGGTTAGTCATGCCCTTTGGATTGACAAACGCCCCAAGCACCTTCATGCGGCTCATGAATGAGGTACTTAAGAAGTTCTTGGGAAAATTTGTTATTGTCTATTTGGATGATATTTTAATTTTCAGCAAGACTTTGGAAGAACATTTACTACATATTCGTAGTGTCTTTGAAAGGCTAAGGGAAGAGAAACTATTAATTAATCTAAAGAAGTGTGTCTTTGCAAAAAGGGAGTTAGTCTATTTGGGATTTGTTATATCACCTGAAGGTCTCAAAATGGATCCAGAGAAGGTAAAAGCAATCTTGGAATGGCCTACTCCAAGGTCTGCTACTGAGGTAAGATCATTCATGGTCTGGTTAGTTTTTACAGGAAGTTTATTAAGAATTTCAGTGGCATATGTGCACCTCTAACTGATACAATAAGAGGGGATAGAAAAGAGTTCAAATGGACTGCAGCAGCAGCGAGAAGTTTTGAATTGTTGAAGAAGAAGGTGACTGAACAGCCTGTGTTGGCACTTCCAAATTTTAGAAAAGAATTCCAGGTGGATTGTGATGCTAGTGGTAGTGCTATTGGGGCTGTATTAAGCCAAGAAGGTAAGCCTATTGCATATTTTAGTGAAAAATTGAATGATGCAAAGAAGAAGTATTCTGTTTATGATCAAGAGTTCTATGCAATAGTTCAGGCCTTAAAGAAATGGAGGCATTATTTATTGCCAAAGGAATTTGTTTTGTATACTGATCATCAGGCATTACAGTACCTAAATAGCCAAGGTAAGTTGAATCAAAGGCATATGAAGTGGGTAGAATTCTTGCAGAGTTATACATTTGTGTTGAAGCATAGAAGTGGAAAATCTAACAGGGTTGCAGATGCATTAAGTAGGAGACAGTTGTTGCTTACAACAATGCAGGTTGACGTAGTTGGGTTTGATGAACTCAAGAATTTGTACCCCGAGGATCCTGATTTTGCTTAAGCATGGAAAGCTTGTAAAGAACCTGTTGCTGTAGATAGAACCAAGTGGTTAGACTATTTGATTCAAGATGGCATGTTGTTCAAAGGTAGTCAATTGTGCATTCCAAGGAGTTCCATGAGGGAAAATCTGATTAAGGAGAAACACAGTGGAGGGATGGCAGGACATTTTGGTCAGGATAAGACCATTGCCATTCTTAGAGAACATTATTTTTGGCCTCAAATTACACAGGATGTGAAGAAGTTTGTACAGAGTTGCCAGGTTTGTCAAGTTGCCAAGGGGTTTAGTCAAAATACTGGCCTATATCAGCCATTGCCTGTTCCATCAAGGCCATGGGAGGACATAAGTATGGATTTTGTTCTTGGATTTCCAAGGACACAAAGGGGTAATGACTCAGTATTCGTGGTGGTTGATAGGTTCTCCAAAATGGCACATTTCATTCCATGCCACAAAACTCATGATGTTGTCCATATTGCAGACTTGTTTTTCAAAGAGGTGGTAAGACTACATGGTCTTCCAAGGAGTATAGTTTTTGATCGAGATACTAAATTTGTGGGGTATTTCTGGAGGACATTGTGGAGGAAGTTGAGAACAGACTTGAAATTCAGTTCCACGCATCACCCACAGACTGATGGCCAAACAAAAGTGGTAAATAGAAGTCTGGGCAATTTGCTGAGGTGTTTAGTCGGAGATAAGCCCAAGGGATGGGATTTGATTCTACCACAGGCAGAGTTTGCTTATAATAACTCAGTAAATAGGAGTACTGGAAAATCACCATTTCAAATTGTATATGGAAATAGCCCAAGGACTGCGCCAGAATTGAGGAAGATAGAACAAGGGGAGAGAACAAGTGCTGAAGCTGAAGAATTTGCTAAACACATCAAGCGTCTACATGAGGAGGTTCAAGCACACATTATCAAGATGAATCAAGAGTATAAAGCTAGGGCTGATGCAAGGAGGAGACATAAGGAATTCCAAGTAGGGGATCTTGTCATGGTGCACTTATGAAAAGAAAGATTTCCAGTTGGTACTTACAACAAGCTAAAAATGAAGAAATTTGGCCCCTGCAAAATTTTGAAGAAACATAACTCAGGAAATGCATATGAGGTGGAGCTGCCAGATGGTATTCACATTTCTCCCATTTTCAACATTGCAGATTTAACAAAGTATCATGATGATGGTGCAGATGAGGAGCTAGTTTTAGAGCCATGCCCAATTCCTGCTTCTAAGAAGGAGGAGATAGAAGACATTCTAGATCATCGTGTGGGTAGGAGTACCAGAAACAGGCAGTATGAAGAGTATTTGGTCAAATGGAAAGGACGGCCAATCGAGGACTCAACTTGGATTTCAGCAGCTGAGGTTTCCCATTTGGGATTTCCTCTACCATCCATAAAGTGACAGGGTCACTTTTCAATCTACCCTGGGTGTCTGATGCAGGAGCATCCAGAGGTATAAGGGCAATCCTGTGTCACCCAAAAAACTTGAAATTGTTCAAGGAACAATGAAATCATGGAAAAACTTATACAAGAAGATTGAAGATTTTTTTGAAGAAGAATACAAGGAAGAAGTTGTTGTTTGATGCAGGAGCATCTAGAGGTATAAGGGCAATCCTGTGTCACCCAAAAAAATGTACTTAGACTTAGTTTCTATTTTATGTCTTTACATTTTTGGATACCCATTTGGCTCAAATAAAGGTTCCAACTCTCGTAGTTCAACTATCAGTGCATTTGAAAATCCCGAAAAAATAGGAGCATGCAATTTGACCATCATTTTGGTGACCTAGAAGGTGCGACTTGGCCAGATGAATGTAATTGAGATTTAGAGCATTCCAGAAAAAGAATCAGGTCAAAAGGCCCCACGGTTTGAAAGTTATTGCATTTTTTCGAGTTTTGGAGACCTCCTAAGAATGCTTCGAAGTCAGGTTTGGGGCATTAAATGACCTTGAAAAGGGTCAAAAAATGGGGGACGAGCGAAGCTGGTCCATAGGGCTATAGAGCGTTTCGAGAGCTTTCTGAAAATGTAAACGGTTCGTCAATTGGAGCTACGGTTCAAAAGTTATGCCTCCCGGAAGTTCGGCTACCGTTTCTGGATTCTTCTAGATTTGCACCGACTTCTAACACGGCTTCTGGAACCTTCTGTTTTGTCGGTGGATGCCTACTAGCACTTTCTAGAATGTACTCCTAGTCCCTAACCCTCCGGGGTCTATTTAAGGAGATTTTTGGCATTGTAAAGGCAGTTCGGATTGGAGCTTGAGAGGAGGTGCTAAAAGGAGAAATATTCTCCAGATTTATGCTATTGTAAGCCCGTAGGGCATGTTTTGAAGTTTATTTTCTCTGCACTATTTGTACTAGCATATTTTCTCAGTTAATATAATTCCCCCTTTCTATTGTGTCTATTCTATTGTTGGGTTGTGTCCCCATCATTGCTCCACTAGAAGAGAGGAGAAAAAGGAGAGAAGAGAAGACAGTAGTAGAGAAGGGAGAAGAAGAAAAGAAAGTAGAAGAAGAAAAGAAGATAGAACAAGAGAAGAAGGAAGAAGAAAAGAAAGATGGAGAGGAGGAAGAGACACAAAAACAAGATATAATGGCAACAACTGAGCAAGAGCAGCAACCAAATCAGAGTGTGCAAGACACACAATTGCCACCCTCTAGCCCTCCTCAAGTATCCATTACACCTGCAGAAACTATAACTATTATTGATGTTCCTGATACTTTTGGTCAGAATATCAATCCATTAACTGCAGAAGATCTCAAAAGAATCCTTGACCAATCTACACAACAAGCAATATTATGTGCAGATCCAGTATTGGTCAGTATGGATGAATTGCAAAAACTAGTAGAAAGCATAGTTAGAGATAAGGTGAATCCATAAGAACCACCTTCCATCATCTCTACAACTACTAGTAGTCAACTTCAAATTCCAACAGTTATCTCAATAGGAATAGTTGATACTACAATATAGAATCCGAGTGTAGTTGTAGAAAAAGGAACAGAACAAACAAGACAAACTATTACATCTGATCCTACAGCTCAAACACAAGGTGCACTTCCTAAGATTACCATAATTGATCAAGATAGAAGATAGCAGGAGGAGAAAATAGTGGAAATCCCTAAAGAGTAGGAGGCAAGACAAACATTGATAAATTTGCCTACCTCGGGAACTCCTTCACACTAGCCATTGCAAATATTTGTACCAACATCTAGTACTACAAAAGTTGCAAGGGTACTTCACTATGGAGACACCGAATTAGATGAGGAGATAGTCATACCAGGCTATGACTCCAAAACTATAACCATTGATCAAATAAATGTGGTGCAAGAAGCACTGAATAGGAGAAAAAGAAAAGAGATACTCAAGAAGGAGTATAAACAAAAGCAAACATGACATGAGATTAAGGACATCTTTATGGATGTCTTTAGTTTGCAATCACCAGATGAGTCAAATCATATCACGAAGCAATTGACAAATATTGTTGACCAAGTGACAAATGAAGACCAAGAGACAAATGCAAAACTTATGGAATGGTCTGAAAGAAAATTCCAAGGAAAAGTAAATGAGCAAATATCAAGTCAAATTGCACTTTCCCAGGTTGAATTGGCAAAGCTAATTGACAAAGTGAAAAAGGTACTTGAGAATATATTCTCATTGCACAAAAAGTTGTGTGACTTTTCATACTTCACATAGGAGACTAGCCAAAAGACAATGAGCTTGGAAAGAAATTTAAATATTTCTAGCATGCAGCTACCTAAAGATCCAGCTCAAAGTGAGAAGCATTTTACCCAGATGCTTCACACTCAAAAGAAAATAGCTGTGTTAATAGCAGAAGAGGCCAATATCAAGGCAAAATTGATACAGCTCCAGTCCTCCATTACCCTACATTTAGAAATACTCCATAAAGAGAAAGTCTATGCTGAAACTGTTCTCAAGAAAGACCCTAATCTTTCTACATTAGATGGACTTATTCATCTTGCTGCACAGACTGCCATCCAGCATAAGTCACTAGAAATTGCTTTAAACAATTGGGATGAAGCTCTCAGGATGATTATGGAGGTAAACAACACATTTTTGGCTAAATATGGTCTTAACCCTTAAACATTCTTTGACATAACTGTCAAAAAGGGGGAGAAGAAAAAGAGATATAATAGGGGGAGATACAGATATTATGAAGATGAATTAATGGGGGAGAAAAGATAAAAGTAGGAGCATGATATACAGATAATGGCACAATCAACTCAGAGGGAGTTACAAATTTTTTTGAGGTATATATTGTAAGTTACAAATTTTGATCAAGTTTTCTTTAAACTTTGTATATACCAAATAGATTAGTAAATCTACTCATAAGGTCAGTTAAGTGTTTTTGTCACTCATGTCAAAGGGGGAGATTGTTAACTTCATAATGGTTTTTGACACTTGAGTGCCAATACACTTACCTACTTTCTATATTATAGCCGAGTACACCATGAATGCCGAGCCACAACATGAGCCGAGTTAGGAAAGACTTCAGGTACCGAGTGATCTTCATGTGCCAAGTAGCTTTTAGATGTCAAGTGAAGATCAGGTGCCGAGTAAAGTTCAAGTGCGAAATGACTTTAAGTGCCGAGTAGAATAAAGTGCCAAGTGATATTCAAGTGCTGAGTCATAGATGATGCCAAGTAATATAGAAATAAAACAAGTGTCGAGTAAGCCAGTTTTCCAGGAAACAGCATGTGCCGAGCATCAGTAATGCTTCAGGAGCCGAGTAACTTAGAATATCAGCATAAGAGTTTGTAATTGCACAAACTATGATGCAAACAATTTTTGTAGCCGACATAAGTAAATCTCGAAGGATTAAATGATAAGATCAAATCTTTTATCTTTCCTATGCAATCTACATGCAGCCAATAAGAAAAATGATGAAGGCATGCAACCAATGGAAGAAGTGAAAACAATGAGCAGAAAATAGAGATTGAATATGAATCGAAGATCCATACCTAACCCTAAATCCTCAAATGTCTTTATAAGGAAGACAAAATTTCATTGTAAAATACGAGCGGATATACAAGGGTGTATAAGGAAATCTACTTTCAGAACAAGGGTTATTAGATCACAAAGGATCAAGATTAGAGAAAGCATAACAAGTGCTTGCATTCAACAATCAAGGATTATAGTCTATCAAGTTCATTGTACCTAATACTTTCTAGCAATTGTATTAGAATGAAAATCCTATGGTGATAGGTTAGCTTAACAGCTATTTCGTAGATCCTTTAAATAGGTGATTAAATCCTTTAACAAGGTGAAACTTCATGTAAAGTGTTTGTAAATCCTCTAACCAGGTCACTATTGACACAGTGTAAAGCCTTTAACAGGGCAGGCCTTTAACAGGGCAGACCATCATAAGTGGTTGAACAATATTGCTGCAATAATTTTTGTGGGTATCATCCCCACCCCAGTTTTACCTTCTTATTCCTAGAGGATTTTTGTGTTACCAAATTCTAGTGTTATGTATTGTTGATGCATGTCTTAGTTTCATGTTTACTTGTTGTATTTACATGCATGCAATTTACTTCCACCTAAAAGTTTTATTGGTTAAAAGTGTGATACTTTTGATTCACACCCCCCCCCCCCCCCCCTTTAATAAGTATTCTTCCTATTTGAATATTCTAACAATTGATGGGATGTAAAATGGGGTCGAGGAAACTGTACTAGGGCCATCAATATTCTTTCCTTGAATTTTGAACAATGTCAAGACATTCTAATTAATTAGTCATTCATTGTACATATGAAATGTCATCAAATTATTTTATTATAATTATAATTTACCTATGTGTCAATGCCAATTGTGTCACTCAAGGACTCATCAATGACTAGTTCATCATCCATAGTGTCTCCAACATGAGTGCCAAACATTCATAAGGATCCACATGATGTGCACATGTGACTATGACAAAAAGAAGGCTCCTCCTCAACTAATGGATTGGTGCAATGAATGAGGGTTTCTGTCAAAGCAGTGATAGTCCCTAGAGTACTATTATCTACATGTTCCTTCAGAACTAAAGAAATAATGAAATACTCACCTTGTGGATTGACAATAGGTTCCCTAATTGTATTAGGGTCATGATGTGTCCTCGGCCTCTCAAATGATGACCCCCCACCTCTACCCTGAGAATCTAACATCTTGAAATAATTGAGGATCTCCCTAAGGACAAATTCATAATACAATTTCTTTAATAAA
The DNA here is from genome assembly GCA_028749045.1 of Cupressus sempervirens. Lineage (NCBI taxonomy): Eukaryota > Viridiplantae > Streptophyta > Pinopsida > Cupressales > Cupressaceae > Cupressus > Cupressus sempervirens. The sequence goes on along the minus strand of CM053792.1, from coordinate 267,015,545 downwards.
TACATTGGAACCTCATGATTATTGCAAGGAGGAGCATCAAAGACCATCCACCATCTATCCCAAAAGTTATTTTTAATATCATCATGTATGCATGAGTGGATGGGGAACCTTTTAGTTGTATGCTTAACAATGTCTTGTTCTTTGAGCTTTTTAAACAATACACATATGCTACCTTTTGCTATGTCCTTTTTTCTTACATATTTATAGGATAATTTTTTTGCATAATATTTTCTTTTTTCTTCTTTCTTAACACACGAAATATCCAACTGACCACTAATAGAAGCTACATGGCTCAAAATGGACTCAAGGGAGGATGCCAATCGTGCTCTCATATGATTAGATTTTCCACAAGCTTTCAACCTACTAATGATTGCTTCTATAAAAAAAAAAAATCTCCTTCTATTTCATTCACTATATTATCTTGGGTGCCAAAAGGAGGTCTTTTAATTGATGGAGGTTGTGGAAGTTCTTGCTCTTCTTATGGAGGGCTTTCATTTTGATCTTGTGGAGGGTTTTTGTTTTGATCTTGTGGAGGGCTTTAATTTTGATCTCATGGGTGGTTTTTATTTTGATCTTGTGGAGGGTTTTTGATGAAGGTACACTCTGATACCACTGATGTAGGAACACACACCCATATCAACTCACAATCACAAATGCAACAAGATGGAGACAAAGAGATGAAAATAATGCTTCATAAAGCATCCATTAATACTTGAAATTCATTACAATATCCTCCAAATGAAAGGACTCCAAATTCTTACAATATAAGAGATATTTGCTCACTAATAGCTTCTACAAGAAATTACATTCGAAGAGCTTCTACTTCCCCAACTTCTACTTCTCAATCTTCCTTACAAGAGATTACATTTGAAGAGCTTCTACTTGAAGAGCTTCTATTTGAAGAGCTTGATTACAAATGAACATAAGCTTTCCTTAAATAGGCACTTACCACCCAAGGCATGATTTATCCACAATATTCTAGAATTTCCACAACCTTCTGGAATTTCCACCCAAATACAACTAAGCACCACCATGTGGCCCAATTAAAAAATTACATTTCTTTTGCAGATCACAACAAATATTAAATGCATGATTTAAGGAACCTTCCACAAACTTCTAAGATTCCACCTACACACTTCGATAAATGGAATGACACTATTTATTTATTTTTTCTATTTACACCACCTATGCACCTTGAAAATAGAAATTCCTCTTTTCTCCTTTTTTCCTCTTTTTCAATTTTTTATTATTTTCTTTCTATTTTCGTCACTTTCTTTCTCCTCCACAATTTTTTTTATTTTTTATTTTTCCTTTTTAAAAATTTCCCATGCAAGATGCTCCTGCATTAGACTCCCCTGGTAGATAGAAAAGTGTGTCCCACACTTTGACGCCAAAAGAAAGATATACAACCATCTTCATCTTCACTAAAGGCTTCCACATATTTTTTCCTGATGCATGATGCTCCTACATCCGACTCCCATGGTAGAAAATTTTTCTGAATATGGATTCACAAAATGAAGTGTTGACATTTTTTTTTCCTCTTCCTCCAACACATAGCTGGAACAAGTATTCCATGCCTATATATTTCCTTCTTTCTTCTTTTCCAACACCTAGTTGGAACAACTATTTGCTGCTGAAAATACTCCTTCGCAATGAACTCTATCCAAGTATAACTCTCATCCTTATCCAATCTTGTTGAATTAATCACACTTGTAATAAACCTAGCAACACCATACCAATCTTCCTTTGCATACCACACATGACTAATAAGATCCTCATGCAAACCATCATCAATATCTTTTAAACTCGCCTCAAAGGCAACATCCCATGAGTCATAGAAATTTACCTCTTTCACGTCTTCATCTTTGATTTCTTCTTCTGTGTCTTCAACAAGGGATGTAATAACTTCACTTGCTTGATCTGAAACTAAGGCACTATACTCTTCCACCATTGTTGCAATCTTCAAATCATCTTTATCTATTTCAGATTCATAAATCTTGCCATCTTTATGCTCTTCCTCTTCTCTTTCATCTTTTTCAACTTTAGGTTCGCAAATGATTTCCTCTTCATCTGCTTGCTCTTCTTTTTTATCATATGTTTGATACTCCACTGGATAATCTTTGTTTTCTGCATCCAAATAATTATCAACATCTCTTTTCTGGTAATGTGCTTTTCATTTCTGCAACTCAGCTTCTAATTCATTCACTTGCTTCCACAAATCAACTAGCAATGCTTCTTGATTTCTTTCTCTAATTTTCTCAAGTCGAGGAATCCTTAGAATCCATCCAATCACAAAAGTCATCTTCTTCTTTCTCTTCTCCATAATCAAGTCTTTAGAAGACAAATCTAGTGCAACACAAGAACCTTGTGCAAACTGCCTCACAGTCGGCGATCTGTCTACACAATCAAGAATTTCTTGACAAACTTCACCCAACTCAAGGTCTTGGTGCAAATTGCCTCACGTTCGGCTATCTGTCCACACACTCAGGAACTATCGCTTTGATACCACTGATGAAGGTACACTCTGATACCACTAATATAGGAACACACACCTGTACCAACTCACAACCACAAATGCAACAAGATGGAGACAAAGAGATGACAAGAATGCTTCATAAAGTATCCATTAATACTTGAAATTCATTACAATATCCTCCAAATGAAAGGACTCCAAATTTTTACAATATAAGAGATATTTGCTCACTAAGAGCTTCTACAAGAAATTACATTTGAAGAGCTTCTACTTCCCCAACTTCTACTTCTCAAGCTTCCTTACAAGAGATTACATTTGAAGAGCTTCTACTTGAAGAGCTTCTATTTGAAGAGCTTGATTACAAATGAACATAAGCCTTCCTTAAATAGGCACTTACCACCCAAGGCATGATTTATCCACAAAATTCTAGAATTTCCACAACCTTCTACAATATCCACAACCTTCTAGAATTTTCACCTAAATACAACTAAGCACCACCATGTGGCCCAATTATAAAATTACATTTCTTTTGTAGATCACAACAAATATTAAATGCATGATTTAAGGAACCTTCCGCAAACTTCTAAAATGCCACCTACACACTTTGATAAATGGAATGACACTATTTTTTTTTTTTCTATTTACGCCATCTATGCACCTTGAAAATAGAAATTCCTCTTTTCTCCTTTTTTCCTCTTTTTTAATTTTTTATTATTTTCTTTCTATTTTTGTCACTTTCTCTCTCCTCCACAATTTTTTTTTTCTTTTTTTTAAATTTCCCATGCAAGATGCTCCTGCATCAGAATTAGTTTTCATTTTTATTTTGTTGATCAAACTATGGATTTGGTGGTTGATTATTCACATTTCCTAATAAGAAACCAATTGCATTTTAAATAAATAAACAAATTTGAAGAAAAACTAAAAAAAACATACAAAAAAGGCAAAATCATAAAAAACAATTCAAAAACAATAGTAGAAAACATACTTGATGATCCTTATCTTTGTCTCCAACAATGAGGAGGCATTTTGAGCAGGACAATGAGAAAATTCTTCAACTTCTACAAACTGTGTGTGCTCTGTTATAGGGAAAGAAGGCACTACAAAAAATAAAGAAGAGAAAATGGAATGGGTCATAGGTTTGCAAACCATATATAGAGTTTTTGAAAAGCATGCATGTGCTTTGTCTTGGGCTCGAGCCCAAGCCTAAGTGTGTGCACCCTTTTATAAGTTTTAAAATTTTAGTTGTGTATCATCTTTTTGGCACTGCAACTTGGTACATTTGCCCTCTTACTAGTGGGCTTATTATAGCTTCACAAGTTCTCTTTGCTAATCTCTAGGACAACATCAAGGACCTCGACAAGGAGTAGGAAAAGGAAAGCCTTTGAACAATGTTCATTGAAATAGGTCTCACCTCTACTAATTTTGAAGAACACATTGCAAATGAGGTAGAACTACAAAATTGGAAATTCAATGCTTTTGGGAAGTTTTGAAGGATAGAAGAAGAATTACATGGATAATCAATGGTTTAGTTAGGATTTATTTTGTAAAAAAAATTATCAAAAAGTGTATGAATTTGAAATGTAATGGTTTGAAGCTTTTCATTTCCCTTTTTAAGGGAAACCACAACCATTTTTGTATACTATATATATAGGAAGATGAAAAGTAAAGAAGATACAGAGAATATAATGCAAACTACACTCCTTTTTTGTTGATATTTAGTATTTCAATGGCATGGTGTTTTATTTTGGGCTCTAGTTATTTTACAGTAATCAGATGATGTATTTAATTATTGCTTTCAAAATTTCTATGAATCATAATCTCATTTTCTAGTAAGTGTTTATTGGTTAGCATTACTACACATTACATATTACACACGTCACATGCAAGTAGGAATTGATGTCTGAAGTGATGGATTTTTGGGAAATGTTTCAAATAACATGTCATATCTCTAACATATATGCATAACTGATAAATCCATCTATAGGCTATCCTTTAATGATATTATATCAACCGTTGAATTTTCATTTTGAGCCAAATGTCTTGAACAAAGCCTTGATCTTGTTCAAGTCTCTAGAATGGTGACATGTTTCCATCAACCATGTACCACTTGAAATGGACATTAAATAGATTTCTTTTCATTGACAATGGCATTCCCTCTTCCATCAGCTCTGCATACTATACATTTTTTTTAGTATTGTAAGCTTTCTTTGATATGTTAAAGAATTGTAAAGATTTAATCATCTAAAATAATTGTACTAGATGCCAGATGGATAAATGTGTAGGGACCATCACTTAGCCACTCAACTTATGTATATGAAATTAAGCTTCTTCTTTTGGCATTGCTCATCTCATTTTTGGTAGTCAATAGTCTTGTATACTTGTAGTTTTCATTAAATTATGGTCTAGTTTACTTGGTGTGGTAGATTGGTAGGCATTGCTTTGTAGTTATTATTTTGTAGTCATTGTTTTATAATTAAGTATTTTATAAATTGTGAATCAAGATGGACACTCCAATTTGGTTGATTTGCATTTTGGAAGAGGAATAGAAGGCTTTTTTAGGCAACATCCCTAATGAAAACCTCTTGTCAATTTTGTAATGAGGTTGTTCCCGCTCTGTATTTCATTATTCATGCTATGAAAATAGTTATGTGGTGCAATTTTTGGGGGAATGGGAATCATTATTGTGTCAATATAGACATTACATCTCATTTTCTAGCATCTTTGCTTGACCTCAAAGAAGAAAGGATCGACATTTTGATACTCTTAAGGGAGAATTTTAAAGTAGAATATATGGGGGATAACATTGACATTATTGTTCATGTAGTATTAGGGGTGGGGATTCCTTAGGCAAGTGAAATCCACAAGCTTCTGGAACCTAGCCAAAATGTGGCCCTATAATTATTTTTGTTGGGCTTGAATGCTGGGCAGTTGAAGCACCCTAAGAAATAGGCATGAATTGGCTTGGATTTTCTTCAAAAATGGAAAAATCTAGATGAAGTAGAACAAGACAGCCCATGGCTACAAGAATTCATAGTCTTAGTCGAGTCTTGTACTTTCTATAATGACTAGTATAATAGTACTAGGGTTTTCCCCTTAGTTTGGTTTTACTTTTAATCAAATTACAATCATTGTACATGCATCTTCCTTAGACTTTAATTTTAAAAGAATATCAATGAAAATTTTGGAGTTCAATATAACATTGTATTTTATTGTTATACTTACTTATGCAATGTTTTGGCATTTTCAAAACTTTCCATTAAATTATTAAGAAATAGAATATAACATTTAACATTAAATGAAAATTAACATATTGAGGTTTAAAATTTAACAATTAATATAATTCTCTTACTTCGATGTTTGGTTTTAGTGGTATATAATAATAGAATATGTGGAACACAAATGATAGTTACTCTTACAATCAAATTTAATCCTCCATTGGATGGGCTTGTTTTACAATCAAATTTAAAGTACCATTGAAAATCTAAAATTAGAAATATTATAATTTATTTAAGAACTATTAGTAATAATATTTAAAGTTGATTCTTCCATTACCATTGGATGAACAAAGATTGATGACTCTAGATGTTTTTCGAGCTAAATTTGGCAACAACTGACTAGCTTTTCCAAATGCCTTGGAAAGAAGACACATGGAAAACATGTATCAAGTGTGAAATCACTATGCTCATAGTAGCACCATTTAATCAACTTAGATCAACAACCAGAGATGATTTCCAAGCAAATCTAAGGAATGCTCAACCATTTTTATAAATGCACCTAGAAATAAGACACATGTCAACTATAATAACAAATAAATTAATATTGATGTGTCATTATTGAATTATCTATATTGTAATGACTTTTAAATTTTAATTAAAACTTTATGTATGTTATATAAATTAGAATGATTTAACTATACTATATAAGGTCGTTAATTATAGCGCAATATTGTTATATAATTATTGAAGTAGTTTTCTATGTTCTAACATAATCATCAATTTATTAAACATTTATAAACTACTCTATTTTTATACAAACACTTTGACACATAACATGCTAAATTTATATTTTTAATCATCATCAAAAGTATAAAATAACATTATTATTTTGTTAGTGTAAATTATTTAGTTTAAAATTCAATGCACAAATACATAAATTTTTATTTCATTTTAATTTATTATGAATATGTTATTATTCAATCACAAAATAATTTTTTTTAAATAACACAAATAAGTCAAATTAATTCTTAAAACAAAATACAAAACATCATTATTCAATTTATTTTTAATTATTATTTTTTATCTTTAACAAGTGTTAATACAATGTTGGACTCATTATTGTAATATAATAATAATTAATATTATGATTATAAATTAATATGATACCAAAAGTGTTAATATAATAAATGGTATGCCTCGACTACCATTTGATGAGAAAGGATCAACCACTCAAAATGTATTTTGGGCCAATTTGGGCAGCCCTCAACCTATTTTCCCAAATCACCCTAAAGAGAAGACAAGTGACATACATGTATCACTTGTGACTATTCACTATTCATTTTTATGTGGACAGTGGCCCTGTGGTAAATATCATAGTGATAAGTAGGAGATGATTTCCATAGCTAGTCAAATTGTGATGTGAATATCAGGATTTAACTGTGTGATTTTTTAGTCAAACTTGATGACCCATGTTTCATGAGTAGTGATTCAACATGAATCCATCTCTCATGAGAATAAATGGAACACTTAGCACTCATTGGATCTAGGTGATGCTCACAGGGGTGAAGCACCAGGACTTCCCGAGAGGTCACCCATCCCAGTACTACTCCAGCCTGAGCGCGCTTAACTATGGAGTTTCCTCCATAGTTAAACCCAAAGCTTGCAACCCCATTTGCAAAACCTTTACCAAGTATTGTGCCTTATGAACCATTCATTAGAAAGCCCCTTAAGCTCATCAATTGATAAGTTGGAGATGATTTCCACAGCTAGTCAAATTGTGATGTGAATATCAAGATTTAACTGTGTGATTTTTGAGTCAAACTCGATGACCCATGTTTCATGAGTAGTGATTCAACATGAATCCATCTCTCATGAGAATAAATGGAACACTTAGCACTCATTGGATCTAGGTGATGCTCACAGGGGTGAAGCACCAGGACTTCCCAGGAGGTCACCCATCCCAGTACTACTCCAGCCTGAGTGCACTTAACTACAGAGTTTCCTCCACAGTTAAACCCAAAGCTTGCAACCTCATTTGCAAAACCTTCACCAAGTGTTGTGCCTTATGAAGCTTGGAAATTTTGTAGTTAAGCGCGCTCAGGCTGGAGTAGTACTGTGATGGGTGACCCCCTAGGAAGTCCCAATGCTTCACCCCTGTGAGCATCACCTAGATCCAATGAGTGCTAAGTGTTCCATTTATTCTAATGAGAAATGGATTCATGTTGAATCACTACTCATGAAACATGGGTCATCGAGTTTGACTCAAAAATCACACAGTTAAATCCTGATATTCACATCACAAATATCATAGTACCATGCATAACTTGATGACAAGGAATCATTTACATTGTACGAAAAAAGAAACAAGTCGACCACCATTTGATCAACTTAGATCTATTACTCCAAATGAATTTCAAACCGATTTTGCCAACAATCAACTTGTATTCCCATATTTCCTAGAAAGTAGAGATGAGGCATACTTGATATAACATCTACTGATCCATCAACATCCATTACACACTATTTGATCAATAAAGATCAAATGGCCCTAGTCGTATTTCAGACCAATTTCAACAAGAGTAGTCTTGCTTTCTCAAATGTCATGGAAAGAAGACACATGTCATACATGTAATAGGTGAGAAAGAAGACACATAGTATTAACATGGACCTTGGTGGGGTGATGGAACATGAAAAGAGGAGATGATTAATGCACCTACCACTGTTGGAGCATCAAAGATTGACATCTCAAGATTTATTTTGGGCTGATTTTGTCTACCCTCATATTTTTTTCAAAATTGCCCCAAAAAAGAAGTCTTGAGAAAGAAGTCACTGACTCTTCAGAAAGTACCAAAAATTAATAGAGTTAATCCTAAATTATAGTGTAATGTCATACGTTTATGGTTTCACAATTAATTATAATACCAGTTGTCCACTATACAATGCATGTAAGAATAATATCAAACACATTCTCGAATCTATCAATTTTAAAAATTGTAAAGTTTCTTTTGTGTAGACCATAAGGTTTAGTTTTCATTGTTTAATCGTGGATCTCTACACAAACTACTAATCCAAGATTCGGTAAAAGTATTGGAACATTAGAAAGGGTTTATGAATCATAGTTTGTAAGTATTCCCTTGTCCAAAATTTATAATGGTTTGTGCCAAAACTATGATGAAAACAAAAAGGAAATTGTCAATCAAAATATACAGGAGGTAATTTTGTCAATCACACAGTGAGTTTGGTAGACTATTGGACCCAAGGTATGAAGCATAAAATCCAATCCACATTGACTTAGAAAATTTGGCACAAACATATGACAACTTAGGACTAGGTTAAAAAACATTATTATATCAGAGAGTTAGTAGATGAATTCAATCTACCTCATGATCATACACCTTCTTATGAATTGGATAGCTTTTGCAATGGGTTCAAGATATTGTATCTCTCTTATCAATCTATTTTGGTTTGGAAATTAACAAGAAAATGGGTGCCACTGTTCTAGAAATGATTTTCAATATTTATTATCTAAAACAACTAGTAAGATATAATTATATTGTGAACATTGTACATGTCACATGCAAAAAACATTTTTTAATAATTAAAAGAGGTTTAGATCTACTATCAAAGAAGATATTTAGATACATGACCTACTTATGCTATCTTCTTTTATCAAAGCATCGTCAAATTTTTGAAACAAACAAGCTTCAACTTAAGTTTGATAAACCAATATTTGAATGGATGAATGTGATTAGGATGGATGGTCCCCAAGGGAACTGACACCACTTTGTAGACTTATTTTTGGCACCACTTTATCATAAAATAAGAGGCACTTCAATGCCTAGATTGCATTTGGCTCATAAATGTTTAATTCAACTAGAAGTCACAATTGGTTGATTGGTACTTTATAGACGAGTATACTATATTAAGATTTTATGCTTCAATTGTAGAACCTTACAAACTTCCAATACATGTGACAAAGAGGGTATTTTCTCTAGAATATGTATGGCAGATGGAAAGCATAGATGTATTCTTTCATGGTTAGCAAAAGAAAACCATTTATCCTTCCTTTCCTATAAGATAGGGAGGGTTCACATTTGAGAGAAGAGAACTCAATGTGACCTACAAGAATTTTTTACAGTTTTAAAATTTGATGTTATTAGACACTTATAGTACTAAACATAATTACCAAAAAACTTGTACATAATGGGAACTCCACAATAAAACGTTAACATGAGAATATTTCATTGATTGAAAGCTTTAAAAACATGGACTCATGCGAAGATTTCAAAATAGAGATGGAGAAATGTGCCAGTGAAAACAATATTTCAATACAAGCATTATCAAAACAAATTAAAGAATTGCACAAACATAAAGAAAAAGTACCTCCCATGACATGCTATGGTTTCTACCAAATAGTGGATCATCCAAGTAAAAAACATCTTCCAAACACCATAAATAAAGATTGTGGAGCTACACATTGGTCTCGATAAAAAAAAAAATCTTTTTGGGAAATGAGGAAGAATCTCAATAATCCTAAAACCTCTACAGGTTTTGAAGATTTACTTGAGGATGAAACATTTAGAAAATTATGGGATAATGAGAATCCAGATACAGTAGTAGCATAACATGATGCACATGATGAAGATGATAAGTATGAGTTTTCTAAGGATCCTAAATCCACCACCACAAGCACTGCCACTGATTCCACTAAATCCACTATTCCAACTACTACTAATAGTAGTAGATTTGATTTAATTGAACAACACATTGTACTTAATCAACTGATAATGGAAAATTATGGCATTGTGACAGATATGATAGAAAAAATGGGTTATCCAGGTGATGGTTGATTGGGCACAACAATTCAAGGAAATTGGTATTGACTCCTAATGCTAGAGCCACTGAAATCTAGTCATAAACTAGTCATTGGAGATGAGTCAAATGTCCCATCAGGTTCTTCAAAAAAAGGTGATCCCATGTTATTATTCATCTAAGGTGGAATTATAACCACCCATGTTGTTTCATCTTCAAAAAGTATGATGCAAAAAAGAAATTTTTGTTCGAATACTCATATTAATACAATGCCAGTCACATTTCCCTCGGGACAAAACCTTCAAAATAGTCTAAAAACTCTACTTGTTAGTGGCAATGGGGTAGGATTAGGAAGGAGTGATGTTGTTGGTAATCCTCAAAATACAATTATTACAACCTTAGTCATTGGTGGAGATACGTGCAATGTTGTAAGTACTCTTTCTCCTTTCAAACATCATATTGTATCAATAGACCCAAATCTTCAATTCAATAATTTTTTAACAAATTTTCAAGAAACCACAAAAATGAATACAAAAAAATAATAAGACATTCAAAAAGGATGTATTTGAGGTGGCTCATTCTCAAGAGCCTACATCGAGTAGAATATTTCCAACATATAACACAAATAAAGAAATGGATTTTATGATTGTTTCTCCCCCATAGCCAAATAATAATCCACCAATGAGTGAGATAAATCCACCTAATTTTCATGTTAGCACATTATCTATGGATTTCTTCAAATTCAAAATGTGGACAAAGTCAGTGTGGAAAAATATCAATTTTATGGTCTACAATTCACTATTCAAGATGGAGAAAGAGAAAAAAGAGATGGAGAAGAAAATTGAAAAGTTAAAAGAAAACTTGGAAAGTGAAAAGGCAAAGGAGAAAGAAGCAGATAATAGGTGCAAAGAAATAGAGAAAAAGATTACAAGTTCTTCCTCTCAAGAAATAAGTGCATAACCTTAGCTAGAAAATATGGAGGCATAAATGAAAATTTTGAAGGAACAATTGGAAGAAAGCAATAAAAAGGTAAGTGATGTAAATGTATAGAGAGAAGCAGAACTCAAGAAGTTAAAGGAACAATTGGAACAAAGAAATAAAAAAATTACTGATACTCTAAATCATGTTAATATGGATGCAAATGTAAAATCCAAAAAACTTAGGGACAAATTGCAAGAATCCAATAAACAACTTGAAGATGAAAGAGCATCTGCAGTAGATATTTTCAAAAAGTTGGAGTCTAGTGGACATACAATTAGTAACATAAATAAGGAATCAAACAGTGAGAGGGAAAAAGAAAAATAATGGGAAGAGAAAGCAAAGGAAATAAAGAAACAAAGTTAAAATTAGGTGTCACAAATGGTGCAAGAGGTACAAAAGGAAAATAAAACAATCACAACCTATGAGAATAACTTGTTTGAGTCAAATTAAAGAAAAAAAAACTCAATCAAACTAATTAAAGAAAAAATATGGGGCAAAATTATGGAAAATACTTATAGGTTGTGTGGTTGGTTTGAATTGTAGCATTAAAGTTTTTTGAGTTCTTTGTGAGAGTATCAAAGTGAAGATTCAGAAGAACAAAAACTTTTTACAACTTGAGAAGACTATAAGAAAGATTATACACATAATCAACATATATAGTAAAAGTTATTTGACCAACAAACAAGTTCCTGAAGTCATCAGCTATTATTCAAAAATGCCAAAGTATAAGGGAAGGAGAGGAATATTTGAACTCAATTGGGAGAAAACTCACCAAGATGGATGACAAAGAAAAATTAATGATAAGTCTTGATTTTCCTAATCCTTTCCCTAGTAATTCATCAACAATGTTTGTTGGAAGGGAAGCTTACCAAAAAGAGTTTGAGGCCAAAATGTTATTTGAAGTAGTCAAGTTTTCTCAAGATTCAACTCCTGAAGGTATTTTGAATTACATTAAACCATTGGCAAATCTGAATGCACTATTGGATGTAGCATTTCTTTCAATTAAATCTTCTAACTATGAAAGTCTAACAAAGTTAAATGGCATCTACTATAACATAACAATTGTTCAAACTCCAAATGAAGCATAATTCAACATCCTTAAAAAGATGACCAAATATTCAATCATAACATAAGACATCCATAGAGTATGTGAAACCTAGAAAGTGATTTTATTCATCTTTGTAGTGTTTACTTTATTTCTACTTATAATTGTTTGATATGAGTTTAAAGTTTGAACTTTGTTTCTTGAACACGATAAATGTAGCAGAATCCAAATGTTATTTTTCTTAATAGGCATGTCAAATGCAAAGGAAAAAAAAATTGATACTGAATTTGATGCTACTCTAAGACTCTTCCCATGGGGCAAAATGAACTAAAGCTATTGTTTCTCCCTTACTTCTATATTTCTATAGAAGGGAATTCGTGGTCATTTGTTAAATGTAATGGTTGTAAATTTAGTACTTATAACTCATGATTATGTAATTGGGTTTTCAAATTTAACTTTTGCAACATGACTTCACTAAATTGTATCAATTATCATGAAAAAAATTAGTGAGAGTGAATATAAATTTTATCATTAGAATTGCTATATTTTCATAAAATTTATCAAGGATTGTACCATAACAACGTATCATATGAGCATAATAGTAATGATAAAATTTGAATGAATCTTGATTCATGGCATCATCTAACCCAAAATGTACAATTTTTTTGACATTAGACATTTATAAAATGATATAACTTATTATGCATGATAAATGAATCATTATTTGATTCAGAGAATATTGTCTAGAATCCAAAATGTAGGCAATAGTAATTACTAATAAGCAATGAATTCATAGTTGAGACATCGTACCATAATGATTAAACTTGACATAGCATCTCATCATCTAAATCTTTGGATTCCTCACCATCAAGTTTAAATAGTTCTTCATTATGCTCCATGTTTTCTTCATTTTACATACCTTCACTTATCTGATCCTCAACTTCAACATCAATGTTACCAATACTAGTACCACTACTTGAGTTAGTGATATCATTGTTTAAAATATTGCCCAAACCTCTTCTTTGACATTTATTCCTCTACAATTTTAGTGTCCTTTCATAAGGAAAATTATTGACTTCATATTTGGATGTATACAACCTTTAAAAAATTTCCAAATTCTTGTCTATTTTATTTCTTACCTTTGACTTAAGGAATCTCAAAGCACTAAAAATTCTCTCATCCTCTATAGACCCCACTATCATGGTAAAAAATAATTCAACAAGCTTAAAAATTTCTGATATTGAATCCCACAACACTTTGCTTTGAGCTAGATTTCTCCAAAGTTTGGTTACCAGTATTTCTTCTCTAGGGTTCTACATAAGATCATATTGCTCCATCATTGTAATGGAAAAATGAAAGGATTGTTCTCTCAAAAGAGATTCATCTACAACTCTATTTATTACTACCCCATTGATTTGTTTGCTTTTACAAAATTGATCTATCAAAACCAATAACTTATCTCTAAAATGTTTAGGACTTCTTAAAATCCAATAATGGGGAAACATAATATACATTGATTCAAGTAATTCATGTCAAGGCAATTTTTTCCTAATTTTTGAGGAAATATCATAATAAATATCCTTCATAGAATCTATTACATACACAACAATATGTTCAAACACTTCCTTTGTAATATTTAATCTTGGTTGTGTGGGTATGTTTCCTTTTCTTGTGGACATGGGCCTTCCATAGTAGTACATTGGATTCTCAACACCTCATATATTGGCACATAAATCCCCCTTTGCATCCATATTTAAAAAGTTATGAACATTATCTAAATTTGTGATTCTCATTCACCCTAAAAGTTTTTTATCCACTTAAATGAATTTGGATTTCTATAGAGATTATTGAGGGCCATGCATGTCATTTTACATAGTGTATTATATTATGCAATATGCATAAATCTGTGTTGGATATTCTTCATTATATTTCTTATATCCTCTAGCATGGGGAGAATGGTTAATAATGTTAAGAGTTTCTCTTCATTACTTGAATTTTCAAGTAGCTCACCATATTTCTATTGACCATATTGATTGTCGCTAGTTGACTCCATTGTACCAAACAATGATGGGTATTTACAAAAAAACTCAATAAGCTAACCCATCCAAAGAGATTCTTTTGGTATTAATATCCCAGCTAAGAAGATTTCTCATTATTTAGTCCCTTGGAAAACTATTGAAATTCCCTCAATCATTTAGGACTTTGACAAAAGTTCCTATCGATCTCTTTGATTAAAATTCCAACTCTGTATATTTTTGGAGAGTTACTGACAATACCAAAAGCTAGATTCATTATGTGGGTCATGTAATGAATGCCAACAACTTAAGGTGCAATAATATTTTTTAACTTTGTAACAAGACCATTCTTGTGGCTTTGCATTACTGAAGCTCTGTCTTATCCAACACACATCAAGTTTTGGGCAATTGTCATTTCATCTATACCTGCATTTTCAATTAGAGAACTCTTTGCTAGTTCCAATAAAAATTTTGTTGTGTATTTATCCTTAATTTTAAGAACTATTAATAGATTACATTGGCATACAAAATTATGTACTCTGTGTGTGTGTGTGTGTGTGTGTGTGTGTGTGTGTGTGTGTGTGGATACCTAGGAAGTATTATCTATTTCTGTCACCCCATCTAAAGATAATGCAATGAAATTGGACTCTTCAATTTTTTCTTTGATATTTTCCTATTCAACCTCAGAAAGATAACTCACCCATTCACATATGCTATTTACTGACCAATGACTCCTTGGATAATAATAAACTTTCACAAAGTGTAATAAACCACTCAATGATGGGTAGTCTTTCATGGTATGCCCTTTGCTCAAAATATAGAAGACAACACTTAACTGAAGAACTTTACCCATTTCTTCAACTTCCATTTCTTTTCCAAGAAGAGATTCAATGGAGCCTTTTACTTTAGTAGGCTTTGTTTGTATTTTCTTGTCAAATTCTAAGATTTCTACATTCTTAACATGTTGAAATTCCTCCCTTTTTTTCAATCTTATCGCTGATTTTTCCACTCCATCTATGATTTTATTCTCATAAACTTTACCCCTTTTTTTTCTATGGTGTCAAGTCTTAGCTACAACCTCTCTTCCTTTTTATTTATCCTTGTGCACTTTGTACATATGTATTCTACTAGAGGCTCACCCTCATTCGGATTGTGTATAGGTTCAATGAATGGATATTTTTCTCCAAGGGCCATTAATTTTGAAAGTTCCTGATTGATAGATCCCATTCCAATCTTTTTTGGATTTTGCATTAGTTTTTACATCATATTTCCTTTTTCCCTATTCTAGTTGTGCACCATCATCATCTTTGGAATTCTCATCTAACTCTACTATATTATTCATGCTACTATGGGTATTGACCTGAGGATCTTGGCTACTTTGGGTATTTACCTAATATCTTCTTCAATTTCATCATGATAGAAGATATCAATTTTGCCAACTTTTGTAGTATGTGCCAGTGGAACTAGTAGAGGTAATGGTTGTGAATCTTGCAAATGTACTTGTGATGTTGTAGCTTCCTAATTTTGGCCACTAACATATGATAACAAGGTTTTGTGAGTGCATTTGGCTAGACTTTCTTGACTTCCACCACATGTAGGACTCTTATCCTTGTTCATGTTCAACATCTACCAAGAAATATAGGCTGCCATAAAATTCAAGTTGTTCAAAGAGTGGCAGTCAACTATACTCTTACATATATTTATCTAAATAGTATTCGTTGGTTTTATGACCTACACTATAAAATATAGATGTCCTAGGTCTCCATAGTTAGTACATCACTCAATGGTACTAGGTACTAGTCTCAATTGGTAATTGACCACCAAGAGTCTAACTTGTATCTACTATACAAGAATGAACTAAAATTATAGAGAATAGACAAATTGAGCTACTCACCTTTGCCTAAATTGTAGTCATCACACATCAAGGATAATTTTAGTGGCTAATATTCGCTAATTGACTAATCTCAACCATGGGGGACCCTAGATTTGGCTAAGATTTTTTCACTTTTGGGGTGTCCATGTTGCCAACACTTTACCAAAATTAAGTCCCATGCTTAGTCTAATTGCCAATAACAATACAAAAATATGTATATTTAGTGATGACTTCACCAATGGAATCTAATTTTTCTAGGTAGTGATTTAAATATATTCGCCTATAATTTTCAAGGCTTATCTTAATTGATGGTCATATTTGTCAATATTTGGTAACAATTTAAGTTATACTATAGATTAAGTATTTAGATTTGACATGTGTCTCTATTCTGAAGACTTTTCATGAAACTTTTTATCCTTTCTCACTTTTCTACAAAATAGGGAACTTTCTTCAAAATTTGGTATCCTTTGAAAAGTTTGGCTTGAAATAGGATTTAGGTAATTGTTCTAGGATCATCTAATGGTTAAAAATAATAGAGGTGCTTTCTCCAAAGCACCATTTAATAATTTGGAGGGAAATTGTAATCATAAAAGAGGGCTAAATTTAATCGTAAAATTTGATAATTAATTAGGCTCCGTATAATAATAATAATAAAATCATTGTTTCTAGGTAAGTGTACTTTTTTCCATGATTTTCATCAATAATGAAAGATTTGCCATGATTTTGCAAAGTTCTCATATGATTGAAAAATAATCGCCAATAAAATTTAAAAATTTCCTACTTAAAAATAAAAAATTTCCAATAGAAAATAATTTCCCCCCCCTAAACTAATGTTCAATTCACCAAAATTTTATACTTTTTTTTCTAACAAGGGTTTCTTAAAGCTATCCCTGGTCACACTCACCACTCACTTGGCAATAATCTGAGTAGTTTGAGAAATTGAGACTTTGATATTGATTGGAATTGAAATAACCTACTAACCTATGAATGTATTTATACTTTTTTGGAAAATTTGGTAGGAATATTATAGCGAATACAAAATATTTGGTGAAGCCTACATAGTAAAAATATATCTTCTTGAATTTCCAAGGCGTATATGATTTTGTCCATTATATGGCCATACATAATATAGTTGGAAAAATTGAATTAGTGTGTGACATGCATCCACATATTTGTGGGGCAAATGTTGTCCCTATCATAAAACATTATTTTAATTTCAAGGATGAATTGAGGTTGTCCAAAACATTCTTCTTTAGAAATCATGGGTGAATGTGTTTAATTTATCATGTGCAAAAAAAAATTTTGACTGGCTATTTCATTTCAAAAGGAGATCCGATGGCATAAATTTTGTGGCGATGGAATTAGGGGTGTGACCCATTTTTGGTAAACTTGGGGTGATGCACCATACCACATATGTAGAAAAGATTTGTCAAACTGACATTGGTCAATGAGTGAAATTCATCAAATGGTGAATATTTACCACTAAAGTGAACTCTAATTTTGACTTCATGAAATCATAGAGAAAAGAACGACAAATACCATTTTTGTAGCTACACATTGAAGATAAATATCCTAACCCAACTCACAACCAAAATGAACAAAATACTGTGAAAAATGAACCCATAAAAGGAAATACATGCATAATCATTAATGCACAAACTCTCTGAACTCATGCCAAATTGCTTCATATGCCTCTACCAGGATGTTTGAAAACATAAGTAATTATAAATCTTTAACCATGTATTATATAGAATTTAACTCTTGAAAAATATATTGTATAGGATGATTTTTTGAAAAAAAGAAGAAGTAATAAATAGTATTATATGTTGCTAATTTGATTATATATTTTAAAGATTTCTATTAAATAAAAATTATACAAGATTATGATTGTAATAACTCTAGGTCTATGGATTAATAAAAATTGGTGATCAAATGTTAATATGATGTTTCATCTTGATTGTAATTCATCAATGTAGTGTTAGTTTTTTATTACAAAATAAACAGATTTTGAAGAGATCCAAAACCCTCTAATAGAAAGTATTAGCAAAATTAAAATTAAATGATAGAACCCACTCTTAATATAGTATTGTTCGAATAATAGTATGGCCATTGTAGACACTTTAAATTTGACTAATGTGCATGGTCATTCAAACGATTGAGATCCTCCTCTAGTCCATGGGGCTTTCATGTGAACATTTCTGATTAATGTATGCAATAACTCTCATGGTTGAGATCTTCCCTCATTGTCGCCTAATGATATATAGATTTTCATAGAAAATAAGAAATACAATTGATATATCTAGTAATTCAGACTTTCCTTCTCCACATATTAATAGATGACACTATTCTACGAATATTTCAATCCTTGTTAGTGTATGTTGTAATCCTCCCCTGTGACTCAACGGATGGGACTCTCATGTGGACACTCTAGACCCACTAATGTTTGGACCGTTCACATGATTGACTTGCCGCTTAGTGACTCAAGCAACTCCTTACAATCGAAACAAACGCCACTGCGAGTACAGTTCAAAGGTTGACAAATTCAGGGAGTGCAACTAGTTGCTAAAATATTGAGTGGACAACCGTTTTCTCACGTTGCCCTTAATTTTGTATAATCAATCCCCACCTGCCATTACTGAATGTGTACGTAATGAACAGCTACAATCTTGTTGACCACAAATTCATCCTTCAATAGGCATATGCTAGTCTGCTAATAAAAATCCCAACTTCATTGCAAATCATATTCTCACATGATCTGCCTCCAAAACCGAGGCAAAGTAATCCAGAGCTGAAATAAGGCGAAAGAGAGTTCAATGAAGGGCTATAATATCTCCCCGGCATTGGCAATGCAATTGTTGTTACTCTTGATAAGCAACTTTGCCACCCAGATCAGATCGGATGGGGTGTGGAGACGGAGACCCGTTCATGGTATGGTGTTCCAGAGACGAATATGACGAGGGTAGTGCGTTTGAGAGCAATCTGATTAGGGCACTAAATGATCTCGTCGACAACACGCCCGGAACGGGCTTCTATGCGACATCATATGGAAACATTTCTCCCAACAAGGCCTACTCCATCATCCAAGAGCCCTGCTGCATTTAATGCTTCTCTGGGAACGCTTTTGGTCAATTTGTCTACGCTGGCTTCTTCCCAGGGCAATTATAATGGATTTGCTGCTGGATCCGTTTATTACTCCGTTCCCGCACAGCAAAAGTTGGACACTTACGTGATGTGCTCCAGGGGATCTGTCTCCCCACAACAGCGGGAAATGCTTGTCAAGGCAATACGAGGGACTCAACTCATCAGC
The DNA here is from genome assembly GCA_028749045.1 of Cupressus sempervirens. NCBI lineage: Eukaryota > Viridiplantae > Streptophyta > Pinopsida > Cupressales > Cupressaceae > Cupressus > Cupressus sempervirens. The sequence continues at coordinate 266,995,824 of CM053792.1, read as the reverse complement.
GCAGGCTTACGATAAAAGCTGCACTACTCGTTACAGATCAACTGAAGTGGATCAAGCAGCTCATCGTGAGATTTCTATATCTTTTCAACTCATTTGACTTGAATGGAAAGCGATTAAATTAGTTAGATATAGTTTCTAAGTTCCATTGTCATGTGAGTATCTGGAATTAGAGGAAAATGTAAAATTGAATGTATTTCTGAATTCGCTGCATATACTATTTTTCATTAATTTCATCTAAACGATAGATCAGTTTAGCATTAATCAGAAAACATACCCAGCAAATCTCAAAATGAATCATAAAAAACTATACCAACCAGGAATTATATTGTAACGCTCTCTGTGCAGATAAATCGGCAGCAGAGAAAGTGCCCATGTAGTGGGGACTCATTGCAGGCGTGTTTCTATACATCTTTTGTCATGACTCATTATTTTCGACATGTTTTTATTATGACTTAGTATGTTATTTGATTTTTTGACTAAGACTATGATTGACTTTGTAGGACTCGACTTGAGTTGAATACCTTAAAAACTTTTATTGTTGATATTAGTGGAAGGGTAATTTAATTTAATAATCATTAGAATAGTCGCAATATGTTGAGCTTATGAGATTTCAACATGATGGTCAAAATTGTGATTTCATTTATATGTTTATATCTGATAATGTATGTTGAATGTTTTAAAATTTGAATTTAAGATATTATTTATTTATTATGATGATGACATTACTGACGCATTGGGTGATGTTGAGTTTGCGAGTGTGCAAGTCTTGAAGGCGGAGGGGTGGTTGAGGTAGAGGAGTTTAGCTCCTCGGCAAGGTGGTCCGAAATTTGTTTGGTGTAGTCGCGCGCGCGCACACACATAATTTTATTTAATTTTAAATTAAGTGTTTTGACTTTTAATTATCTAGATGGATTAAAACATTATATATATATATATATATATATATATATATATATATATATATATATATATAGCATAAATGATTAAATGAAAAGATTTAAATATTATTTTTATTTATGTTATAAGTTTAATCTTAATGGTTCATTAAAGAGTTAAATAGATAATAGATAGTTTGTTTTAATTTTCAAATTATGGAAAAATGTTGAAGTGGTCATGTTTTAGATAGAGATTAATTTAGTAAGGAAGGGAAAGTGTTAAATTAAGAAGAAAGGTGGTAGGTAAGGATATATATATATATATATATATATATATATATAGAGAGAGAGAGAGAGAGAGAGAGAGAGAGAGAGAGAGAGATGGCACTAATTTGGAGGAAAAAGATGTTTTTCTTGGAAGGAAATCTCTGATTTTTCCTATGGGAGAGAGATGAAATTTGGAAAAAAGTGTGAAACACGATTGGGAAAAGAGGAGAGAAAACATGATTTCTAAAAAGGGAGAAAGATATTTTTCTAAAAAGGAGGGGGGACGTTTTTGTGGGAAGAGGGGAAAGAAGACTGAATTCCATTTAAAACAAATAACACAGGAGAAGGGAGGAAAAAGTTTTATATGTTAATCTCTCTTTCCATCATTGTGGAGACAACAGTTGGACTTGAGAGGATATGGCTCGGATTGTAAAGAGAGGGAAGGAGTCAAATGTTTATTGCTGAAATTAGAAGCTAGGAGAGGGATAGCAATTTAGTAAACCTGTTGTTTGCCAAGTTGTTGGGAGACTCATCTACCCTCAACAAAAGTATTGACTACAAATCATCAAGTTCCCATTTGCATGATAAATATAATTCATTTTATGTTTGATAGATAAGGTTAATAATAAATTGTTTATTGTTGATAGAGAAATGTTTTGTTTATTATTGTTTTTGCTTTGATGTCTAAAGAAGTCTTATCCTATCGGTTTGTTGGAAGCATTGCAGTTTGTGTAGTTAAAAGGATCTTTTTAAGCATTCCTTAGAAAACATATCTAAAGACTATCATTTCAAAACATTAGGAAAACATTTTCAAGAAAATTTTCAGCATTAAGAGAATAGAGTGTGTGTGTGTGTGTGTGTGTGTGTGTGTGTGTGTGTGTGTGTGTGTGTGTGTGTGTGTGTGTGTGTGTGTGTGTGTGTGTGTGTGTGTGTGTCTATATAGTTTGAAAAAATTGTACCTTTAACTGGTTGTATGATTGATCTAGCATGTATATTCAGCCAATGTCTATTCATTCTCATAAATAGGTGTTATAGTGTAGTATTTTTCTGGTGTTAGAAATGGTAGTTCTTAAATTAAAAGACTTACTAAATGTTGTGCATGAGAATGTTAAATCATACAGAAACTAGAGACTAATGCAAATTTGATATCACTAATTCCAGCATACCAACAGTGTGAAATTAAGCAAGAAGTAGTATCAAAATAGTGCATGATGAAAATACCTGATAATGTCAAACTATGTAAAAAAATGGGTGTAATTGCATTCTTGTTTTATGATTAAGGAATGGTAAAAGGAGTAGGCATATCTATTGCTAAATAGTAGAAAAATTTACATGGGAAAAGAAGAAAATTTTGTAACTTGTAAAGCTTTTCTCAAAAACACGTATTCTGTACATATTTGTTCAGTTAAGCCCAAGTATTTTGGAATGGTGTCTATGTTTGAAAAATATTATGGTGTAGAGTTTTTGGGTTGAGCTATAAGTGGTTATTCTTTTCCTTGTAGAATTTAGTAAAGAGCAAAACTTAGGATTTTTAAATCAACCCATGTGAAGGTGGAATTTACTTTTTAGAATCAAATTATTTTAATTAATTAATTTAAACCTATCAACTTTTAGACTACTGCTGAATTAAGTAACGGTTCTTTGTGTGTGTGTGTGTGCGCGCGCGCGCGTGTGTGTGCGCATGAAATTTGTATTCTTGGTATTCTTGTAGTTGAAATTGTTCTAGTGGAACTAAAAAAAAAAAATTCTTATAAAGTAAATGTTTACTTTATTGAATGAATTTCGTTCTTAAGGGATACATTGTATTTTGTTGGAGGGGTGTTGAATGTGGAATCAAAGAGGAGGGTAATTATTGAAATTTTGTGTTAATATTCCTTACACATTACCTACCAATCTTTTATGCTAAACTGGTTCATGATGCTTGGCCAAGCTCGGTAAAACATTTATGCATATGATTGAAATGCATTGGTTATTTTACATTGTTTTCCCTCTCCCACATCCTTGTGTATGTTTCTACTAGGCATGTGTGTAAGTAGATTAGGCACAAAGGTTGCACCAAATCTTTTCGATCTAATTGTGCCAAGTTGCTAGCCTTCTTGTGCTAGGGTCGGGTAGTTCTCCTTGACCAGGAGAATCTCAAGGAGCTAACCACTCCATGGTTGGGCAATAAAAGTGTCTGGACCACTCTTTCGTCTCATGATAGCAGATGGACATTGTTATGATGGCTCGAAGATGAAAGTACATGTAGATGGACACTAAGTTTCAATGGCATGTTAATTTTATATGATTATGTTATATATGTTTTTATATCATACAATGAGTTGATGTTATAATCATGTTCGACTTGCAGGATTTACATAGTCTTGACAAAAGACATCATGTTCACCTGATTCATTTCCAGCATTTATACTTTGTTTTGTATATGGTATCGATATGTGGATGACTTTGTATTATCAAGTGTATTTAGAGAAATTGGTGATATGTAATAATGATTGTGATTCCAGTTATTCTTGACTAATTGTTGATATGTGTAGATTTCCATCTAGAAATGGACATTGAATTATATAGTTATGTGACTTAAATCAACTTTTGACTTTTCAAATTCCATATATATTTCTGCATCTTAAGGTTGTTTTCATAAGTGGCAAATGTTGTCGACCTAGGATTTTACATCTTTGGATTCATATGTTCATAATTTACGAGCTCTTCTATCTTGAATGTCAGATAAAAGGCTCACAATGATTCACAAGTTTTAGAGCTATTTATTAGTGGTAGCTAATTTACTAGCTTGCCTTGAACAATACTTTTCTTGGGAATGTTCATTGTAAATTAATAAGTTTAACATACAACAAATTTCTAAAGTCACACGATATTGTTTACTTTAAATAAACAAAGATCAATTTTGATCAATAGAAAAGAAAAAAATTATGTATAATACAAATGAAATATATATTAGTATTGATCTTTTGATTTAATCTTTTTAAAGATTGTGAATGATTAATAAAAAAATTAAAATTTTAACTTAATATTTTTTTATTATTCATTATAAACTTTTAATGTAATCAAATTTCCATAATCTATTAGAATGTCATATGTATCTGGATTTGATTATGGTAGAGTTCCATCATCAAATTGAAATGTTGATGCTAAAAACTCTAACACAATCAAATCCTTAAAAATAATATTATAAATTTAATTTATATTACCATATTATATAATTTTTTATTAAAATTTAATAGTTATTCTTCAAAATTGAACTTATCTATTCATATTACACAATGCTATTTTCCCAAATTCTTTATAAGACTATCTTTCCTTACTTTAAAAAGTTAAACTTGATAAAATGACATCTATATTTTAATATCCATTTATTTCTATCATTGATAAGCAAGATTTTTGTTATAATCAACATGTGTGAGAATATGTATTCCTCATTCTAGTGTACCAAATACACAAGTTTATGATTATAGTCATACAGTTCAAATAGTTGGCTTCTTCAAAATTTAATGTTAAAAATGTACAACAATATAATTTGTAATATTTTTTTTTTCTATTAATAATGTGTCATCCTTTGATAGTGTATTCTCTTTTGGCTACTCATTCTCTTTTTCTAGAATATTTATAACCATTATAATTTGTAATGGTTTTTTTTTTCTATTGAAAATGTGTCATCCTTAATGTGATTGTGTATTCTCTTTTGACTACTCATTCTCTTTTTCTAGAAGATTTATGTTATGCACAATACATTTAGGTAAATCATATACATACCAAAATCATAATGATAAAAAGAAACATATTGTTGCAATAAATTTTGTTATTCTATTTTAAATTTGTTTTTCAATTGTATTCATATTTAGTTTTTTTTGTGCAATGATCAATATAATAACAATAAAAATTTGTTTCTTTATTATTTTTTAGTTTATTCAAGAAATAATTAATTCCTAAAACATTTCTAATCAAAGCTAGAAGTTTTAGAAAGAATTGTCTTTATTTTATAAAGAGTGAGAATGGAGAAAATATATGTGAAAAATATAGAGCAATTGAAAGTCTAATATTGTGGGAGAAACGATCAATCAAATTTAAATAATAAAATAATATTTCTTTTGAATATAGAATTTAAAAATCTCTCCATTTCAAGATTTATTGGAGCTAGTTAAAAATGATTATTGAGATCCCTATTGTTTCTACTATCTAGAGTTTTTGAGTTGGTATTATTGCTATCTAGTTCTTGAGCATGTCCTTTCTAGCCAAGGCTTTCTATCATTAGGTTGGGAGGGACCCTACTATCCTAAAGGTAGTAAGCTAATTAATGAAAGGAAGGGTGAAGTTTATAATGAATGGAACTTAAAAATTCACTATAATTTAAGCAACTTTTAGTCAAGTACAAAGATATTCAAAAGCACATCTTCACTATTTAATAGAATCTATATGAAGCAAATTTTTCATAAATAATATATGTACAAAATTATGACGTACAAAAGATTAATTCTAGACTATAGATCAATAAATATAATCATTATAAACAACAATTTAGAATTTTTTTCCTAGAAGAAACGTTGGGTCTCTAGAGATGGGGTCGCTTTTCATGTCACAGAAGAACTGATAGCCAATGCCACTAGCCTCTCACTGGAAGGGAAGTCATAGAGCAAGTAGCTTATGATTAATGATGAAGCGAGCCTCAAGAGTTTCTTTCACTCAGACAAACCCCCCTGTGTGCTTTCAAAGTAGTTTTTCTCATGAGAATATTCCAGAGCCATAGAATATGGTTTGCTATGATGTACAATGTCACCCTTGAAGTATGAGTTAAGGTTTTCAACAACTACCATTTCCCTATCATGAATCATTTATGTAACAAAGAATGCATTTATTTTTGTTTTCTCCTATTAGACTCAATGGAAGATTGTGTTTGGCACATTAGGAAAAGAATGTGAAGAAGGAAAAAAGTACATTATCTACAATCAAGCCTTGATGTTCTAGTTGTTTAAATTTTATAAAGATCTACACCCACATGTTCTGAGCATTTTCCCTTCCCCTCTGAAAATTACAACTCAGATGAGATACAAACATACAAGCTATGCAAATGTATGGACATCAAAAATACAACATTTAACAACCCCAACCATGGCTTCACAATGGTTTACAATGGAGCCATAAACATAGGGTGAAGGTGGGATTTTCAAAAGGAGATTTTCCATAGCTTACAAGTAACATAACATGAATATTACCATGCCTCTAAAAGGCTCTTTCAATACATTCTTCTCTCCACAAAATTCCCTTATCACTGCCAATACATATTACAATGCTATGGATTCAATAAAACCCATACTCAATGAAATTGCTCTCTTCTCCATGAGAAAAGGTTCTCAACTATATTGTCAATCCCAAATAACCCCTTCATCCAAGACTTCTCTCCCCTTCCCAAAGGATGATTGCAATTCTCACACCCATAAACAACACTCATAGAAAATAGGGAGGAAACAAGAAGAAAAATAAAACAATACAACCAATCTTCATACTCATCATAGCACAACACAATACAATCTACTTACAATAAGAATTATCATTCCTACATGCTTATGAATGCAACACAAATATTCATCTTTAAAATGAAGAACAAAATTTGATGGGCAAGAAGCACCACCCTTGGTCCTATGCAAAATGGCAATGAAGGTTGAGTAGAACTCCCTTTTCCTTCACCTCCAATCCTCTAGAACCATAAGTGTCTCTAAAGTTAGAGTGGGTAAACAACTCACTAATTTGATCCCAAATCCTCTAGAAAGGATTCCTAAAACCTCACTATCTAAAAATGGCCATGATACAAGCCTCCCTTTTCTTACATTATCGTCCACTTACAAAAATGTAGCCTTAACCAAGTAAGAATGTATAGAAAAATTCATTTGAGAACTCTATTTTCGAAATGCTCAGAAAGTGGCTTGTTTAAAGAGTATTCAAAGTCATCTAGACCAACTAATGGTGAATTTTAGACCCCCAACCCGCACTACTATCATATGGGTATCATTTTCCCACTAAACTAACACTCTACGACCACTTTTAGGTCCTCCAAGGTCACTAGGAAGTTAGAATTCGAAATTCAACTTGATGGAGACCTCTCCTAACACTTTTCCATGTGTGGTTAACTTGTGTGCTACATTGGGGTAAGGTTTAGGTTAGGTGACTTCTTGCCAACAACCCTAATGACTTTTCATTCACACATGGAGAATACAAGTGTCAAGTGACACAATAAGGAACAATACCCTTTACGAAATGAATTAAATCTACTATATGCATTCCATTTACATTTATGAAATAAAATAAAAGATAACAAGGTTCAAATGTTTCCAATATATTCAACCTTGGCTTAATTGTGTTCACATAAGTTTGAGCCTTAATTCCCTGATTAAATTCCATGTTTAATTTCCTACACACTAACTTGAGCATTAGTAGTCTAAGGTAATCATATGAGAAAATATATAACTACAACAATCATTATCACATAATTGCATTCAACATTAGGTTTGCATGTCCAATCATTTGCAATTAACTCTTCCTACTAACAATATCACATAAAACATTGCAACATTAAAATATCATAACCTTCTCATCAACATTAATTCTCACCTAACATAATAATTTAACATTTTAATTATCTCTATGATTTAGTTTCAATCAAAACAATGAAATAATGAAACCGTGTATATTGAAATATTAAAACATGTAAGTTGGGTCTTAGTACACAACATAAGTAAGCATCATCATAATGCAAACATTAAATAACACAACCATATAGTCTTTGTCTGACTAAATCAAAAGTGTGTCAAAATATTATTTCATGGAATATCAAAATGTGAATATATCATCTATGCTATGATGGGTTAGGATGAGACATCACACAAAACTATTAAGAACTTATTTCACTAATTCAATTATGATGAAATGAGAATTAGTTTAAATGATCTAAATTCTTTTGTATGACTTTGAAACAAAAACTATTAACATAGAATGATTTGAATTGTCAATATGTTGGTAGATATTAATTTCTACAGACCATAGGTCAACAAATGTATTTAAAATTGACTCTTTCCACTATCCATTGTCATCCTTCAATCTTTTCAAATTTATTACTATTTTTTGATGTATCACATATTTTCATTACACATTCTAATATGACTAGAGGATTCTAGATTGCTCCAAATCCTCTATAAAAAGGTATTTTTAATCATATTTTTCTCAAGGAAATAAAAGTTGATTTTATTGTGCAACAATATAACATTGATTTTTTTTGTTTTATCTTCTTCCTTGTCTTTTCCCACTAACAATGTGGTGTCAGAGCTAGTTGATGTTGAAATTATTTAGAATAAATGAGAGGGGGGGTCGAATCACTTATCCAAGTTCAATATGTATAAATAAAACTTTTCACAGCTTAGTGAACCATTAAAACATTTATCTTCATGCATGCATCCATAAGATTATGCAATCACTTGAAACTTGTAGGTTACTATCAAACCAATTTGCAGAAATGTAAACATGAAACATAATAGATTTTTCAACACACTTGACACAATGATTTATGTGGAAACCCAATTTGGGAAAAACCACCAATAACAAGCTACTCTTTTTCACTCTTCTGAAGTGATGCCCTATAAAAGGCCAACCCTATTAAAGGTTACAATAAACACTTTTAAATGTGACCTTGTTAAAGGATTTCAATCACCCTATTAGGAGTGAGCCTTGTTAGAGGACTTTAGACTATTCACTTGGAATGTCACCCGATTAAAGGATTTACAAATGAATGTTAGGTTAAACTTAATCCAAAGGATTTACCCTAGACTAATATAGTTATTAGGTAAGGCTTGATCTGATAGCAACTTACAACTCTATTTGTGGATTACAAATCTCTTTTTTAGTCCTCCATTTTTCTTAGCTTTCACACATTTCAGCTCTGATATCTTGTTTACCCTTCAAACATCCATACCCTTAAGCCTTCTTACTTAACATGCCAATGCAGACTCTCAATTAGGTCACTGAATGAAGTAATACTCTTGACTCCTTTTCTTCCTTAGGTTCTCACACATGACAACCCTTGCTTCTGACCAACCATCCCTTTAAATAGAGAATTAAGATCTTTTATCATTCATTCACCATCATCTAGTTTAGGGTTAGGACAGATTAGGTAGGATTTAATGAATCTACCCATCATTTCATATCACTTCCATAAATTTCTCCTTCAATCCTCTTTGAATTGGCCTCAATATAGTTTACCATGAATTATGTGCCACCAACTCATCAATCTTATCTTCCACCTAGTTCACACAATCCAAGCAAACAAACTTGTCAACTTAGATTCATCGAATTCATAATCTTTCTAATAATATTGGCACTCAACAATAACTTTTCTCTAATGCTCGGCACATACTACATTTCTCGCCATCCTCTATAAAATCACTCAATATGAACTAAAGTTTACTGGTGCTCGACATCAACTAAACTTTACTCGACATCCACTATTTTCCTTAGCATACACTAAAATAGACTTTGACTTGACTCCAACTAATTTTTTTCTTAGCTTGCACTAACTTTCCTCAACACATACTATCCATTCAATTAAGCTTGGTAGACAAACTTTATTCAACTTGTTCTTCTGAACTTGCTTAGTGTAACCAACCTTTGAAAACTTAAGTAGATTATCAATGTGCTATGATATCACTACCTTATCTAATTCTTGTACTACTTTTTATCTCATAACTCAACCTTTCCTTTAGGTGGCACTATTGTTACATCCTTTGATCAAATCATCTTCATCAATCAAATAGGTGATAGTACTTAAATCATATGAGCAATTGTCTTATCAGAAAAACAATGATTGGAACACATTTATCACACTTGTAACAATCTATTTTCAATAATCTCCTTCTTAACAATTTCCCTCTTTGGCATTGATTGAAAACCAAACTGACTCAGTTAAAACAATAAGACCAACAGACTACCCAAAAAAAAAAAAAACTTGTATTGAAATCTCTCCCTCTATCAACAACTTTCATCTTCTAAATAGGTTATAAAATTTTGTTTTGTTCTTATCAATAGCAATTAATTCATCCTTATGAATCCCTCTAAATTACTTTGTATTTCTCCCTTCTACAATATCTCCCTTTTACTAGGTACATAGATGTTATCAATAGATACACTTTCTTTCTCAACAATCAGTATTTCTCCCTCATACTGTGTGTTAGGATTTCTCCCTTTTTGTTCAATCTCTTGTATTTCTCCCTTTAGGATTAGTTATAATCTTTTATATTTCTCCCTCTTTGCCAAAAATGCCAAAGATTTTTTATCTTAATATGAAAATATGAACTTCTTTGATTCTTTTTAGTCACCTTTCTTGTGATTGATTTGTAGTTTCAGCATTGTGATTACTTTAGGTAGCTCCTAAACTAAGATCCACTACATTAATGTGTAACATATGTCAATCAGCTTGTTTGATGCAAGGCACTCCTTTTGTTTCTTAAATAGCCTTTGATAGGGGTATCATCCCTAGTTTACCTCTCAGATACTCATGAGAATCCTTAGGTAATGCTTTTGTGAAGATATTTGCAATTCGCTCTTTTGTGTTAACATATTTCATCTTCACCTCCTTATTTTGAACTAATTCTCATAAGTAATGTTACTTGATTGCAATGTACTTAGTCTTTGTGTGCATCACAAGATTCTTTGATATATTTATAGCTATATTATCAAAATAAAGTATCACCAGTTTAGTGATCTCTTCCTTCATACCTTTGAGTAGCTGTTTGACTCATACAATGTTTGTACAATTTATAGAAACAATGACATATTCAACTTCAATGGTAGCTTGTAAAGTACACTTTTGTTTCTTTCTAGTCCATGTAACCAACCTCTTACATAAGAAAAATGCTCCTCTACTGGTACTTTTTCTATCATCAATGTTTACAACCCAATCAGCATCAGTATAGGCTCTTAATTCAAATTTCCCATTTTTTTTGTAGTATAGACCATATTCCTCTATTCCTTTTAGATATCTTAGTATTCTATTTACAACCATCAAATGATTCTCTCCAGGGTCAACAGAGAATCTAGCAACTATCCCTACAGATAATACAATATCATGTCTACTATGTACTAAATATTGTAATTTGCTAATCATAGACCTATCTAATGTTTGATTCACCTTAGCTAAATCATCAGTCTTTGACAATTTATGTCATGTCACCATAGGTGTACTTACTGGTTTGGAATCCTCCAATCCAAAAGTTTTTAGTATCTCCTTGACATACTTTGACTGAGTGATATATATACTATATTTCATGTGATGCACTTGTAAACCCACAAAGAACTTGATCTCTCCAAACATAGACGTCTAAAATTCTTGCTTCATTTCATTTGCAAAGACGTTACATAAAGGATCTTGACCTCTAAATATGATATCATCAAACAAAATTTTAGATAACAAAATGCCTTTTCCTTTCTTTGTCTTCATGTATAGATTGTTGTTATCATCAGTCATTTCAAATCCAATTTTCACAAAATAATTATGAATCCTCTCATATCATGCTCTTAGTGCTTGTTTCAAACCATATAAAGCTTTGTGTAATCTACATATCATGTTCTTATTATTAACATCAACAAATCCTTTTGGTTGTTCTAAATAAACTTCTTCCTCTAATATATCATTCAAAAATGTAAATTTAAGACCCATTTGATAAACTTTGAAACATTTGTATGCAGAATAAGCAAGCAAAGTTCTTACTCCTTCCATTCTAGCAATAGAAGAAAATGTTTCTCCATAGTCAATTCCTTCTTCTTGTGCATATCCTTTGCAGATTAATCTTGCCTTGTTCCTTGTGACTTCACCATTTTCATCTAGCCTATTTATGTATACCCACTTGATGTCAATCACATTGTTTTCTTCTAGTCTAGGAACTAGAGTCCATGGCTTGTTTTTCTCAATTTGTTCAATCTCTTCTTCCATGGCTTTACTCCAGTCCACATCTTCTAAGGCATCTTTTACTATTTTGGGTTTTTTCATGCTTAGTGTTAGTTAACAGTTTTTTCCATAAAGTTTGTATATAAAAATAGAGAAAAGAATGTAAACTAACAAATGAATTCCTATTTGATAAGCTTAGGAATTCTCTACCTAATATTTTTCTCAATGAAAACAGGCGCAACTACCTTTATTGCAAATGGAGTTTTCAGTTCAAAAGGATTCAACAGAAAGATCTTTGCAAAAGAAACTAACTGTTGAAAGTGCTGAAACAACTTATTTCACTTCATCAATATGAAACAAACTTTAATGCAAAAGAACCACTCAACTTTAATTATCAAAATGATCCACATAATTGAGAATTAAAGCATCGAGCAGGCAATATAAATCCGCTAGTTTCTCACAGCATTTCCCATACTCAGAATCCGCAAACCCAGAATTGATAACAGACACAGCTAAAAGCTTTAACTAGAATTTATAGAAATACTAACTGAAATAAGCAGATAATAGTATCTACTCACAAAACCTTCAACTGAGATTCAAACTATAGAGTTTCAATACGTCTGCATAGATCCAGAGTTGCTACTTCTAAAATTGAAACCAAACCATAAACAAAAATATTTCTGTTTATCGGTCTGCCTGAGAGAATCCAACCCCTAAAACAATACCAATTATTACATTTATAGGCGAAGGGGCTGGACTAGAGCCAAAATTACCCCGCTAGGAGTAGATTGTCTTTTTTTACTAAGCTAAAACTAATCTTTAAAAAAAAACCAAGGAAAACGGCCAAGAAACTGTAACTAAACATTTTCAAGTGTAACTGCTTGTCTTGATCATGCCAAACTGTCTCCACTAGCCGTGTTTCTCATAGTCTTCCATGTCTCGTAGGCAGCTGAAAAGGCCGAAATAACTGAGTGATGTGGCAAGCCGATATAGGCGAATCTTTGTTTCCAAATCTCCTTTATTTTCTTTAGCTCAGCAGCCTTTTCCTCGTGCATCTCCAGGTGTTTTGAGTTGATAATTAGCATAGCTTCCGCATGTGCCACGTTGGAGAAATCCTGCCTTACTAGTGTCTTTTTATCCTGCCACTCCTGAAATTTCTTCTGCACTTCCTTGATTATTTCATCCGATTGGGCCACAGAGTCATCATCTTTTCCCATAAAATGTTTGGCAAACCATTTTAAATCATTTTGGATGATCTAATGAATAACTTTCAATTCTTGCAGAGCTTCCTTGACTTCAGATATTCCCTGCATTAACGCCTCATTTCTCCATTCAATGCAGTCTTTAATGACATATAAAACTTTCTCATCAAGACCTGCTACTGGACATTCAGCGAGAAACTTTTGCAAACCAAGCTCTTGCACATCTTCCAACCATATGACTATTTTAGACCAATTATTCCTCTCCTTTTCATACACATCGTTGTTTGTTTCCACCTTCTTGGAAATATTCAATATTTCCTTTGATGCCTGGTCTAAATGGCCTATATGTTGGACAGTGTTATGCAGAACATCCAACACCCATTCACCTACTATTTTTGCCACAGCCTTGCACTTATGAAAATTTTCAAGTGATTGTTGATTGACCATAGAGGATACGTCGACAATTGCGTACATCTTGCTCATAGGCTTGACTTTGGGGTGAAGTATGGCATTGATGTACTGGGCCATGCTCTTGATTGTTTCTTTCATTTCCTGTTTGTCCTGCCCATCCTTCCATACTCTTTCAGTGATCTTTTTATTAGACACCTTGAAGAATTTCATATCTGTCTCGCGGTTTGCCTTTCCAAGGTCAACCTTGGTTATCTGATAATCTTGAGGAGCCATAGAATCGCAAGCACTTCCATCAGGTGGTGTGGCTATTTCTGTTGTCCATCGCCTTGAGGCTTTGTCAAAGTTAATTCTCGACTCTGTCCTTGCTTTCTTCACTTTGGGTATCTTACCTAGGCATTTACTAACCAGGTCATCAATTGGCATGGAGATGGGAACAATGCTTCTTTTCTTCTCCACAGACGTCTCTAGCCATTTGGGAGTTGCCTGTTCTTTTTCTGCAGTGGAGGGACATTTGGCCAGAACAAGGTTACCCTGTTGATTGTCGACGGTCGCTGCCAAGCTCTGAGACTCTGGTAAATTATCTACCATGGGTGGGTCTTTCGCCGCTTTGAGGTCCACAGTTATGGTGCTCTGGCTTGGAGTGATCCGTGCCTTCTTTGTACTCAAGCGAGTTATCCTTTTACTTCTCGGGGTTTCCTCTTGAACCTAAAGTTGAAGTGTTTTCGGGGCTGCTTCAAGTTCAGCTTCAAGTGGACCTGCAAAAAATTCAGGAACACTTTGATTAGTTTGTGTTCAGGGAGTCTTTTTATCTTTGTTCCTTGAAGGTTTCTCAGAAAAGCTGGGAGTAATTGCCGCCTTCGACTTTATCCATTTGGCAGTTTTGGCTATTACATCCTTGGAATGGGCATACACATCATTTTCTTCTTTTTTCTCCCAGTCGATCTCTGGAATTGGCATGCATTCAACTTGATCCAGGTAAAATTGATCAACTATTTCCTCTGAATCATCATCTTTCAAACCATAAGTATCCAGCTCTATATTGAACATGATGACCTGCTTGATGGTTAAGTGTGACCACAGTCTCTTCCTCACCCTGAATTCATTGTGACAATTTGCCCAGAAGTCCTCTAGCTGTGGGGAGTGAAATAGAGTGAATGCATTTTTGACATTGTCTATAATAAAGCCAGTGTAGTCAAAATCTAGTCAACGAGTGAAAGGTTTAAGACACAAACGGGTCAATGACTTGGTCGACAATAGAGCTTCTTTCACACTAGGGCATCTATAATGCCCGATCTCAATTGGGAAGAAAATTGAAGAGGCCTTCTTTGAAATTTGAAAGGATTCAACAAGAGAAGCAAACTGTCTACACATTTTTGCTGGCACCATGGAGTCTGAACAGTAGCGAGGCAATTTTAAGGGTTCACCAAGAAATCCACCTATTCTTATATATGTAAATCTGGGAAACTGAATGAAATAACATCCATAAATCTGAACAGCTTGCATGGCTTCCTCTGACATTCTATCATTTTCTCGCCCTTGCAGCTCAAATACCAACTTCCCCAAAAAGGCATCATTTATTTTCTTAAATTCTTTGCACACCGTGTCATCCTGGAGGTCTGTATAGTATTGATAGATAGGCATGTCATCAACCTAGGGTGTATGTGGAAGATAATCCCAATCTTTGGATGCTACCAGAATGTAAATTAGATAGGAAGATAGAAAGAAAGGATCACAGTTGGTAACATTAATCAAGCCTTTATGCAGATTCTCGGCTATGAGGTCTGACCAATCGATGAACTTGACTCCCTCAACTATCTTCTGAATAAAGAAATACATCTAGGATTCCCAATAGAAAGCATGCTTGTTTCCTTTAATTCTATTCAACAGGAAGACAATATCTGCAATCTCCTTGATAAAATGCTTGATCGTCAATGGTTTTGGCAGCCTAGAACTCCCTTCTGCAGGCTTCAAGAGCAAGGACTGAGCAATCTTGGTGTCATAGCTGGTTTTATTTGTTGCATACATGCACTCAGCCTCCTCAAATGTCCATGGCTCATAGGGTTCTTTATGAGGAATCCTGAGGGTGGAATTTACACTGTTTCTGCTGATTTTAACAACTACTTCCCCTGATGATTTTTTAACGCACCCAGAAACAGGGTCGAAATGGCTCGCACACTCAAGGACACATTCTAGGTATGGGATAGCAGCAGGAAAAGTAGCGGCCTCTATCAACCCACTCTCTACTAATCTCTAGTAAATAGGACTTGAAGGTGTGTTTTTAGCTCTCTCTATTACCTCAGATGGGTTTCTATTTACTAAGAATGTGTCCCGAATTTTAGGGAGTGAGCTGAGCAAAGGTGGTTTTTCTAACTTAGGCAACTTTGGACGAAAGAGTGTCATGATTTTTAAAAGAGGCTAAGGCTAGAGGTGGCCCAAAACAAAGCAAATACAATTGAAATGAAGAAGAGAATGAGAAAAAGGCACTTACAGTTTAATAGAGACTCAGCCTGCAATTTGCCCTTCCTACCCAGTATGCTGAAATTCCTATGAAGAAATTGCAAAGAGTGAGAAAAAGGTTGGAAATCAATGCATTTAAGGCAGGGTTGTGCAGAAGATTACGGAGCAGATTCGGCAAGTAAGGGCAATAATTGCTCATTAATGTGGCATGAGTAGGGAAGGACGCCATGTGTGATTCGATTTATTCATTCCCTCAAATCCGCACGTACGCAGCTCAACTGGATAATCATGTCGTAACAATATTAGCCTTTTCAAATTTCTGCCATAGCTTGAGCACGTACCACCTTAGATATTTCTATTTGTGACTTACAATGCCTCGAGAAGTGTTGTAATGGGACCCACCTTAGATCTGATTCGACGACTCAAAACCTGCAAACAACTTATGTTAGTGCATAAAATCGATACTAAACTTGAAGTTGAAGTTTTGGAGGGATGCGTTTCAACTTCTACTTCGGCTTGAAAAAGGGAGGCGTGGGGGAAAGAAAGTTGGATTGGTAGATGAAAACTATCACTAACCCGAAGTTGAAGTCGAAATGAACAAAACTTCAAGTTCAACTTCCATGATGAGAACGAGACCATGACAACAAACTGCATTAAAACTATGAGTGCTAACACTTAGCAAACATGTATCATTTCTCAATTTTTTCCTTTCATTGGTCTAGCATCTTTATCTCTGATGATTTGTGCAACAAGATGATGTTTCTTGACATATTTAGACAATCTTGGTTCAGCTTTGGTTTATACATTTGGCCTATCTACTTAAGAGTCACTATGTACATCTTTGTCAGGTACTTCAACATCTCTCTCATGTACACTAATCTTAGAATCAGAATGTGCCTCAACTTCATTTTGTAATTTGGCATCTGAATGTAGCTCGACTCCTGAATGCAACTCGACATTCATAGTATGTGACTCAGCAATCACTAAAACTTGTTGTTGATTTTTAGCTTGATTTGCAACATCTTCTTCAATAGGAATACCTTCATAAAAATATACAAATGATTTGTCTTCTTCTGATTCACTCATAGGTTCAGCCTCATATACTTTTATATATTCATCAAATTTCACATTTGCACTTTTCACAACTTTGTTAGTGTTAGTATTTAAACACTTATAAGCTTTAGTTATTGTGGAATAGCCTAGGAATATACCTTTTAAACTTTTTTCATATAATTTACCATTCCTAAAATCTTTGAGAATAAAGCATCTACTTCCAAATACCTTAAAATAATTTACATTGGGTGAGTATCCATACCTTAGTTCAAAATGTGTTGAATGAGTACATTTCTTGACTTGTACATGGTTTATGGTATAAACAGTTGTACTTATAGCTTCTCTCCATTATTTTAAAGAAATATTTTTCTCCATCATGAATGTCCTAGCATAGTCCATTACAGACTTGTTCCTCCTCTTAGCAATTTCATTTTGTGGAGGGGTTCTAGGAGCAGATGTTTTTCTTTTGATTCCTCTATCATTATAGAACATCTAGAACTCATTTGATGTGAATTTTCCTCATTTGTTAGATTTCAAACAATTCTAACTTTTACCTGTTTCTTTCTCAACTCTTGCTAAGTAACACTTCAACATTTGGAAAGTATCAAATTTATGTTTCAGAAACATAACTGTCCTCAATTTAGAATAATCATTAGGGTAAAAGCACAAACTTGTGTCACCCTTTTACAAAGGAAAAGGCTAACAAAAGTATAATTTTTTACCTTCAATGACATAAAATTGGTATTATTATGTAGAATTATAAAATGAGGTAAACTAATGAAATTTGTAGAAATGGATGAAGTTTAAGATTATAATTTTTAATTATTATTTGGAATAAGAATTGATATACTTTCCTACTTTTTAAAGCTAAATTTTTAGTTGCTGAAAAATGTTAAAAATTAAGGGTCTAGTTCCCACCACAAAACTATATGCAAATAAACTTATTATCCTTTAATCTTATATTATTTTATACATAACATATGTAGCTAGAACAATAAAAAATAAACATTGGCTTTAGACCTATATTTTCTCTTTTATAATGATTCAAATTTCAACTCACTTAATTTTGATAGTTTTCATCTCCCACTACATCTTTCAAAATAAATCTATTCCAACCAAAATAAAGCTTATACATTCTTGAAGATGACTCTCTCGTCTAGAACATCATATAATTTTTTATTTTTTTATATGGTTTAACATATTTTCTTTCTTAAAATTGACATCTTCTCAAGTGCTAAAATATATACTTGTAGAATTTTTTAATTATAATATAATATATCTAATTAAAACACTATAAATTATATATGAGAATATTCTTGACTTTGACATCTAAAAAATGTTTTTTATATGTTATTAAAAAAATATACTAAAAAAATAGTAAGAGTTATTGAAACATTATTTTTTTGAAATAATTTTATTTCTTTAGTAATTGGATACAAACTAGTTTAAAACATGCATTTAATAGACATTTCCTATTGGAAACGTGTGAGACCATATGTAACTAAACTATAATAAACTTATCAAGATCATATGTTTGAAAAAAAAATTAGATAGAAATATAAAATTTTAGTCGTTATGATAAGTTAGCCTGAAAGGTAACACAACTTTGTACTTTTACCCATCAACAAATAGCATAATGTGCTTATCTCCTTTGTATCTTTGCACTTCAATTGGTCCACACAAGTTAGCATGAACAATCTCTAATATTCCTTTAGATGTATGATCTTTACTCTTAAAACTTGACTTTGTCATTTTACCTAACTGACATTATTTGCACATCATATTATTAGGATTTTTAAACTTAGGAAAACCCCTAACTTTCTCATGTTACTAATACAAACCAAGTTATCAAAATTAACATGACATAACCTCTTGTTCCATAGCCACATATCATACAAGCAGCATCCTCTATATCAAAATAGAATAGATTACTCCTAGTTTGATCACCCTTTCCAATCAATTTTCTATCAGTATCATATATCTTAGTAATCTTGTTTTCAAACTCAACCTCACAATCTGAATTATTGAATTGTGACACACTCAACAGATTATAGTTAAGCCCTTCAACATAGTATGCATTGTCACATAAAATCTTTTCTATGAGTTTGATAGAACCTTTTTCTTTTATCAAACATGGTGTAGCATTACCAAATCTTACACTATTTCCATCACAACAATTCAAGGAAATGAACCTACTTTTATCTCCAGTCACATGTGATGTGAACACCCATTGTCAATGATCCATATGTCATTATTTTTCACACAAGACATGAGTGCAGTTACCTCATCTTCATCAGATTTGTCCTTCATTGCAACACACACCACTTCATCATCATGTTCATCAAATTCATCTTTTGTTTCCTCTTCAGCAATGTAGCAAGAGTTCTTTCTTTTGTCTTTGTAATCTTTGTTGTCTTCATCTCATCTACTTTTATACTTGTCACCACCTCTATAGTTCTTCTTCTCTAGACATCTAGAAGCAATATGATCAACTTCATTACAACTAAAAAAAATGATTAGTAATTTACCATTAAAATTGGCTTTACCTCTATGAAATCTCCTTGCCAGTAGTGCTTCAAGTTTATCTACGTCCTCATCATCTGTATCACTGTCACTGGAAACATACTTTGTCATTTTCTTCTTCACAATTAGGTTCTTTCAATGATAGCTTAGCTTTGAAAGTAGATTCAATGTTTTTAGGTTTGTAATTATCAAAATTAGATAGCTCAAAAGCAGTGAGTCTACCTATTGGACCTTCAAGAGATGGAGTATTCCATAGTATACATCTCAGTTCTTGTATTGCAAAAACTCTAATAGCATATATAAGTAGCAGTGTTCTTAAAACTTTTCTTAGCACAGTATCATCATCTATTGTACCAGTAGCTCCTCTTATTGCATTAACAACATCTTTTATTCTTAAGCAATATTGAGCAATATTTTCACCTTCTTGCATTCTCATATCATCAAACTTACCTCTGAGACTCTTAGATTTTGCTCTTACAACATTCTTGTCTCCTCCATAGATGGTGTGTAAGGCATCCCACATTTTTTTTGCATTTTCAAGACTCTTGATATCATCAAATTTAGCATAGCTTAGGGAAGAGGCAATCTCCAACATTGCCTAGTTGTGTTCTTTTTCTTTTTCAAATCCTCAGCAGTTAGGGCTCCAGCAGGATCAACATGCTCAGTAGTAATGGTAGATTTTGCATGATCTCCAAGTCTTTCAAGGTGCAGCTTCATCAAAAAAATTCATGTAGGAAAGTTATCTCTATCAAGCTTGTATACATCTCTTTTTAACATCTTGATCATTGTCCTTCTAATACCTTCAAAATAGTCCTCTTAAGAAGATGGCTCTAATACCAATTATCAAAATTCTTTAGGATAACTAGGGGTGAAATAGTTATCTAAGGTCTAGATATATAAATAAAACTTTTCATAGCTTAGTGAACCCATAAAGCATTTATCTTCATGCATGCATCCATAAGATTATGCAATCACTTAAAACTTGTAGGTTACTATCAACTCAATTTGCAAAAATGTAAACATGAAACATAGTAGATTCGGTAACACACTTGACACAATAATTTACATGGAAACCCAATTTAGGAAAAATCACTAGTAACATCCTACTCTTTTTCACTCTTCAGAAGTGATGCCCTATGAAAGGCCAACCTTGTTAAAGGTTACAATGCACACTATCAAATGTGACCCTAATAAAAGATTTCAATCACCCTATTAGGAGTAAGCCTTGTTAGAGGACTTTAGACCATTCACTTGGAATGTCACCTAGCTAAAGGATTTAAAAATGACTATTAGGTCAACCTTAATCCGAAGGATTTACCCTAGACTGGTACAATTATTAGAGAGTAACAGTAAGGCTTGATCTGATAACAACTTATAACTCCATTTGTAGATTACAAATCTTTGTTTTAGTCCTCCATTCTACTTGACTTTCACATATTTTAGCTCTGATAGATTGTTCACCCTTCAAGCGTCCATACCCTTAAGCCTTCATTCTTAACATGCCAATGAACACTCTCAATTAGGTCATTGAATGAAGTAATACCCTTGACTCCTTGCCTTCCTTAGGTTCTCACACATGAAAACCCTTGCTTCTATCCAGCCATCCCTTTAAATAGATAATTCAGATCTTTTGTCATTCATTCTCCAACATCCAATTTAGGCTTAGGATAGATGAGGTAGGATTCAATGAATCTACCCCTCATTTCATATCACTTTTAGAAACTTCTCCTTCAATCCTCTTTCAATTCTCCTCAAAATGGTTTACCATGAATTATGTGCCACTAGCTCATCAATCCTATCTTCCACCTAGTTCACACAATTCAAGAAAACAAACTTTTCTACTTAGATCCATTGAATTCACAATCTTTCTAATAATGTTGGCACTCAAAATTAACTTTCTTCTAATGCTTGGCACATACTGCATTGCTCAGCATTCTCTATAAAATCACTTGGCACAAACTAAAGTTTATTGGTGCTCGACATCAACTAAACTTTACTTGGCATCCACTACTTTTCTTAGCATATACTATTTCCTTCCTCTATTCTCCTTTAATTGATTCTACAATTCAATTTAGATCATAATGCCTTGGTCACCATGAATGTCCAGGTTTGCACATGCAAAACTCTACTTAATCATTCATTCATTCCCTTACTCACACATATGAAGTTTAGGTTTTGTTCTCCTTAATAAGACCTAGGTGAATTAGGGTTAGGTATGAATAAACAACTATAATTCATCCATATTGCCACTTAAACCTTCCCTTTACTTGATTGGGTACATGTAACACATAGGGATTCCAACTTAAGATTAGTCGTTATCAACAAAATATCATAATTCAATCCTTAACTCAACTAAAAAATGGTTTACATAGTAGTTTATGCCACTACAAAACAATTATGACAAAATTGTGTTATTCAACATCTGAAGTCCCTAATGCTCTGCACATACTATGACTCCGATGTTGTTACTCGGCATCTAAATGGCTTGACATGTACTACTTGCCTGGTTCCTAAATCACTCAGCACATATTGTCTACTTGTCACTTGAGTGACTTGGCATGTAAGTGACTCGGCACTCACTATTTACTCGGCATGCTCTAATTTACATGTTCTGCTCGACATATGTTACTTGTTCAGCATGAAATAAGTAAACACTCACTTGTCAAAACCAATCTAAGATTAACAATCTCCCCCTTTTACATGAGTGTCAAAAATAGTTGGTCATACATTAATACTCTTATTCTTACGAGCATAACATAAATGACTATTTGACTTCTATACAAAATTTCCAAATATCAAAATTTTGCAACATGCTTATACCTCAAAATCTTATAACTCCCTCTAAGTTGTTTCATATGTTATGTATTATACTCTATATCAAAAACTTTCTCCTTCTAATTAGGTTTTCCTCAAGTGATACTCTTTCTTTTTTTTTCTACTTCCACTTGCACTTGCACTTGCTCTTACTCATGCTCTTACTCCCACATTCTTGCTCCCCCTTAGCTCTTACTCCCCCTTTTTCACACTGATGTAAATGGGTTATACACTAATAGTGTATTTCTCCAAAAGGAATTTGTGGATCTTGAGTACAATTTTAAGAGTTGCATTTCAATTATCACATGCTACCTCCAAAGACTTAATTTTGATGTCCAGCTTGGAGGCAAGGTGTACTAAGCCATCTAATGTAGAAAGATTGGGATCTTTCTTCATAAGTGTTTCTGCATATCCTGTCTCCTTGTGTAGAATCTCCAAGTGAGGAGTTAATGTAGATTGGATGCTAATTAGTTTAGCCCTTATGTTGGCTTCATCTGCATGTAATGTTGCTAATTGACTTTGGGTTTGCAAAAGAGTCTGAAATTGTTTCTCACTTTGAGCTAGAATCATGGGCAATTTGGTAACTGATGACTACATTTGACTCTCCAAGCTCAGGATGTGATTCCTTAGTTCCTATGTGAAGGGTATAGGATTACACAATTTTTTATATAGAGAGAAAATGGTCTCTAGTGCCTTCTTCACACTATCTACTTTAGTTGCCAATGCAACCTATGTTAGTGCTATATCACTACATATTTTCTCATTCACTTTGTGTTAAAACTTCTTCTCAAACCATTCTAATAATTTGACATTAGTATCTAGCTCTGTATTACTTATTATTTCCACTATGTTGGTTAATTATTCAATGATTGGCTTTGTTTCATCTAGAGTAGGCAAACTAAATGCATCTAAGAAAATGTCTTTGATCTCAATCAAAGCTTGCTTCTGCCTATGCTCCAATCTAAGTAGTTCTTGATGTTTATGTTTCTTTCTTGCTAGAGCTTCTTTTAGTATATCCATCTACTCAATTGTTATTGTTGCATAATAAAACTTAGGCAATACAATTTCTTCATCTAGGCTAACATCTCCATATGTAATTACTTCTTCTGTCTTAGATGAGCTAGGACTCAGCACTAGGAATTGTAATGGTGTAAGATCTATGCTCAACCTCTAAAGAGTTTAACTAGAAGGGGTTCCTAATGTCACTAGTGCTTGAATTGCTTCTAGCTCCTTCAACTTGGGTGTCAAAGTTGTCTCTTTAGACTTGTCCTTTTCTAACTCTTTGATTTCAGTTGCACCTTGAACTTTTGCTAAAGGTGTAGGTACATCCACCTAACCTATTTTGCTTTGTGTCCCATCATTCACTTGTGTTTCCACCTTGTCTTTTTTCAGGTTCTTGTGAATTTTCTGGGACTTGGGTTCCTTCCATGAGTGTACTGACAATGCATCCTATTGTCTCCTTCTCTTGGTATACAACTAAAGGTTGTGAAGGTTGTACACTTGTGACTTGAGGAGTGATTGTAAGTATTTCTTGTGTTTTCACTTCCTCCCCTACAGTCATAGTCTCTAACTTGTGAATTTCATCTACACTTACCAATACAAGGTTGTCGCATAATTTGACCTATAATGTAGATTGGATAAGTATCTTTTCAAGTCTTCCTCTATTAAGTGATTGATATTTTGATCATTAGGATCAAAAACATCCTTTACTATGATAGTTTTAGTACTTGCACTTATTACCCATGTAGGACTAGTACTCAACATTTGTGTATCTTGTATACTTTGATGTAGTTGTTGTTCTTCCTTAGCTATTACCTCATCATCAATATTCATATTAGTTCCTCCCTCAACTATTCCTTCTTCATTTTTATTCTCTTCATCATCTTCTACCTCAATAAGTTCTATTTCACCTTCTTTGTCTATGGCTAGTCCATATGTTAGTTTCCAAATATATTTGAAATTCTTTACAACATCCTCTATGTTGTTCTATAATATGTTGAATGCTCTATACTTAGGTACAAATCTCACAGCATATTTCTTTATGGCTTTAGACATTTGTACCTTTCTAAGTTTTGGCATAACTTGAGTGAGGGTTGTCTCCCAAATTTGCTTCTCTGTGTCTAAACAATAGTGTCATTTTTGCTCAACTTTGTCATATAAAATCTTAGGTATTGAGTTGAAAATTTCTAGAGGAGCTTTCTTAAAAGTGGCCACCATGGCATATATTATCTCCTCTATTTGATTATTCTCTATCTTTCCAAGATTATCGAGTTCAATGTGAGAGAAACCTGACAAATCAACATTGTTTCTAATGTTCTCACATAAATTATCTAGGTTTGAGGAGGGACTATGACTCACCACTTGAAATTAGTTGATGTCATCAAATTTAGTCTTCTACTCATCATATTTACCCTAAGCAACATACTTTCTTCTTTTTCTTTTATGTGCCCCACCTTCCTTCTCTTTAGGCTTGGCTAACTCTTTAACCTTTCGTGTAGTGAATCTTGTACTAGCCCTTGTGGTAGGTGTAATTGGTTTTGGGGTGGCTAGGTTTTGCAACCTTCTTTGGTCTTGTCACTACTAGTGTCTTTTCTTTTCATTTTTTCTTGTCAGTAGGAATAGGTGCTTTCTTGGCTTCTTCTCCCTCAACCCCTTCTATAGTTTTTGTTTCCTCTTATTGTTGATCCTCTCCCTAACCTTGTGTAAGTGTTAGTGGTGCTTGAGCTTGTGTGTCTTCTTCTTCTTATTCCTCTTCTTCCTCTTCCTTGGCTCCCTCACTAATTTTTTCTTTTAGTTTCTTTACCAATTTGTTCTTCTTCTTGATTATAGAAGCAATCTTCAACTCCATAGTGATTTTTGATTTGGCTTCTTTGTCAACTTCTTCTACAAGTAATGTTGTGAGTGTTCCAAAGGCCTCATCAACATTTATCTCATAACCTAATGGCCTTAGCCATCTCACTTTAGGAATTTTTCCTTGAACATATGTGTGGTCAGTATCAACTAGGAAGAAAACATCATCATAATGTTTCTCCACTAGTGAGACTAGAATCCTTAATCTTCTTCATAGATTGTTTTAAAAATTCAAAATAACTAGTCATTACTGACTCAAAGTTATCAACTAACTGTTCAATGAATTCTCCTATATGTACTACCATTGATCTATTTGTCTTCCATGCAACCTTACCAAATGTAGGAAATTTATTCTAAACATAGAAGAAAATACATACCAAAATAGATCCAAATTTACATTGAGCACTCTTTGTTTTCCTTATTGCTCCCTAATTTTCAATCAATTGTTGCAACTACAACTTGGCAAGATCATAAGTATGATCTTTCTTCATAATTATATATCCCATGTCCACTACAATGCAAGGTACACTATTTAATCTACTTGACTAATAAATTTTTTGTGCTATTACCCTTCCTACAAAAGCTATCAGGGATCTATGATTGTATCAATTGTCATTCCCCTTTTGTTCCATACTACTCCTATGTTCTTTCCAATGACCTCCTTTGACTCACTTCTCATAGTCTTTGGCTGATCTAGGGTTGGATACCTTGTTAGACTTTGAACAATGTTCTTTATAATTTTAACCGCTTCATCCTCTAAACATACTAAGTTGTCGTAAATTCTACTCAAGACAATCCTAATCCACCTAGTTTTGAAGACATTTAGAAAATTTAGGGCATGAGTTAACCCTTTCTTCTTGACAATATTGTATTCTTCCTTCAATACTTCATTTTCACATAGTCTTCCATATTCTTCTCCAATTTCCATGTCACCTATGCTTCCAATCTCTCAATTATAAAAATTCTTGACATCTTGTATCATTAAGACTCATAGCGGTATCATAGATAATGCACCGAAGGGATCCTATTTATACACTATATTTAGAATAGCCTTGAAAGTAGGTTGTTTAATCTCATTGCTAATTAACTAAATATGTAAAACTTTTTTTCCCTCTATTCCTTTCACTTTTGAAGAACTAGATGCCATTACATATATCTAGGGTTTGCAAAATTTGATACTACATAGCTCGACACATGGTAAATACCTTACAAATTCTGATGAAATGGTGATGAGCAAATGTTCAAATCTCTTGCAAACAATCAAATGAAGTTCTACAGCTCACCTTTAGCTCTTCATCTTCTTTCTCAATTTTAAATGATGTTAAATGAGTAGAAATTGATCAAATAGCCCTTAAAAAACTACAATTAATATTAAGTGCTTACACAATTGTAAGCTTGGCGTCAACTAATTTTTGCCTCACTCGACATCCACATGTCTTTTCATTCACTCAGCAACCATTACAAGCTCAGCCTTAACTAATAAATTTTATTAGCTCAGCATCCACTAATATTTTTCTCAAGAACCATAAGAAACTTTTCATGCTCGGCAGTAACATGAAAAAGTTGACAAAACTTTAAAGATTTTTCCTTGATTTCTTATAACACTTTGCATCTTTATTCATGCATATGTAATCTTTTTAGAACTAAATCCTTGCAACTAATGTATAGTATAACTTTTAAATATCAGTCCCACATACCTCTTGATTGCTTAGTTTGATGAGGTATGATCACCTGACCCATTGGGTGAAGTGATCCCATCTGCACTTGATGTGCTACAATCCTCCTTTCTCTTCCATGTCTTGTTCATCTCATCTCTAACATTTTCAATTGCTGCCTTGCCTTTTCCTTTGTTGAACTCACAACCTAGTGCCTTTGACCTTGTTGGACAATATTGGCTGATATGACTAGTCTCCAAACAACTAAAACATGTGGTTTGACTCAACCACCTTTTGTAGTCACTCCTGAAGTGGGTTTTAATATAGTTCTTAGGAACATGTCCACACTCTTGATAGTAGTGACAACTATACCTTGTGTTATAATCCCAACTATAAAGGTTGTCATTATTCATTACCTTTTTCTACATGTTTGATGACCACATGGATTTGGATTTGCACTCAAAAGCTCCATGTCCATACTTCTAATAGTTATAACAATATCCTTCAAATTTTGAATGTGCATGGTCTTGGTTCTACATTCATGTGCCTGATGACCTTGTTTTTTACACTTGTGGTAGTAACCCATTATCTTCTACTTAACGTTTTGATTTTCAAACTTTCTCCTGCACACATTAGTAGTATGTCCTTTCTTACCATAATTATGACAAGTAGGTTTTGAGTCATTACCTTTTTAACTTCTTATTTCAGCACTTTTGGATGATTCTCCTTTTTCAGTACTTGTGTATCCTAGTCCAAATGTATCATTGTTAGATCTAGGATATTTTATCAATTGTTCAAAGTATGTAATAGCTTCATTTGGTTTATTGAAACTTTTAGCAAACTCTTTTTCCCTTTTAGATCATTGCTCAACTATTCATTCTACAACTTCAGTGTTATTATCTCAATGTCTTTACTATTTATGTCATGATTAGCAATCATGACTTAATTCATTGTTTCCAATTGTATGTGAAAAATCTTATTTACTTTTGATGATTTCTCCTCTAGTCTGCTAGTCAAAACTCTTTTGTCATCTTCAATCATGACTTTGTCTTCCATAGCTTTCTTCTTTTTTTCGGTCACCTTACATAGTAATATGGCTTGTGATTCTTACTCTATCTTAAGATTTTTTATCTCTTTAGCTAGGGTTCTATTCTTTTCCATTAGATCTACAATTGCTACATCAAATTCATTGGAGTTTCTATTTGCAAATAGCCTAGTAGTGCCCATCTCTTGGTATTGTGTGTCATTCTCCTTGATAGAAATTTCCTTCCTTCTTCTCAATGATTTCTTTAGGTCACCTCTTGCTTCATTCAACTGATGTAGAATGAGTTGTAATTCAATCCCCTAGTTCTCAATGATTTTTTTCAACTTGTAGACTTCTATTTCCAAGATCTTTCCTCAAGGTTGTTAGGCTTCACTTTTAGAGAATTATGCTCTAATACCAATTGTTTGAATTAAAATAGGAAAGGTAAACTTCTAAGGGGGGTGAATTATTGCTTCAAACTTTGACCCATAAAAACATGCACCACACATCCATCTCACACATTCAATAAGTAAACTAAAATACCATGTAAAGCATATACATCTAAAGTATGTAAGTAAGAATTCACACATTCATGACACAAGATATGATTACCTAGAAACCCTCCAATGAGAAGGTAAAACTAGGGTGGGGATGACACCCAAAAATCTTCACTACTACAGTAATCAAGTTTATCTAATGAAGGTTACAATGCTTGATCATGAAACATGATCTACCCTGTGAAAGTTCTACCCTGTTAAAGGATTACAAAGACTATTAGGTCTCACTCTGTTAAAGGATTTCAACACCCTATTAGAAGTGTACTTGGTAAAATGACTTCAACTCACAATTAATTAAGCACCTTATTAGAGGATTTTGTTAGAGCCTATTAGGACTACTCTATTAAAATGTCTCAAAAATGACCCTGTGGTTAGCACTCTGATGCTTGATGATAGATCACCTCTATTCTACTATGTACTTGATCCTTCTTGATTAGATCTCTTTATGTTGTTCACTATTTCCTTCCTTTGTTTTCCTTTAATTGATTATGTAATTCAATTCAAACCATAATGCATTGATCACCATGAATGTCCTAGTTTGTGCATGTAAAACTCTCCTTAATCATTCATTCATTTCCTTACTTACACATATGAAGTTTAGGGATTTTTCTCCTTAAGAAGACCTAGGTGAATTAGGGTTAGATATGAATCAATGGCTATGATTAATCCACATTTCCACTTAAACCTTCACTTTACCTTGTTAGGTGTATGTAACACAATAGGTATTCCCACTTAAGATTCATCCTTATCAACAAAATATCATAATTCAATACTTAAGTTGGCTCAAAAATGGTTTATAGAGGTGTTTGTGCCACTATAAACAAATATGAAAAAACTATGTTACTCAGCATCTGAGGTCCTTGATGCTTGACACATACTATGACTTTAATGTTGTTACTCAGCATCTAAATGACTCACCATGCATGCTTTCTTAGTTCCTAAATCACTCGGCACATACTATCTACTTAGCACTTGAGTGACTTGAAACTCACTATTTACTCGGCGTGCTCTAATTTATATGTTGTGCTTAGCATATGTTACTTGTTTGGCATGAACTAAGTAAATGACTTAACTATATAGACACTCACTTGTTAAAACCAATCTAAGATTAATAGATATATCTTTAACAATTGCAATAGGTGGATTGATGACTAGAGCTACAATAGAAGGCAATGCTAAAGAACAATATTGTGAAAGAGATGGAATTTGAATAGGAGGTGGAGGTGTAGAAGTCACAACATTGGTCTCATTAACAATACATAAGTTCAAGCGACATGATTTCACCTAAGTGGACTCTCATGAAAAAAGAGAGTGAGCTTTTGATAGTGGAGATGGAAAGCCAAAATGTGAGTAGGAATATAGGTGGGAAGCATGATCAATAGTCCTATGGCAATAATATTTGTTGTTTCACTATCTCTGATGTGCACTAAATATTGTGCAAACTCAATTGTCTTCCCTATCCCACTATGTGTAATCTGATAAATAGAGAGAAGGTTATAGGACAAAGATAGAACACAAAGTACATCATGAAATGTACCATCATCAATGTCAATAGAACCTTTCCCACATACATTCATAATAGTGTTGTTACCCATCAACATGTGTGGACTAGGAGAACCTCAACAGAGGAGAACAAACCCTGAGAAGATACCATATGGTGTGAAGCACCTAAATCTAGTAAACATCTAGAAGAATGAGGAATAGTAGTTGCACATAGTGCATGAACCTTTCCTATATCTTTACTATCTAAGTAAAATAATGATGAAGAAGAAGATCAATGAGAAGTAGAAGGTATATCAATATTGCTCTTCTAAAGGAGAGCTGTCAAATTTGAAATATGTTTGGCATAGCCATCTAACTTCTTCTCATAGCAATGTGACTCATCATGATTAGGCTTATTAAAATAAGCACACTTTGGTCTTTTTGGCTTTAATTTACCCCCTTTAGGAGAAGGTGACCCTGATGAAGTGCTAGAATGAATCTGAGAATATATAGAATGAAATTATGTGTCTTCTCCTTCATCCCTGAAGATGGTTGAGATACCAATAAATAAGTTTGTGAACCTGTCAGAGAATCCAACTAAAAGATGTTAGCTTTCTCTCAAGTCAAATGATCACAAAAAACCTCAAAGGATGACATGGTAAATCTATTACCAAAAGCATCTTTGATGGAATAGAAGGTAGAAGCAAACATCTGAAAGTTTCCATGAATCTTAAAAGGAATCAAGTAGATGCACTTAGTATCAATCTTGGTCTTCCCACAACCTTGCAATAAAGATCTATGTTGATTGGTCTTCATCAAGAAGTCTCAATGGAAGGAAAAGAATCCAATACAAGACAGGTAAGCTCCATCTCAATCTGAAGTGCCCTATGTTGGAAATATAAGAGGAGTCACTGAGAGGGGAGGGGTGAATCAGTTACTACTAAAATAAATTCCAGATCCCTTAGATGTCAGTTAAACTACAAACTAAAAATTGAATACCATTGATGCTTGGTAAACATACATAAAAAAATTGTAAAAAACTATGATTACCATTATTTTAACTTAGTTGCAAACACATAAAAGAAAATAGCATGAACACTTTTGACAGTAGAATTTAATGTGAAAACCTAATTTGGAAAAAACCACCAATTACAACTAGTTATAGTTTTCACTCTTCTAAAGTGAGCCATGTTAGGAGCCAACCCTGTTAAAGGTCACAAAACACACTATTAGGTGTGACCCTGTTAAAGGATCTAATTACCCTATTAAGAGTGGCCTTGTTAGAGGTCTTGAGACAATTCAATAGAACTGCCACCTTGTTAGAGGATTTACAAATAGCTATTAAGCCAACTCTTGTTAAGAGATTTAGATCACTACTATAATGGTTAGAAAGTAACAATGAGATGACCTAATTTTGATGCAACTAAATTGCTGATTATAGATCTCTTTTCTAACTTGTACTTGATTCTTCCTAATCAAATATAGTTTTTCTACTCCAATAGGATATTCTACTTATCCTTCAAATTTTCTTCCTCTCTTCATCCTTTTAATTCATTCATAATAGCTTCCACACATTGAAACCACAACTTGACCTTATACT
The DNA here is from genome assembly GCA_028749045.1 of Cupressus sempervirens. Lineage (NCBI taxonomy): Eukaryota > Viridiplantae > Streptophyta > Pinopsida > Cupressales > Cupressaceae > Cupressus > Cupressus sempervirens. The sequence continues at coordinate 266,964,115 of CM053792.1, read as the reverse complement.
TATATCTTTCATATTGTCAAGTTGGCTCAAATACAACTTAGAATAATTAATATTTATCACCTCAATTGGCTAGAACCCATAGATAAATCAATTGAGCTTAATATGCCAAAATAAGAAAATCCTTCGTTAGCTGAACCAACTCAATAGAAACTAACTCATAAGTGATTTCCTATTTTAATCAATAGAAGCTTGATTAAAACTCATCTTCTGCAGTCTTTCCTTTGATGCCTAAATGAACTCGATAGATATTGTCTTCTAAACTAGGTAACCACAGGAATGCTTGGTAGACATAAAAAGTTGTCTTCACTACCTGAGTGAGCTTGGCATATACTAACTGATAATTGATATGATATTTTTGTAGCATCAAAGACAACACACAATTAATCAATTATATGCAACAATCTCCCTCTTTAGCATTGATGGCAACACAATATGTCATGTCACAATGAAATTTTGGATTCACTCCCTCTGTAATATGATCTCTTCCTTTCACTATCTAGAACAACTTTTTCCAAGTTCATTCACAAAACTCTCTTCCTCTTATAGCAAACTTCTTCTTTGGAATGAAAAAATTTCTCAAAGATATGACAGTAAACTACTCCCTCTTTGACAACACATCCCAAAGATAACAACTCTATTAATATCAACATACCTTAGGTACTAATTCATTTGCAATATGCTCTTGTCAATTATGCACCAACTAATTGATTTTCAACTTAGCTCTTGTTGATGCATCACTAAACTTCATTTAGTGAGCTTTAGATAGGGGAATGACCCCTAGCTTACCTCTTAGGTACAAAAATGCATCCTCAGGCAATGGCTTGGTGAATATGTCTACAATCCATTCTTTTGTAGTACCATATTCTAATCTTACTTCTTCATTCTGCACCAACTCTCTTAAGAAGTGATATTTTATAGCAATGTGCTTTGTTTTGGTGTGCATCACTAGATTCTTTGATATATTGATTGCACTAGTTTTATCACAGTATATAACTATAGGATGCTTGATCTCTATTTTCATTCCTTCCAATAATTGTTTGAACTAAACAATATTAGAACAATTAATTGTTGCTACCACATATTTTGCCTCTGTTGTGGATTGAGATGTACATTTTTGCTTCATGCTTGTCCAAGACACTAGTCTTCTACCAAGAAAGAATGCTCCACCACTAGTTTTTTTTTTGTCATTAAGACTTTTTGCCCAATCAACATCAGTAAATACTTTCAAGTCCAAATTGCCTCCATTTTTATACCATAAGCCATAGTCTTTAGTTCCTTTCTGATATCTCATGATTCTCTTGATTGCCATCATGTGATTTTCTTTAGGATTTGTTAAGAATCTTACCATTATTCCAATTGCTGGAGCAATATAGGCCTTGTATGTACTACATACTAAAATTTTCCAATCATTGATTTGTATGTGGTTTGATCTACTTCTTTGGAATCATCATTTTTGGAAAGCTTATGTCTAGTAGATATGGGGGTTCTAACTGGTCTTGAATCTTCCATTCCAAACTTCTTTAATATATCCTTGATATACTTAGATTGAGTGATGTAGATACCATTTTTGTTCTATTGTATCTACAATCCAACAAAGAATTTTATCTCACCAAATAAGGACATCTCAAATTCTTTACTCATTTCTTTCGAGAATGATTTGCATAAGTCATCATTTCCATTAAATAGGGTATCATCAAAAAATATTTCTACCAACACAATCTTCTTGTCTGGACCTTCCTTGATATATAGACTACTATTATCATTTGTTCTTTGAAAACCAATATGTATCAAATAGTTATGTAGTCTTTCATACCAAGCTCTTGGAGCTTGCTTGAGACCATATAATGCTTTGTGTAACTTGCAAACCATGCCTCTTTTGCTAAGATCTACAAAACCTTATGGTTGTTCAATGAAGACTTCTTCATCAAGAATTCCATTCAAGAATGTAGATTTAACATCCATTTGATAAACTTTAAATCCTCTATGTGTTGTGTATGCTAGTAAAGTTCTAACATCTTCTTGTCTTACTACAGGAGCAAAAGTCTCACCATAATCAATACCTTCTTCTTGAGAATAGCCTTTACATACCAGTCTTGGCTTGTTTCTTGAAACTTTTCCATCTTCATCTAGCTTATTTCTGAATACCCACTTTGTGCCAATTACATTATTATCCTTGGGTCTAGGAACAAGACTCCAAGTTTTATTTTTTTCTATCTATTCTATTTCTTCATTCATTTCTTCAATCCAACTTTCATTTTCTAGAGCATATTCAACATTTCTAGGTTCAAATTTAGCAATTAAATATGTACCTTTTAATTTTCTTCTTGACATTGTTCCATCTGATTTGTCTCCAATGATCTGGTCAGGTGCATGATGCCTTCTATAATATCTTGCTAACACAGGCTCTTTGAGCTTTGAATGAATTCCACTATCTTCATTATGAACTTAAACTTCAAGCTTGGGTCCTTTTGTTTGTGACTTGGGTTCATTAGACTTGGTTTGAACTAGCTCGGTAGCCTTTGATTGCAACTTGGGTCTGTTGGCGCTCAAAATTGTAGCCCAGATTTTGAGCACTATTGAGAAAATTGAGCCCTATAAATGCTTTCTGATGAGATTATACCCGGCTGTACCTTTGAGCCCCATGAGGTGTTTAATGTTTCTAACACCTTTCATTTAGTGCATCTATGTGTTTCATGAAGTTAAATTGAGATTCTGAGTCATTTGGTGAAGTCCTATTTTGAGAAGTCCTATTTTGAGCAAATGTCAAATTTGCATTTTTCACCAAAGTGTCAAACAGTGACAGGAAGTTGTGTTTGTCATTGAATATCTCACATCCAGAATTGTGTCATGACCCACCACTTTGGGAGTGTCAAGTTTCCATATCCAAGAACCTATGTTTTAGATTTTGAGTCATTTTGAATCCGTTTGACTAGGTTTTGAATCCCTCAAAGTTGGTAGTTTACTGTTTTCATGTTGATGCACATTGTACATAATTCTGCGAAGCCCTGTTTGACGTGTTATAACTTTTGACCAGTTGACCAAAATATTTAAATTCCTTTTTCGTTGCTTTTTAAATGTCAAAGACTTGTTATATTTCAAGTTTCAGCTTATGATGAATCTATTTGATCAGTTTTCAAACACGATTCTAAACGCAATTTATATCTTTTAACTAGTGTCAGCATTTGCAAATTATTTGGTACCCCTGTTTGGGATTTCATAGCTTGAGATCCATGATTGGTAAGATCAAATGGATTGTACCCCTATGTTTTCCTCTGAAAATACTCCAAGTATGTCAGTTTTTAAGTCATGATGAATCCATTTGCACACTTTTCCAGGTCAATTCCATTTGCAAAAATTGATTTCTTGTCATTCTTTCCAGTTAGTAAATCCAACTAGCTCACTTTGACCGCTCGCCAAATGCATCCTATTATTCACCATGAGCCCAAATCCCAGATTTATACTCACCTTGTGACAAAGAACCACCGCCCCAAGTTTCGTTCTCCCAAGTGTCCATCTGTCCAATTTTCAAAGACAAATCTGAACCCAGTTTGTTGCTTTCTAACATGTTTATCTGCAAGTGATTTTAAGAGATCAAATTTGACAACGAATATCTTTTGACCCCAATTTTTTCACGAGATGAGATTTGACAGGGTGCAAGTGTGCAGAACAGAGAATCAATGGGTCAGTTTTCAAAGCCTAGTCAGAGGTTTGGATTAGTTTTTAAGGCTAGTCAACAGACCATCTGGCACCAAATTCACAGTTTGCAAAAAGTGGGTAAATGAGTCTTTAATGATCAAATTAATGCTTGAAATCAATTTCAATTAGTTCGAGATTATCAATAGATCAATTCAGCATTTCAGTGGTCCAAAAACGGAAGAAAAATTTAGTCGGACCCACTTTGGGGTTCGACTGACTTCAACAAGCTGATAGGGTATGTCAAGAATTTTTTTGTTTGCTTGCATGTTCTCAAGGCAGTAAGACCTCCATCAAAAAATTGTTTCCAAAAAGTAATTCAAATGTAAAAAGTGTGATGAAGAATGTCAGGGCAGCCATTGATGATTAAAAGAAAATTGACTCAGAATTATGGTTAAATTTAATTGCTATGTGTGAGTGTTTTGATTGAATGATGAGAGAGATCAAGAAGTCTAAAGATGGAGATGATGTAGCATTAATGTTGAATGAGGAATCCTTCAAAATGAGTCTGGAATTATTGTAGTTTGGACAATTTTTTATTATTAGTAGTTCTAGACATTGCATCACTTCATTTTCCAATGTAAGCAACTCTTCCAAAAGAGATATGTTCTAATCTCCAGATAAACCAGCTTGGGAAATCCCCATTCTCTCCAAACTCCTTTGGCAATTTTTACATTTCAAATCATTCTTCAAAATTTAAGGTTTAAGTTGGGCATCTATTGGGAGTGATGGATAATCACTACAGCTCTCCAAGAGTTGAAATTTTTGCAGGGACGGTATTTTGTAACCCAACAGTTTGCATTTTCACAAAACTCAGAAAGATTCCATCTTCTACACTTATCAAAGCTCGTTCATTTTTCTAAATAGAGACTTATTTCTTCCACAATAATCATTTTGCAACATCTTTAACAATTAGAAATCCATTCACTTCATCAGCAAAAGTGATGAAGCACGAGCAAGTAAAAAAAGGGGAAGACCATATGATGAGTAGGTCACGACAAAAAAAGCCCCACTTTGAAAGTGAAGATGGAATGCGGAGGATTTTTGATCTATTTGAAAGAGTTGCACATGCAAATCATGTGTGCCCATATTGTGAGCACCCCTTTATGCTTGAAGAAGAGGATGATTTTTGTTGGCAAACAAAAAATAGGGGCAGAGCCAATATTGAAGCAATTGGAAGCCGCCTTGCACAAGGAAGCTGTCATGTTCACGCCTAGAGTAAGAACTTCACATTGAATAGAATCTTTTGAATGAAGGAAAGAGTCAACCAGAGAATTCCGTGTGTCAAGAAAAGGTAGCCAACATTTTAAAGGTAGGGGAGCACGTGTAAAGAGTAGACCGCAGTAGATGGGGAATGTCCAGCTCCAAGCACGCGCAAACAATAATCAAAAATTATGCAAGAAATGAGGCTTGAAAGCATTAACTGTAGGTTATAAAGCTCATAAAAGACCAAGCAAATAGGGGAACACGTTAGAAAGATAAAGACCAAAAGAAAAATAAGGCCGCATGCCCAAAGACTCTGCCATCAAAGTGGAAGTGGCGTCAATTTGAAGAACATGGGAAATCGTAGGGAGAAGCCATAGTAGAAATGAGAGGGGCCCTTTGTCAATAAAAATCCACCTACAATTAAAAGAGAAAGCTCATGCATGGAGAGGTAGAATACACTATTAACAAGAGGAAAACATTGCAAAACTCCATGCCTCAAGCTGATGTAGCAGCATTTGAATGCAAAGCCGCCAAGGTGGAAATTAAGGGGAAGATCCATGTAGGAAAGAGGAGCAGTATGAAGGGAGATACCTTGCATGAAATCCAACAAAGATAGAGGCAACAAAAAAAAGGGGCAGTCATAGAGAAAAGGGAGGTTAACACATAAAAGGCCCTGCGCATCAGAGAGAGGTTGCGGCAATGACCACAAAATGAAGGCTTCACGCATTGCAAAAGACAAGAAGACTTCAATGAAAAGAAATAAGGAGCTCCCATGGCATCGAGAAGGGTAGTCAACGGCATGTCAATGAAGCAGCAAACATCTTGCAAAGAACTACATGCATAAGCCAAGTTCAGACGTTTTAAAGAAAAAGCTTCCAGAGAAATTATCCCACATTGCCCAGATTGTGGGATTTTCTAATTTTTAAAAACTACTCCACTCGATATACACGTTGTCTTAAGAAATGGCACGTTTTGGAAGCACAAGCTCGTGTGGGGCCCGATGTTCGACATAAAGTGGATGCCATCTAGGAGATTGAGGTCACAGTTTTTAAATGAAATTGCACACGAGATGAGGTGGTGACAGAGGCTCAGATTTCAACACGTGGTAGATCCAACGAGTCCTACAAATCCGCAAAATGAAAGTGATTGAGGTTTAAATAATGTAGGATTTTCATAAATGTGACAAGTGGCGATGGGCCCCGGCGCATGATGATGTGGCAGAGACATGTAGTTTTAGATGAAGGCATCAGATAGTGACACGTGTCACGATCTAACGGTTAGTGCAAACCCACAAAACCAAAATGCTCAGGATTAAAGGAATGCAGGTAAGAAAAATTCTTCCATGTGGCACCGAGCCTGCTCAGATGATGATGTGGCATCTAATGTAGAGGTGGACGAATCATGAATTGCCACACGGCAAAAGGTCGGTCAAACATAGTTGACCTTGAAATTCAAGTTAGCGCAAACCCGCAAAACAAAAATGCTCAGGATTTAAGGAATGCGTGTAAGAAAAATTCTACCACATGGCACTAGGCCTACCCAGATGATGATGTGGCATCTAATGTAGAGGTGGATGAATCATGAACTGCCACATGGAAAAGGGTCGGTCAAACCCATTTGACCTCAAAATTCAAGGGATAGGCCAAAAAATGAAAGAAAAATGAAAAAATAATTAAAATGTTTTCTTTTAAAAAATTATTTTTTCAAATGTGCCGGCTTTTAAATTTTCAAAGGGAAATAATCTAAAGTTTCTACTTTAGGTTATTTTAAATTTTTGAAATTTTAAATTTTATAGTTGCAGACCTAAGTTTCATACCGGGGGGGGGGGGAGGCATTTTTCAAATTGACTTTTAAGGGGTTTTCGAAAGGCTAAATATGTGATATTATATATCGTTGGAATCGTGAGAAGATGAACTTTTTGATTCTGAGGTCAGTTTTTGCATAGAATTCCACTGGTTCATGCTACAAAAGGTTTTCTCTCAGAGATTGAATGGTGTGTTTTATCAGATGTTTCAAGTCACCAGTTGTAGAATTCAGTGGGAAAACATCATAATCCTACAAATCCGCAAAATGAAAGTGATTGAGGTTTAAATAATGTAGGATTTTCATAAATGTGACAAGTGGCGATGGGCCCCGGCGCATGATGATGTGGCAGAGACATGTAGTTTTAGATGAAGGCATCAGATAGTGACACGTGTCACGATCTAACAGTTAGTGCAAACCCACAAAACCAAAATGCTCAGGATTTAAGGAATGCAGGTAAGAAAAATTCTTCCATGTGGCACCGGGCCTGCCCAAATGATGATGTGGCATCTAATGTAGAGGTGGACGAATCATGAATTGCCACACGGCAAAAGGTCGGTCAAACATAGTTGACCTTGAAATTCAAGTTAGCGCAAACCCGCAAAACAAAAATGCTCAGGATTTAAGGAATGCGGGTAAGAAAAATTCTACCACATGGCACTAGGCCTACCCAGATGATGATGTGGCATCTAATGTAGAGGTGGATGAATCATGAACTGCCACATGGAAAAGGGTCGGTCAAACCCATTTGAGCTCAAAATTCAAGGGATAGGCCAAAAAATGAAAGAAAAATGAAAAAATAATTAAAATGTTTTCTTTTAAAAAATTATTTTTTCAAATGTGCAGGCTTTTAAATTTTCAAAGGGAAATAATCTAAAGTTTCTACTTTAGGTTATTTTAAATTTTTGAAATTTTAAATTTTATAGTTGCAGACCTGAGTTTCATACCGGGGGGGGGGGGGCATTTTTCAAATTGGCTTTTAAGGGGTTTTCGAAAGGCTAAATATGTGATATTATATATCGTTGGAATCGTGAGAAGATGAACTTTTTGATTCTGAGGTCAGTTTTTGCATAGAATTCCACTGGTTCATGCTACAAAAGGTTTTCTCTCAAAGATTGAATGGTGTGTTTTATCAGATGTTTCAAGTCACCAGTTGTAGAATTCAGTGGGAAAACATCATGAAAGTATTCAGTGACTATTGTATCAAATTATTTTGAGTTTTTGTGATGTTTTTGCTTTAAGTTAATAAATTGGCACATATCCAAGTTCATTAGTAGATATTTGTCTTTACTGAGATATTTTACATTTGGAGAGGCAAAACAGAAAAGATATGATTAGTAGTTATAGAGAGAAGGTAGAGAGAGGATTTTTTAGCTTCTTGGGAAGGAATTCTGAAGGGAAATTTGTCAATTGCAAATTTAATCCGAGAATTTCTTCTTTTCTATATCTTTCTTCCTTCTTCTCTTTTGCAGGAGGTTGGCAGTTTTCTCTAGGTAATACCAGCAGGGTTCTAGTGTTTTACAGTGAAACCATTTTCTTCAGCATATTCTCTCTTCTATGAACAGCATTAGGAAGGATAATACAGATAGTTTAGATCTGTTAGGTGTTTTCTGTGTTTTCATTTCATGCATATGACTATATAATTTCAAGGAAATAATACAAAGAGTAGAGGAATTTCATTAGTTTCATTCTGATTCTTGTCTCCAGTCTAAGTGAATTTTCAATGTTTTATGATCTTTGAACAAAGAGCTTAGGTCATAGTTGCAATCCCTTAAGGTTGTATGTTGTTTTATTGTTGCTTATGACTCAAGGAGTTATGTAAATGCTTCAAGGAATCAACAGGGATACAAGTTTATTAAGAAGGATATCACATAAGAATGAGATTTAGATTGAACATGTATGTCTATTTACAAGGTGAATGGATAGATCGTATATCTAAAGATACAAATATATCTGAGATATCCATATGTGTGTTTTTGATTCACAGATTTTCCCAATGGTTAAGACACTGATCAGTTTACAAGATTATTATGCCTTACTGCATTCAACATTATTAATCAAACGTTCTTTCCCTTTCATGTTGAAGGACTTAAAGGATTAACCCTAACTCAACTTATGTGATTCACAGATTTGCATTTAGCTACTGTATATCTCTATTATTACTTGAGTTATTAGGATATATAAGGGGTTTTTATCTTCTTAATAGGTTCGGGGATATGTTTTTGCACTGGTATGGTATCAATTGAATCTGAGGTCCACCCACCTAGGTCTTGCAGAGCCTAAAGTAGAAGAAGGGTCTAGCCTTATAGTTGGACCAAGACTATAGTCAAATGTATCTATCATAGGAAGTTGCTAGCCTTAAATGAATTTATCTAGTTTCTTGGTCATTTTCAAAACTGTTAAATCAGGAGCCAACAGGGTCCTTCAGATTGTGACTCGATAACCGTTGCAAATTTAGGGGACTTGGGAGATGAAGTCTTCTTTCTTTCAAATAGATTTGGCAATGTATCAAGTTCATAGTAGACAAATCTTCTGTAATCCTCTGGCTCCTTTTTGCTTTCTTCTTCACTCTTTTCTTCAAACTCATCAATTATGACATGTGCACTCTCTATGATCTTATGAGTAGACAAATTCAAACATTTGTATGCTTTAATTCTATAGGATTATCTTAAAAATATGTCTTCATCACGTTTTACATCAAATTTTCCTTTTCTAGACTCTTTCAAGATATAACATTTGTTGCCAAATACTTTAAAGTAACTTACATTAGGTTTGTAGCCATAGCATAGTTGATAAGGAGTTTTGTTTGAATCTTTCTTCAATTGTACTCTATTCAAGGTATGAATTGTAGTCCTGATAACTTCCTTCCAGTATTTGAGAGCAACATTTTTTCAATTATCATTGTTCTTGCACAATCCGTGATAGATCTATTTCTTCTTTCAGTTATACCATTCTGTTGTGGTCTACCAAGAGCTGATACTTGTCTTTCAATTCCTCTTTCAACGCAAAAATTATTGAATTCATTGGAGATGAATTCACCACCTCTATCTAATCTTTAAAAAATTAATCTCTTTCCAGTTTCCTTTTCTACTCTTGCTAGATACCACTTGAATTTTTAAAAGGCTTCTGATTTTTTTTAGGTACATTACCATCATCATTCTAAAGTAGTCATCAACAAAAAGAACGAAAAACTTTTCTCCACTATAACTCTCTATTCCAATAGGTCCATATAATTCAATATTTACAACTTCCAAGACTTCTTCTGACTAATAATTTTTACTTTTAAAACTAGTCTTTCCCATTTTACCAACTTGGCAATTCTTGCACAAATCAACATTAAGTTTCTTCAAACACTAGTACATCTAAGACTATTTTTTGACCATTATTGGTTGAAATTTTGACCCACTTTTCGACCAAAATTTGACCAACGTTGACCAACCCATTGGTCAGAAATTTTGACCAATACTTTGGTCGAAAAACTTCCATAGCCATGGTGCAAGTTCTATCAGGAATTGGTCAAAATTTTGACCAAATAAGGAAGAAATTTTTGACCAATAAAGGTAGAAAATTCGACCAATGTAGGTAGAAAATATTGGCCAAGAAAGGTGGAAATTTTGACCAAAGAAGGTAGAAATTTTGACCAATAAAGGTAGAAATTTTGACCAAAGAAGGTAGAAAATCTTGACCAAGAAAGGTAGAAATTTCGACCAATAAAGGTAGAAAATGTTGACTAAGAAAGATAGAAATTTTGACCAATGAAGGTCAAAAATTTTGACCATTGAAGGTAGAAATTTTGACCAATGAAGGTAGAAATATCTACCAACACCTGGGTGTAAATTTTTGTTTAGGCATTCTATAAAATAGTTCACATGCCTTGAGTATGATATGAGATTTTGCGTGCATCCTACACTCTCTCATCGAGCTGATGATGGATTACAGAGAGTGATCTAAAACGATGATGCTAAAAAACACATAATCAAATCCAAAATGAACTTGCACTACAAATGAATTGTGGAAATCTGATATTGTTGATTTTGCATGCATGTCTACCAGGACAAATATATGTTAAAGTTGTAACTGTCTTGGTAGACATGCATGCAATTTTAGCAATATCAGATTTCCACAATCCATTTGTAGTGCAAGTTCATTTTGGATTTGATTGTGTTTTTTTTAGCATCATGGTTTCAAATCACTCTACGTAATCCATATCAGCCAGATGAGAGAGAGTGCAGGATGCATGCAAAATGTCATATCATACATAAAGCATGTGAACTATTTTATAGAATGCCTGAAAAACATCGATAGTAACTAATATGAAGAATATATAATTAGTCATATGATTGAGACAAATCATGTACATTGTATGAAGGCAGTCCATGTCTGACAGGGCCCACCAAAAGATAAAACATATGATAAAAAGACTTATTTTCATGTTTTGAACATATGGGGTACTCAGTTGCTGTTCTCCTAAAGCTGCATGCCAGAATTAGAAAAAATAGACTTGTCTTTGGAGTTGAATCTACTTTCGTTGCACACTGATTTTTTAAAGCTGCTAGAATAGGCATATCTATTTAGCTTGTTCCTTCACACATATCTTTTAGCTCGTTGCTTCAAAGTCTTTTAGTCTTTATTTTTGGTTTTTCTAGTGTTTTAGTATGGGCAGCACCAAAATTGTGTTTTCTCAAAAAATATGCAAAACTCAATGCGATAGAAAAACATGATCCATCATCTAATAGTCCTTTTATTCTGCATTGTGTTTCTCACGTTGGAGGATCTTGCTATTGACATAGAATTCCCAGAAATGGAGGAACTAAACTAGCACCCAAGCAGGATTTGAATATTAATGGAAAGAACAACACCACTATTTAACCATCACAACATGCTAACGTGAGCCTTTTTTTAAAGGTTTTAGCTGGGACAGATAAGGCCAAGTTTTTGTTTGCAAAATCGGCATACTATGGCTTGAATTTTAGCTCTTAATTTGCTATTTATTAATGTATTATCAATCATACACACAAATTAGGTTGACAAATAAGGTAATTTTTACATTATGCTATAGCAGGATTCAGCTACATAGTTTTTTGAATCAAAGTTGTTGACCCATAATTCATCAAATGCAGATTGTGGAAAACCATCTCGTGGGCATGAATGGTCCACTTGTCACTTTTCAATTCAGGCAATGCTCTAAAGGGTAACAATCAATACTTCCCAAGAGGTGACTTATCTTGGAACTACTCCAACAAAGAATCATTAGCATTGTACAAGGATGGGTGATAAGCATTTTGGTAATTCTTTATGTCTTGTTAGATAAAGATGTAATCATGTTTAGCAAACAAAAATCCAAAACTAGTAACATACATTGCAAAAACCCAAAAATTCACGTGATGGGAATAAAATGATCGCTAATTTTAGTATCCCAATGTTTTTAAGTTCCATTCCATTAGAAGTGAGTTATTTGTGCATAGTAAACAACTTTGCCCTACCTTAGAGAATCGTTTCAATATTATGATACATGTAAACACTATATCCATTGTGACACATATTTGAGGGAAATGAGAATAATTTAAGATACAAGATAGATAAACAGTCATTACCAAAACTCTATATTAAATTGATTTTGTACAAGAAACCATGCTATTAATTCACTCCCTAATATGTCCAGGTGTTGTACCCAGCAAAGGAGCTAGCTATTAGTGCATCACAAATTGCAGTTTCTCAATCATGTGTAAAAAGAATGAGATGATTAGAGGTATGAGAATAAGATAATACCATCACAATGCAATTTTAATAGGTGTTGTGAGACATGAAGTTAAGATATCAGCTGGAAATTCAAGACTCTGAGGAAGAATCTCATCTACTCCACAAGCTGCAAGTAATATACAATCCTTCATTGTGACTACAGAAGAAATACCAAAACCCAAGTCTTGATGGTGCACATCAAACAAAGACACTATCAAAAAAAATATTATATATACTCAAACAAATAATTAACTTATAAAGGGGCATATGTATTTGTTTGGATTAATCATAGAAGATTCCATGCGCTTCACAATTTATTGAGTAAAACTTATCTCTAGAAATGCATTCATAATCATACTAGCAGTAGAATGATCAAACACATAAATTAAGGGTGTCCCAAACCATGATTCTAATTCATAAACTGATAGGAGAATGTATTGTGTGTAATCCTGCACTCAAAAAAAAAAGCCTTCAGCCACGTAACAAGATTATAAGAGATACAGAATTATGGTCTACTAAGCACTTAACATTAAATGTAACCTTGTTAAATAGCCATGATACCAACATTCCAAGATGATATGCTCTTAGTATCCCAGCGGTTATTGAAAATTTTAGAGGAGTCAAGTAACAATGAATCTCATATTTAATTTGCATAAAATAGGAAGGACAGGAAAATTTTCAATAGTTTTCTTCAAATCTTAAATTACACCAAACAAATTTGCATAAAATGCCAAGTAGCCCCACTGCTTTAATATCAACATTTTCTCAGCAAAAACCTAGAAAAGCTTACCTTTGCATTCCTTATTCATGATTCTAATGATGCAAAGTAGTCTTGTTGTTGGCAAGTATAAACTAAAGTCTAAAGGATACAATGTTGAAGCAGCTTCAGAAAGATCTTCTGAAGGACATGATATGCTCAACCTGAAGGAGCTTTGAGATTCATTACCACTGTTAGGAATAGGCTCATATTCAATCTTTTGAGATTGAAGATGAGCCCATTCTTGAGCGTAGTAATGAATCTATAACCTTGACACCCATCTCTTTGTAGACTTGCACACAGGCTTCAGAATATTGATGACACAATTCATTTGTCCGTACTATTGGAGCAAAAATACTACTGTAGAATCCAAAAAAGTTAGGCCAAACAGGTAGATTACATAATCATGAAATTGTGAACCATTCCACACACATAAGAAGAACAGTACCTTGAAGCACTACTAATCAAATCTTCATTAATAGGTGGGCAACTTAAAAAAATCAAGCATGTCGACTCTGAGAGGTCCTAATTAAAGAGGGTTGTTGAACTGCATCTTGGGTGAGCCAAAGCAATAAATATATTAGACTGAGAATATCCAACATTTGCATATAGAGCAGCTGCAACACCAACTTCCATATCAAACACATGAATAAACTATTGAAATGCTAAAAAGTATATGACCTCATCTCTATGGTAATCATATTATGGTTTTGCTATTGTTTGGAGGATAATAAGACTAAGCCAATGTTAACATATTATAAAGTTTCTTTAGGAACAATGTGCAAATTTTACAATTTATACAACTATACCTCAAAAACATATTCATATGTCTTTTGTTTGATACAAATGAACCTTAACAGTCATCAAAGTCAATTTGAACATCCTAAAATGAAATACTCCTAGCTAAACCTAGTGATAGACCAATATCTTACAAACTTCATTCATTCACAATCAGTTAATAAAAGATTAATCTCTACTCACAAGTTGAATCGAGACATGTCAGGCATAAGCACTTCATAGAAAGGTTTAAACATTGACTTTTGCATGAAGGAAAATGAGGGTTTTCACAACTTAAAGTTACTCTAACATAGATTATGACCTACACTAAAAAATCCATCTTGCACCATTGATGTTTGAGTAAGATGTTGTCAGGAGTTTTTTATTACAAAAAATAGAAAACATAACATTATATTCATTCAAGGGAGTAGATAAGAAAGATCAAGAAGGAACAACTCCTACACTTTATTGAGCTAAAAGGAACTTGTTGCTATAATACTTAGAAAAATGAGTTACAATGCATTTCTCTTCTACATGCGAAAGAGAGAAGAAAGAACTAAAAAAGAAAGAGACTCATGCTGCCCTTTGTATGTTGAAAATGCTTAGGCCCCTGATTATCTCCTTCTGAATAATCTGTCATCTCCCCTAATTTTTGTTTGTAGGTGCGGCTGGAAAATGGATACCCACCTTCAAAAAATCTAATTAAATCAAAAAAATCTGACTCTCTATCCTGACAAAGCAAGAACTAACTCTACCACACCCATAACCTGTTATTGAAATTTCAAATTATAACTATGTCCCGCCTTTGAAAATGGAAAAAATATCTAGCACTGACCATGGTATTTCAATCCTACTACTCATCGCACATTGTCATGAATGTGTTTGTGGGATCTATTGTCTTCTTTTGATCATCGATTGATCTTAAAGTCAATATTTCCTCCCTTGCATGTATATATTTCATTGAAAGCTGCCAAGAAATTTATATTATATTAGCTTATCTTGTTAGAGAAGATAGTTGACTATAAGTATTTTGAATACCTTTGCAAAATTCTTATGAACTTTAGGCGGCTGGGACAAAGTCGTATCACCATTCTTAGAAAAGAAACTAACACATGTCAGATTTTTTTCGGCTTATCTGAAGGTTAGTTTTCAAATTTAAGTACTTTGTCAACCAAAACTATTTTTTGAACTCTTGATCTATATGGGGCTCATTTTTTTTCCTAATAGCAAATACGTAATTGATAAAATTGTATAATATTTATGGTGTTGATCATTTGATCATCTTTATAGTTTTCTATAGGTCAAACTACTAGAACACCAATTTCTATTCTCGTGCCTTGTCTTAAGACTTTCTTATGGGTTCCTCCAATATAGATGGGATGATCCAAGTGTTCCATCCCTCTCAAGGTTCAAGTATTACCAAAAGCTAGCAAAAATTACATAATATGAGGATGGCAATACCATGTAACTTGACACATGTGACTTGTTTCCAAGATGTTAAAGCTTAATGAGCAGTAGCATGGCAAAGAAATCTGAAGCTATTATAAAAATATGAGATGACACCTTTTGCTCTTAAATCTGAAACCATATTTAAATCTTCCTATAAATCAATCCTCTTTTCAAAAGGTTGACATGGCACAACATGCAGACAAGTAGCCAGCTGACGTATACAGGCAACCAGCTCAATTAGCCAAGCAAGCAACTTAACCAAAAATTCTAATACATTACATGATCCTCTGAAATTCATATGAGCTTGAATTAACCTTTGACATCAATGACAGTAAATTCAATAAAATTAATATAAATGCAAAATTTGTATGTTAAGATACTTGTAGCATCTTTATGAAATTATTCTCTATTGGGAAATGCTATGTGTATATAACAAGCAAACCAAATGAAAGGGCAATATGCACCGTCTTCTTTGGAGTGCACCCCCTAAGGTTTCTTCTTGGAAGGGACATCCCCTATCCAAAGCTCATCACATATGCTTATGTTTACACATCGAGATAAACCATTATTTGTTATCCTTAACCACATTCGGTGGTTGCGTGCTTCAAAAGTCCAATCATGATTGGCATATGATATTTCACAATACCCAATCTCATTCGGTGATATGGCAAAATGAAGTAGTTCACAATAACAGTAAATAATGGAATCATATTCATAGTATGATCACTACTTTATAACAAAGATTTGAATTAGATCGAACCAGTTTGTACAGTTTATATATATATATATATATATATATATATATATACGTATGTATGTATGTATGTATATATATATGTATGTATGTATGTATGTATGTATGTATGTATACACACACACATACAGACACATTTATGTATGAGAGCAATAATCAGATAAGAACAATGCTACAAATTCAATAGAAACAACCATTTTGCATGTTCATCTACAACACATGGGTTCAAAATAACAAACAGTTCAAATTATTGGCAATTTAGGCAAGAACATCCTTTCATTTGTATCCAAACATGATGGGTGAAGTAACGAAACATACCCTGAGTAACAGGGTCACTAACTTGACCACACAAACTAGGTACAGTAAGAAGGGTTAGTGAACCCATGTCATTCCTTTCCATATACATTCATTAGTTGTAAACTTGTATATACATTATACACACTTGAGGTGAAGCATCAAATTCGATAATTGAAATCACAGCCGAATATCATAATATTGTGAATAGGTGATTGCAATCTAGAAGGCACATATCCATCCTACAATTACAGCATATCAGAATAAACTTAATATAACTTTTACTCCTATGGTAGAAATATCAGAGCAAGGTAAGAGTTAACACTTGGGTGGGCACGACATTACATATTTCGCCAACATCAACATGCTCTTTGTGACCACATCTTATGAAAATGTTTTGGAATGTATTTGTTGATCATAACTA
The DNA here is from genome assembly GCA_028749045.1 of Cupressus sempervirens. NCBI lineage: Eukaryota > Viridiplantae > Streptophyta > Pinopsida > Cupressales > Cupressaceae > Cupressus > Cupressus sempervirens. Next base: position 266,947,219 of record CM053792.1, on the reverse strand, counting down.
AAGCTCTTAAATCAAAGAGATTTTTTTCCTTGCCCAGTTGCATAAAATAGTCAGGCAGGAAGAGCATTTGAGGGTCAAATTCTACATAACTTGACGCTATGAAGGAGATGCTAATAAAATATTTTTTTCACCTCAAAGCATATCAAAGGTGTGAAAGGAAAACGATCAGAAAAATTGTGTTAGGTAATGGCAATATGATTTTTAACAGAAAAGGAATTAAAAAGATCTTTATCACAAGTCAAACGAGACCCTATTGTTCAAGCTTCTCTCCTTTAACAACATTCCTAATATCATCACTAAAGAAATTAAAAATATTATATTGTCAAATAGTCACCAAGAAGGAGCTCAGGGATTTCATTTTGAACATGGCTATAAGACAAGACACCTGAACCTGATGAGATCTCTGACTCTTTCAGCCATTAGTTTTTTTAACTCATTGTGGCTGACCTCCAACTGGTTGAAGATGTTCACAAAGTGGTATGCTCATTGAAGCCATCAATTCTGCCTTAGCATTGGTACCTAAAGAAGAGAACACTCTCGCCTTCAATAGGTTCATGCATGTTTCTCTTTGCAATTCATCTGAAAAATTCATAACTAAAATCTTAGCCAACAAAATAAAAAAGATTTAAGTTTTAACATCCTTGAGGAGAAAGGTTGATTCATTCTAGGTAAGTAAATGTATGAAAATATTGTTATTGTTGCACTGGATACCAATAGCAACATGACTAAGAAAAGGATTTCCATTGAACTTGACATGGAAAATGCCTTTGACAGAATTGATCTTAACTTCTTGACGCAAGTCTTGCAAGCTTTTGGGCACCCTTTTTTAATCATTAAATGAATCTTTGATACATCATTGGCCCTTGGGTGGGTCTAATTATCAAAAAATCTCCAACTCAATTTCTTAAGGCCACTAAAAGTTTAGGTCAAGGCTGGTCAGTCATTCCCTACCTATATATCATTTTAGAAGAAGCTTCCTGTATGTGCCTATCAGCTTCAATGAGAGCTTCAATTGGTATTGGAATCAAGGTTATCAATGAGATCAGAAAGATTAATGATGCTCACTTCACTAATAACACCCTTTTTTAAGAAAGTCAATAACTTCAATGTTAGCCAGCTAAAGAGTTGTCTTGACAATTTCTAATTTCACTTTGACTGATGCCATTGATGCTGAAAAATGCAAATTTTACACTATAAGTATAAATGCCTCTTCTACTAATAAAAAAATTGTTCCTGATTCCTCAATTTGTGCACAATGATGTTAATCTCTTTTAATAGTTGAGTGTTCCTATTAACTTCAATTTGTAAAGCTCTAATTGCTGACTTAACTCTTGGAAAAAATTTGGCATGCACATTCAAAGCTTCATCAATGGGAAGCTAAATCTCACAGGTAGATTGGTTTGATAAAATTAGTCATCTTTAGCCTTTCTCTATCAACTCATGTCATATTGTGTTACCATTCTAATTCTTCAGTTTTCAGATAAAAAATAACATTTTATGGAAAGAGTGTAATCAGATCTATGAGAAGAAATTTCATTTTGTTAGCTAAAGATAAAATTACTAAAGAAAAGTTGCAAGGTGGTTTGGAAATTAGATCTCACTCACAATGAGTACTACCCCAAGGACTGAGCTTGTTTGGACATTCTTATATACTCCATTAAGTCTTTGTTTTATTCCATCAAATATGGTGATGGAAAATAATGCATGTGCTCACTAAATTCCATCCTTCAAAAGAAAGGCACCTCTAAAATATGGACTCTAGTTGTTATAGCTGCTAATAAAATTAAGCATCCTAAAGATAGCTATAGAATCATATCTTACTTCTTAGATGATCTAGCTCTCAATAATGAATTCTTAAGCTCTTTGAGTGGCCCTTTTTTGTCCATGAAACAACTTGTGGAAAAAGCTTGAATACTGCATTCGACTGGAAAGTATTTTTTCGAAGTGTTCTGGTATTAATGGGCTTTCTAATGAACTTCAAAATGAATGGGTGTTTATTAGGAAGAGATTTAGGGGCATTATTCCTACAAATTCATATAGGGCTGACATTTTAACTTGGAGAAAAATTATTTCTACAAGGATGTATTCAGTTGATGTGGTTTTCATCTTCTCCAAGAAGGGTAACCTCTTAATAGTCCTCTAAGTCAAAAACTTAAAAATGTTTCAGCATTACCTCTAAAGTTGCATGTCTCAGTGGCTTGTCAAGCAGAACAGAGTTCTCACCAATGAAAAAGGGGCATTTTGGGACCTAATATTTGCTTCAGATGCTACAACACCTATGAAACCCAACATCACCTTCTCTTTGACAAGAAGAAAGTGTTTTCTAGTCAGATTTCTCTCTCTCAATTTTGGTGTCTACTTTCAAACAAAATTGAGATTAGAATTATGTACTTGGCATTAAAATTTAATTTTGTACATAGGAAGTCCCTTATTAATTTTTTGTACTCTCCCTTACCTATCTTTTGGTCCATTTGGATTGATAAGAACCAAATAAATTTTATAGACACAACTACCCTGAAGAACACCTTGATACAAAATATTCAGCAGGCTATGATGAAAAATGTCAAAGCTTATCTCAAGAAAAAATGAACTCTAACTGAGCTATCTAATGTGGAAATTCATTTTCTCAAAGAATGAAACCTTATGAAATTCATCAGCTACTCATCGGCAGGTTTCCTTTGTCTAAAAATTCATTTCAAATATCCTTCTTTCTTTTTTTAGTGGTACCTTGAAAGTCAAAATTAATATTTGTGCTACTAATTGTGTGCTTTGGTTTGAACCTCCTCTAAAGCTATCAAAATTCAACATAAAGCTTGAGCAAGCATCCAACAACATTGCTGAATTTATAATCTGGAAGTTTGGCCTTCCTTTTGAAATTAAAAAAGTTAAAGAATCTTTAACATTTATGGAGGTTCTAAGTTGGTAATCCAATGTCTTTTGGGAAAATATGTAGTCAAATTTGTACAGCTTCATCTTGTGTTTAATCTGATTTTAAGATTATTTAGAATTTTGATCAGATTATCCAGCAGTTTATTCCTCCAAAAAATTAACTCTTGTTGATAGAAAGGCCAATGAAATCATCCTGCATAAGACATTTTCAAAGCTAAGGAGCTATCAAACCTGATTGTCCCTAGGCACTTCACTGGCTCTACTGGACCATCCTTGGTGTAATTTATTTGGCAACATCTATTATATTTTTTTAACTTCTTCTTGTGATTAAATAAAGACTTCCCTTTATGAAAAAACAAGGTGTTAAGACTAATTTTAAGAATGAGAATTAGAAAAGTACAACTCTTTGTCTTTCAAACTATATTATTTTCAATGTAATGAAAGATTGCATCCCGACGTATTTGAACTGAAACCTTGGTAATCTACCTTAACAAATGTCATTAAAAATATTTTATGTGCATCCAAAGAAGCTTTAACTACTACTTTCCTCAATATGATGATCTAGTTTTTGTCCTTTCTATGTTCTCTATGAATGGATTCAAACTAGAAAGAAAAAAAATTGTGTAGAAAAAGATAAAAATGGCCTACACAAGGTTGAAAATGATACATGAGCAGAAAGTTGTTATAAATTGTATCGTGGTAATCACGAATCAAAAGAATGCACATTAATCAAGTGCAAAATAATCAATTCTGGTAACGTTAAGAGAGTAAAATGCAAAGTATTAATTCATGGAAAATCCTTCACAAACTTCCATCATGTCTTAAAAGTTTAAAAATAGCCAAAACTTGAGAACATAAAACTGAAATATCATGTGTATCTAACAATGAACAGATCTACTATTATAGAAATAATATGAAAAAATTGTTACGAACTATTTAAAAAAGCTCTCATATTTTTAAGATACAATTGACTTAAAAACTTGATCTCAAAAAAACATTACAATTAAATCTCCATTTAAGTGCAATTCTATAGAAAGGGAAAGAATGTGCAATTTTATATTCTATATTCTAACTATGGGTATGAAGATAATGAAATACCTAGCAAATAGTGCACTAACCCTCCTCAAACACCATAAACTTCATGATGAGGATTGAGTAGATAGGAAAGAAAGCCCATGTTTTCCAGAAGAAGCTTGACCAAGGTGCAGGGTGCAGATTCACTTTCAAGACCAACCCACATTTTCTTGTAGCTGTAGCAAGGGGAAAATTCGCTTTGAAGACCAGCCCTACCCTCTGAAAAAACCATGCAAAAATTTAGAGAAAACCTAAAATGAAATAGGGTGTAGGAAAGACCTAAAATGACAAATTTTTTTTTCCTTTGTGGATGTATAAGCCCTGTGTTGGTCAAAATTTTGACCAACATGGGTCTTATATGTAAAAAAAAGAAGCTCTAGCCAGGACAACTTATTACTATTACATTATATGCTACAATCACATTGAGAAGGGCAAGCCAAATGGCGAGGGACACCAACTGTAACATCTATGTTTACTGGATGTTTGAAATACTTGAGAATCATGGTTAGAAAGATCATTGCAGACTATATCAACATTTAAATGGAGTTGGAGAATCCTTGCTAGCAGTGGAAGATGATACGTAGCACCAATATACAAATCATATAAGCACAATGCTTAGTAAGATTGTACAATAAAAAAATCCTAACCCATTTTATTGGTGAAGACTTGAATATGTGGAACTTAGTACCATGTTCAAGAAACAAGCACCTTAAGCATACAAAATAATTTCATTATGCAACCATTAACAAAGGAAAGGTATAACAATTAAATCCAAAGAAGTTTTCTACAAAGTTAAAATGAAAACTTATCTTACTTCTCTGGGCTTGTAGGAGGAGTAAGGGGGATCTCCTGCAGATGACGCAAAAAAATAGATAACATAGCATTAAAAGTAGGCCTTTTTGAAGGTTTGAACTGTAGACATTCACCAATCATCTTCCACAACTCTATTGGGATGCCCACACCAACTACACTGGCATATTGTGGTGGTTGCCTCCATGCCTTGACAATAGCCCTGTAGATCTCTTCTGAACTTAATCCTGCCCACTTGCAAAAAGAACCCAGTCAGTCATGCAACACAATTCTCCAAACTCAAGACCACTATGGTCAATATGAAAAGCAGTTCAAAATTAAGACCTAAAACAACCAATGACTAAAACAATAATGCAATGGCTTACGGAATTGCTCCAGTGCACATTTCAACCAATAAAAGCAAGTTTAATTATCAATCAAGAGTGCCCTAGCAAAAGATGTAGTTTGTACTATTTCCAAATAAAAGCAAGTATAATTGTCAATCGAGAGTTTATTTCCTAATTATTTGGCCAGTCATTTCTTATGCATTGTAATTGGTAATTTCCCATTGGTTGCCATCTAGTATATATCGACAAGTGGTCATCTTAACTACCATTGGCCTACTATGTATTGAATCATTGATTCATAGTTGAGGACTCATGGACGACTAGTAGACTAAAAAATGAATATTGTAATCATTGCATATCAGTTAATAATAAAGAATAACAAAGATTGATAATGGTGTATTTGTCAAGTACTACTGTAAACGTATAATTGAATTATTTTTTGTAATTCCATTTGCTTTAGTAGTTGCTTCTCACAACACATGTCCTAGTTAAGCAAATTAGAAATTTTTCAATTTAAAAAATAGTATGAAGAGTACAACCACCCTTAAACTTCACATACTAAGGAAAATTAGGCTTGGAAAAAGTAAGTCAACTTTGACTATTTAACACTTTAGCCTAGGAATCAAGCCTTAATGTGTGATGTTTAAGCCGTCAACTACAAAAAAAAATGTAAGAATTATTTTCAAGATGGCTCCAAATTATAGAATCTAGAAAATTCTCATTTGTTCTTCCTCATATCATGTTTGACAAGTTTATCTTCACACTTCCCCACTATGCCACATTGGTGGAATCTCTTCAGAGTTGGCCATTGTACTGGCAGGAGTATGCCATATCTTTATACCGAAGTTTGAAGCAGCTTCTGCTCTATTTGCAATACAAAGATACTATGTATTAGCGATGATCACTGTACCAACTATGCTTGCTGATATAGTTACATTTTGCATCAATTCGAGGTACGCTAATAATTACTTTTACTTGCGTAACTAAATTCTCTTACTAAAAACATAAATATTAAAATGTTTTATTCAGACCATTCCAAAGTTCAAACTCTCTTGGCAAAACATGGTTTCTTTTGTTTGCCAAAACCTAGTAGAAATAAGAGGTTTTATCAATATGTAGTAAAGCTGTAGTAAGAAGATGTAGTCACTTGTAATATTTTGGAAAATGTGGCTACACACAAGTTAGAACCAAACCCAAGTGTTGAGCAGAAGGAACATTTGTCGAGCAACAGTTATTGTCAACGAGAACATCAAATACTAACCACATATATCACTATAATGTTTGTACTTGAAAAATTCCTTTCTATGTTTGTTGCTTTTGTAAAATTATAATGTTTGTAAAGGCTAAAAATGAACTTGCGAGAATAAATCTAATTTAGACACTACTAATTGTCTATCCCTCATGCTTCTGCAATAGAAGAAAGAAAGGAGAATCAAGGCTATGATTTTCAAGTCTTGAGAAGATACTTAATGAAGCTAGAAGCCTATCACCACAACTTATCAAGAAAGTCATTGAAATTTTTTGAAGACCTCAGATCTTTTTGGCTTATGGTTAGTTTACAGTCTGCTTTAATAATAGGAAAGGGAGATGACAGAATCATTGAAAACTCTCCCATTTAATAATTTATATTAACCTTTATGTCATGTTATTTTCTTTCATGTAGTTGCATTCGTTTACCTATTTCATATTACTTCCTAAGGAGACCTAATTTTACTTCTTTTTCTAAACTCTTGTTTGTTATTATTTTAAAAAAGGTATGACAGAGGCATGTTCCTCAATGACTTTCACTCTTGCCCATGATACAATCATTAGACAAGGAAGTTTTAACAAAATATAGGATTATTCCATGGATCCAACTGATCAAAATAATTTTCAAGATCGTCGAATAGGAGTTTGTGTGGGAAAGCCTACTCCTCATGTGGAAATACAGATAGAACATAGTGATGAATGTCTTGAAGCTAATAACTTATACAATGTGGAGACTATAATGACAAGAGGCCCACATGTGACACTGAAGTATTGGGGCCAAAATGATTCAACCACAATAGCATTGAGTGAAAATGGATGGCTAAATATAGGGGATCTTGGATGGATTGATGAAGAGGGAAGATTATGGCTTCTTGGCCAATCTAAAGACATGATTAAAAGTGGTGGAGAAAATGTTTATCCTTCCAGATGAGTGTTTCTCTTATAGCTCAATGCCAACTTATAATAAAATCATCTGTTGTAAAATTGCACCCATAAAATCATCTTGTTCTATTGTGGTAGTTTATTCTGTTATTGGTTTGGATATGTTCACCTCTTCTCAATTACCTTTGGCACTTTTTGGTTCTTTTTAAAGTCTCCCATCTACAAAAACTTAAGTTGTTTCAAATGAAAGCACTTCAACTTTAGTTGTTGAGCATAATTTTCATTGATGGTCAAGATGATACTCATCTATTTCATATATGCCAGTAAATAATTTTCTACCATCGTAGGTGGAGAAGATCCTATTACAGCATCCAAGGATTTTGGTAGCTATCATTATCAGAATCCCAGATTCAAGGTTTATTGAAATTGTTACTACATGCATCCAGCTAAGGGATGGTTGGCACTGGGAACATCAGAATTTCGCAATGCTGAATAATGTAGCTATGAATGAGCACAAAAAATTGTCCCCAATGCTGCTACAATTTTTTTGTAAACAGCAAGGACTTTCTAGCTATGCCTCTCCTATCAGCCTCTTTAAAAATTGTAGATTATGTGGCTATATTCTTTATAACATAGCCTTATATGTTGGAAAATCTTCAATGGAGACACAATCGACAAGATTATATCTGGGATCAACTGTGTATTTTTTTTAATTAATATTTCAAATCATTTTCAAGAATTTATTATTTGATTTTCTTCCCACACCTTAAAAATGGAAAGAAATGGTTTGTGCATTGTATAAACATGTTTAAGTCACCAAGGATGTTCTTCCCACAGAAAGAGCCATTTCCAAGAACCACAACAAGAAAAGTGAAGAGAGATGCACTAAAGAGAGAAATTATTTTGAGACTTCAACCCTATTCAGAATTGACAGCAGCTAGAAGCAGCTTGTAGAATACAATATTGCTCTTAATTTTTGACAAACTCTCTTCTATTCATTTTCATGTGTTATGAATAAAATAGAAGACAAAATTATGAAATAAATTAGACTATCAACTTTGCTAATTGAATAGCTATATCTGAGATGATTTAGGGCCCACTTGGATTCAAACAAGGGAAGCTTGTATAATATATGTTTTTAGAAAATTATCCTAATTGGAGTGTTTCAAGTTGGATATAGTTGATTTGACTAACTACAGGAATAAGTCCCATAATTCTCTTAAGCCCTGGCCATGCCTAAACTATGACATATTTCAAGAAGAGATAAAATAGGATTAAATATGACAATTAGATTGTCAGAAATTGTTCTTGGCACTCAAGTACCAATTACTGTAACACACGATAAAATATTAAAACTGTATTTAACATCACTAATGTATGTAAGTGTGCAGTAACTATTACAGGAATAAGTCCCATAATTCTCTGAAGCCCTAGTCGTGCCTAAACTAGTACAGACTGGATCTTGACACTGGGACAAGAGGTACTGCCTATATTTGCATAGAATCCTAACCAGTTCAAACAATGTACTATAGGTGGAATCAAAGAATAAATTTTGAGGTCACTCAAGTCTTCTAGCCTTGTAGTGTTTATGTTGACCTACAATAGCATAAGGCTATCTGCAAATTTATTTAGCCATTTTCCTTATAACATAAATTTACTCTCAACCTTGTACAAAAGGGCCAACATGGTTAATCTACAACGATGGTGAATTTTGTTTATAGGATCATTGTCAATCTTTTGAGAAGAGACCTCACAATCAACCATCAAATCATGTGGTTTTCCTTGACAGTATCATTTTGATTCAACTCTGAGGCATTAGACATTCTTATAGATAGGAGATTATTGGAATCAAGATTGTTTCTAAAAGAAAATGCAAATGCAACTGAAGTGTTTTCTACATCGACATAGTTTTCTACATCAACTTTTAAAGATAGTACTCCAATGCATCATCAGGATGAAAGGAAAAGAATGATAGGTTGCAGACAAGTGCTCACAAATTGAGGGGCAAAAGTAACAAAGTTTAATTTAACAGATAAGGCACCTCAAAAATGACAAAATAGGCAATGATATATAACTTCAAGTTATTTGCATTTATGTAATATACAATATCCTCTATACCAATATGGTAATCTCAAAACATTGAAAAAAGTATTGCATGTTAAATAGTGCAAAACAAAAATTTACATTAAGGTATCTAATTATTATGCATTGAGAACTGATCTTTGTTATGGTTTGGTTATTTATTACTTAACAAGCCTTGTCTATCATGTTCTGGTCTTGACTCAATTTTGGATCCACAAATGGATTTTTTTTTAAATAGGTGGATAATTTGAGTGTCTATTTTCTGAATATTAATATTAAGAAAAGTCTAGAGTATGTATGTATTTTGGTTATCCATAAATACATTTTTCCCTAAATATTTTGTATCATGAAATATTTTAACAAAGACATAAATATTCTTTTCTGGATGTTTTCAATATGGTTTTCGCAAGGTTAACTTGGATTTCTCCTAGATTTATTTGCCTAGGTTAATCCAGGACAAAATCCTCTTTCCTATTAGCTTGCATGAGTTATTTTCTTTCAATTTTTGGAGATTGGTGGATTTCTATAGCCATAAAAATATTATAATATAGAATGCCAACAATTATTAATAACTTATTACTTATTACTATAATGGGATGGTGATGACTACCCTGCATAAGAAAGGTTTTGTATAGAAATGATGTAGTAAAACAAGCACCCCTGCATATTGGACTAGGGAAGCATACCATGGTGGTTACTGTGCCTCTAAAATACCACTTTTATCTAGTTTTCTCTCTTGCCATAGTTATATAAGTATTAACTACTTGTCTTCACCAAACCTATTATAAGTTGTTATCAATCATCTATTTGTTTTTTAATCATCCTTAGGTTATGGATAGTGTTTTTGATTTGTTTGTCTCACAATAATTGCATGTTAATTGCATCTAGGATGTTATATGCATGGGAGTCATATGATGCCTGGGTGATAGAAGTTACTACAGTTACACTTTTGAGGGTAAGGTTGAAACTACTGAATGCTAAGAAGCTCAACCCTTGATCAAGAGGCCTTCAATAAACTCATACACCCCATAAGGAATGAATGGGCTGTGAAAGTATAAAATGAGCTACTCCGTTTGGATTGTAGATGATATTAAAACTCTATTTTCTTTAAAAAAAATTAAATAAAAAAAATATTTTTTGTTGAGGGACGGGCCATTAGCCCCCACCTTGTAACATGCCTAGCTTGGCAACTGTAGCTGCAAAGGTCAGGCCACTACTACCAAAGGCAACAACATACTGCTTAAGGAAGTATCTATGTTGCCCAAGGCAACAACATATGCCTTTGGTAGACTATGTAGTGTTTGCCCCTAGTTTACATTTTGCTATTATTGCCAAACTCTTTTAGGCCAGTTTTATGCTTGATGATTAAAGTAGCATTATCTTTCAGATTATCAGATATTGTTACATATTCAATTGATTTTATGATGAGACTACTTGGTACAATTTACTTCATGTGTTCATAATTATACCTTGATGATACTTATTACAATGATTTTGGTTATTTGATGATGATCAGTTAGATGGATTATTATACATGTTTTCTTATGGATACTTACCCCATTAGGTATGTGTGTGTGTGTGTGTGTGTGTGTGTGTGTGTGTGTGTGTGTGTGTGTGTGTGTGTGTGTGTGTGTGTGTGTGTGTGTTTTCTTTACGTATGACATTTTTGATGTGGTTAAGAAAGGGAGTCTTAGTCACCTACCAGACAGGATCTACACGATGCACCACTTCCTGTCATTGCCTGTTTAGTTTAGTATATATGTGTTTGTACATGTGTGGATTTTATGCAGATTGTAGGTACCAGGTATCGAATTCCTTGAATTTCCAGGATGAGCATACCTTATCACATTATCTCAATGGTAAGAGAGGGGAGATAAATTCTTAAGTCCAAATCCTAACCTTTAAATCCATTTGTCCTAGAAAATTAGGACAAGTATCTAAGTTGCTTACCTTCTGAATGTGTTGTATGATGTAAATGTGTGGTTATAACCCTTTAGTTTAATCTTGTATGTGCTTTTCTATGATAGGTTTTCATATTTCATCGTATCAGTCTTTGGTGATTTTTCTATTAGTTAAGTCAAATTAAATGATTAAATTAATTATTTAATTTAACAAAAAATTGCTATGAAATTTTTAATATTTAATTAACTAGGAAATTAATTAAATAAAAATACTTAAATTTAAAAATTAAATCATAGTTTAATTTTAGAGTGTAAGAATATTTATTTTATTTAGTAATAATATATTTAGGAGATCATTTTTAAATAAATGCTAAATATTATTATTACTTGAGTTGATAAATATTTTATCAAATAAATGCTTCAAAAATAAATTTAAGAGTGGAAAAGATATTAATTTATTAGAGCTTTAAAATTGCATGAGATTAAAATATAATATATTAATTAAAAAGATAAAGCAAGTAAATTTAATAAAGATATTTTAATTGCATAAAGTGTGCATGAAAACATAAAAGAAAAATTAATAAAGAGTTAAAGAGTTGTGAGCAAGGAATCCTCTTAGGTGATTGCACAATTAGTGCCCCAAATTTAGGAGAGAACTCATTATTAGCATTTGAGGGTTCATTTTTAGGGACCACGAATTTTGGAGAAGGAATTTTCAGAGAGAAAGTTTTGAGAGAAGAAATTTCTCTCACAAATCTTTTGGGTGTTCACGATTTTAGCATTAGAACCAGGTAGATACTTGTGTTTTGATTCGCCCATTTAATTATGTTATATTCCTATCTTCTTCGTGACTATGAATTGTGTATTTGAATTTCTTTGTGACGAATATTTCAATATTGTAAATTACTAGTATGCATGTTGATTCTTCTGTATACATAAAGATTAAAACATTGTAGAATCCTTGTTTAGTGATTTTACAAATTGGAATTTAAACCGAGAAGGGTTTTGATTTGAAAAGGAAAATTAAAATTGAAAATTCAACTGGTTGGTCATATTTTCCCTATCAAGGTATTGTTGGAACTTTTATTAAAAAAACTATAAGTATGCATCCCCTTTTTGTATTTTTCTTATTTTTTCAATATTTATTATTGTGGTTATCCTTTATATGTATTTGTTATTATTATCATTGTTGTTATTATTACTATTTGGTCTCACGCATATATATATATATATATATATATATATATATATATATATATATTCTTTTCCTATATATAGATACACTTCTTATACCCATCTACATATTTCTAGATTGGGGTGTTTGCATAATCTTTATCGGGTTGTGTGTTGTCATGTTTCCTTTTTTGTATCTATGTTGTTTTATACTTGTACTTCCATGTTTGTGTTCCTTTTTTGTTTACACCTGCACACACTTGCATATATATATATATATATATATATATATATATATATATATATATATATATATATATGTCTTCCTTGGATTTAGATGTTAGCAAATTATTATTATTATTAATCATTACATTTTCTGTGGAGTCCTATTTCTTTGTTGTCATGTATTATTATTTTTTCAATTGTTTTGGTTTAATCTAAGTTCAATTCCTATTATTATTATTGTTATTTTTTCTATTTATTATTATCATGATTATACTTTTATTCATTCATTCATTAAGTTATCTACTCTTTTTCTCTCTAAATCTTTATTTTTTATTATTATCATTTTTATTATATTTGTGTTGACTTATTAGTTATCGTTTTTTGTAGGAGTGGTTTTCAATCAGTAGATTAGGGTCATGTCATGTCCCCCTTGTACTTTGTTCTCTCTCCTCACCCAAACTCCCCCGCCCCCTCTCGTTCCTTTTTAGGGATCTACTAAATCTGCATCTTATCATTTTTTGTTCTTTATCTTCATGTTCTTTGGCATCCTGATGATGGATCATGCAGTATGATCTGAAACATTGATGGTAAAAAACTACACACAATATAATCCATAAATCATAACTCATGTTAATGGATTGTGGAAATCTTATAGATCTTAAAAAATATATTATTAAAATTATTATATGTGAGAGTTTTGTTTATAAAATTTTTAAAAAATTTAAATATATATTTGTGAAAGGTTGGGGAAATCCCCAAATCTCCCCTCCTTTAGACCTGTCAATGGCATAACTGTTGTCACAGGGTACTGCAACAGCAGTGGTATAGAGTACCACTACGGCCGCAGGCCCCTACGATAGTAGGAAGGCTGCATAGCGGCCACCCTTTTTAGGAAGACCGACGGGTCCTAAATCGTAGGCTATAAGTTGTTTTTTTATATATTATATTTTATTTTAAAAATTATTATTATTTAGTGTTAATCATTAATTTTATTTTAAAAATTATTAATTGTAAATTTTATTATTAATAAGTTTTTTAAATATATTTAAATATAATAAATTATTAGTAATTTTGTTAATCATTATTAATTAATAAAATGTTCATATAGTTATTTTTTATATAATTATTAATTAATTTAGTTAAATGTAATTTAATTAATTTTAATTAATAAATAGAAGTTATTTAATGGATTTTAGATTTATTTTATTAATAATGATATTAACTTTAATAAAACTAAATTTATTTTATTGGAAGATCAATAGTTATAATTTTAATAATTTAAATAAATAATTACCCTTAGATTATTTTAGAAAATTGACTTAAAATCAATTATGGGTAATTATGTATTTTATTCGAATATAAGAATGAGTTAATTTGTAAGGGTAAACTGTGAATCTCATCTACTTCAAACATACAATGAAAAAAAAATTGAAACCTTATTGTTAACTCAACAATGTGTTTTCAAACACATTATACTTATTCTAAACTTATACTTTATTGGCTGGGCTTTCACGCTTATTATCAGCCTTATATTTTTTAACTATTGGGTTTCACGATCCCTGTAAAACCTGTTTATCTAATAAAAAACAATGTGTTTTCAAAATCAAACCAAACTATGAGACTACTATGTTTTTTGTGTGTTGTCTATGTTTTGGGTTTGGGTTGACTAGAGTGTTGACCAATTTTAGGACATCTACCAGAGGCTTGGGAGTTCTGTGATTGTGGTATTATCCTGATTTGATCTTGATCTTTTAAAATTCAACCATGGTAATGTGTAGGTATGCTCTATGATGAGTTTGATTATATTATTGGTTTTTTCTTTCAGTGTCCTTGTCGGATAATGAGATGGATGTTATGACATATTTGACTTAACCATTTTTGAGTCTTCAATTGATATATTTGAGACATTTTCCAGTCACTTGTAGAGAACTGATGGGTTATTGTGAATTATCTTTTGATGGTTTCTAGTCACTTGTATAGGGCTGAGGTGAAATTTGTGATTCTTTGATTTATACTTTTATGAGCCTAGGGTAGGTTATCTATATGTAGTGTTAGGAAGTGGCTTGCAATGGAGGTCGGGGCCCATAGTGGCAACCAGGGTAACCCATTGTAAGTTGTTTAATAAGTAAAAACACTACACTAAATGGGAATAAAATGAACCTAATAAAAGTCTTTGTATGTTTTCGCCCATGCCTTGAGTGCTAGTACAGACTAGGATAGGAGTAGAGAGAACACTTGATTGCAACCATGCATCATTAGTATGTCTTGTTAGTATGAAAGGATACTAGTGTTGCATAGAGTCACTAGGGTGATGGGGTCAAGTTTGACTGCTAGGGTAACTCTAGCATCAATTCATGTGATGACACTTGCTTGCTTACATAGTAGATTTACTACATGTCTTTGTGTGTCTCTCAGTCTAGATGTTGATTTATCTTGGAACCTTTGAGTTAGATTACTTCTAGGGTTTCCTTAACTTAGATAATACTTCTGATTTTGGGATTGATATCGTGTTTGGGACTTGAGACTTCTGATTTTGGTATTGATATCTTGTTTGGGACTTGAGACTATCTCCTCAGCGCGATGGGAGTGGACATTTTTGGGTTATGCAGTTGGGTGGTAGTGCTTTTTATTCTTACCATTGAGATCCTTCTATTGATGTAATGGCTAGAGTTCTATGTCTACAATTATTTTCATTCTATCTATCTTTATGATGGATGATTTCACTTATTGTATTGTACTTTGTTTCATGGATCCAAAAAGGATGATGAAATCTATTTTTATAAATGTATATTCTTTGAGCTTTTCATACCCTGTGACATGTACAGTGGATGATTGAGCATTCCAAATTTTATTGCCAAGTTGCATTGGGAACAAATGTATATTATTTAAATGGACTTGGACTTTTAATTATTATTTCATGTGGATGTGGTATTTTTTAGACTTAGTATTAATTATATTTAAATGTGATTCAATGTCTTGGGATCCTTAAGGAATGTAATCTGTTATGTTTTCTTATGTATGATTGTATGTTATTGCTTTCACTACTTTATGTTTGACATGTATGTTATTCTTTCTTTTTAAAAAAAAATTTTGGCAAACTTAGTAAAACTTTAGGTTAATTCTTTTGGATCCCTTGGCGAGGCATTACAAACTTTCATTGTGTGTGGGCTCTTAGAGCCACTTCAGTGGCAACCCTAATTGGGGTTGTAAACAAAATTTATTTTAAAAGTTTTTTTGTAATTTTTTCTTTAAATATATATAATTTGTTTTAAATTAATTAAATTAATTTAAGATTTATTTAATTATTATTTTGTTAAATTAGTTAATTTTAGTTTATTAAATTAAATTATTTTATTTTAATATTATTTAATTTAAAGTTTATTATTATTATTATTTAATGCTAATTAAATTTGAATATTAAACATTATTAAAATAGGTTCAAGTTGGGTTTTGACTTTTGTTTGAAGGGATGTTCTCTAGATTGGAAATTTGAACGTCGAATAGAGAGGATAATACATAGCTCTATAGGAAACTATGGACCCTTAAAACAATGTAGATTAAACTTAGTTTTGATCCAACTAGAATTGGAAACTTTATCAATAGAGAACTTAGCAAATGAAAACTCCACTTTTTACTCAAATCAAACCTTAGAGATTATTAAACATGTTGTAATTGCATGATAAGATGGTTATATTTTATTTGTTGATGGGGTTTGGGAAAAACCTAGTATTTGACCAGTTGGGTATGTTATTAAAGGCTTGGGGAGAGATTAAATAATGATGTTATTCTATAATGTTGTTGATCATGATTATTTTTATTTCAACCATTGTGATGCTTCCACATAATTCTCTGTAGTGAATACTAGATTTTTCTATATAAGCTCATGTTGTGATGTTATGATATAACATTGAGGATGGATTAAATATATGTTGTGCTTCTAGTTGCTCGTATAGAATTAATGTGGTTTTTGTGATTAGATTTGATATTCTTTTATGATATTAGGGTAAGATTATCTATGTTTTATTGGGAAGTGGCTTGCAAAGGCGATCGGTTCCCTAAAATGGATGCCTAGGTAACTCTTTGTAACTAGTGTTAACAAGTGATAACATGATCATTAATAAGGTTTTAAATGAATTAACAAGATTTAAGTTTGATACCTTGCCTATGCATTAAGTCCTAGTATGGACCAGGATGGGAGTAGAGAGGGTGCATGGTTATGACCTTGCCTCATTGTATGCCTTGTTTGTATGAGAGGATATTGATGCCACATAGAGTCACTAGGGGGCCTGGGGCTTGAGAGACTACTGGGATAACTTTTGAGTTGAATAATGTGATGACACTTACCCATACACACATTAGGTTTCCCACATGTTTTGTTGCTTTCGGGATTAGCAATCACCATATATACTTAGTACCCTTGAGCTAGACTACTTTCAAGATCTTCAGACTTGGTTTTATGTTGTGATCTTTAAATTGTTATGTTCTTGGGACTTGAGATTATCTCCTTAGCATGGTAGGAGTGGGACCACTTAGGTTCCACGAGGTCAAGAGGTAGTGATTCTTTACCATTGAGGTTTGATAGTTGGACACCATTGCTAGATTTATCATTGAGGAAATTGTTCTATTCTTTTTTCCTGATGACTATGTTGGATGATCACACTTATTATGTTGTTCTTTAGATATTGAGTTCCTATAGGATGATGTTTCTTATCATGATGTATATTATTTTAGCATTTCATATGCCATGACATGTATTGTGGATGAGTATGCACCCTATGTATGTTTATGTTCATTTAAGAGCTTTACTTATGTAATTAATATGATGACATGGTTATGATTATTAATTAAACATTTAAACTAATTAGCTTTCACATGTGATTCAACATTATGGAACCCATGAGGAGTGTAAAAGTTATTTTTTTTGTTATATTGTATGTGATGTATATATGGTTGTTAATTTCTTCGGCATTGTTCTCTTACTTGTTTTACTTTTTTTTTAAGTTGACAAAACTTAGTATCTTTTAGGTTAGTTCCTATTGGGTTCTCTATAATAGCACTACAAGTGTGGTATAAAGGGTTTTATATTATGTTGGCAAGGTGAATTAGTAAATCTAAGTGGGAGTATGACTTCTAATGTATCTTATGTGCAACCTCAAACTCCACTTCTCATTGGTAAAAATTATGATACTTGGGGAATTAAAATGAAAACTTCATTTATATCTCAAGGGTTGAATGACATTATTGAGAAAGGTTTTTAAGGTCCAAGTGATGAATCTGATCTAAATGATCAAAAAAGAAGGGAATTATAGAGAACTAGACAAAAGATTGGAAAGCTATGATGTTTATACAAACAGGCATGGAAGAATTAATTTTTCATAGAATTAGAAATGTAAGATTATCTAAACAAGCTTGGGAGATTTTAGAAAGCACATATAAGGGTAAATCTAAGCTTAATATACATAGATTGTAATCATTTAGAAGAAGCTTTGAAAATCTACAAATGAAAGAATCGGAGTCAGTAGATCATTTTTCAACTAACGTTGTGAATATTGTCAATCAAATTAGATTAAATGGTCAAGATGTGTCTAATCAAAAAGTTATAGAAAATATTTTAAGAAGTGTACTGAGCAAGTTTGATATTGTTGTGGTAATGATTGAGGAAACCGAACATCTATCGTCATTATCTTTAGATTATTTTTTTGCATCATTTACTGCACATGAATCTAGGATGAATAAGAATACTAACATAACATGGAGAATGCTTTTAAGACATAAATGAAAAATGGGATGCAAGAAGTTACAATACTACTTACTTCTATAGGAAATGTTTTGAAAGATGAAATGGGTATGAAATTCTAGATCATTTTATTTATCATCGTGTTGAGCATTCATTTGGAAACACAATTCATATGGATTCGAGAAAGAAAGCTAGTGATATGAAAGACCAATTTTTTAAAGATGTTATAGAAGCATTTGGAGACCCTAGATTAAATGAGGAAATTAATTTGGAAATTGCACAAAAATACATTCATTCCAAATGAGACAATCTAAGGACCAAGCTAAAAAAAGACTTGAGATATTCACGTCCAGCGTGGATCACAGACCCAATGATATTGGATGAACTTATCAAAGATGCAAAATATAAGAGGAAGGTACATGATAATCCAAATTATTTTCCATCTTCCAGAGAAGGATCTAAAATACACCTTTGAGATACAACAAAAAAAACCCAAGCTAGGGTGTCAAATATTAGATCTCATAGATTAGGATCTGGTGGGTACAATAGAATTTGTGGTAACTTGGTATGTAAATATTTTCATCTTTAGTACTTTCTATTTCATAAAACAATCAAGAAAAAATTGCGAGTTAATTGTATCTCATAAGTAATTATACCTTCTAAATTTGGTTATATTTTTTTAAGTAGGTTCACCAATTTCATAAGGAGGCTTCAGAGGAGGACTTAAAATATGCCTCGCTATATGGTTCCCAAGGCCTCCATGAACACATGTTGGACCAAGGGGAGAAATTAGTTAGTGTTCATGAATCTGAGGTAATTTCTTTATAATATTCTCTGACATGCAAATATTTAACTACAAGTATTATGTTATTTCATTAAGTTAAATTATGTTGTGTATAGGAACTCCAAAAGTCAAACTCATCCAATAGTGAGCATGAAGATGAGCTAGAGAGACATGTTGAATCATTGGTTGCACATAATGATTTAACAGTTATTCTTGAACCTAAACATAAAACCATCCATGAATTTCAACAAGTTGGGTGTAACAATAATGGTGATGGTGTACAATATTGCGAAGAATCCATTCCCACAATTTGAATAGTGCCTCATAGAAAGAGGACACAAAGGAAGAGGATGGATAAAATACAATGTGATTTTAAAAATCAGGTATGTACTAAGAGATACTAGAATATGTCATTTTTTTAAGCTTCATGACTTGTTGAATTTGAAGATAGATTTTATGTTTGCTAATTTATATTATTGTCACAATTTTTTCCTCAATGATCTATTTATAAGAAGTCTTCTTTTTCATTTTTCTTATTTTTTGTTCATGAATAGGTTGTTGCACCTAGGAAATAGATTATTGTTCGATGGCATGTAAAATACTATAATTGTATTCTTCTTTTCATTCTCTTCACAAAATTCTCTATTCTTCTAATTTGGTTTTTTTTCTCATCTTTCTTTCAAGCTACCTGATAAACATGAAGGACATGAAATGATTCTTGTTTGATTGAAAATTATTGTTGGGAAATTGCAACTAGAAGTGGTCATTCTAGATATGACATACTAAAAAAACTACTACATGTTAAAAATCAAACATTTTCTTATAGGTTTCTTCATAAAAATATGTAGTTCAATTAGAATTTTCAATTCACAAGGGATGATGGTTTTCCATGTTGCAATCAGTGTGACAAGCTTATGCAAAGATAAACATGTGGCTAAGAATAGAATTTATCATATAATTTTGAGTTTCAATGTTTTAATAGTAAATTTTAGTTCTATTTTATCATGTCCATCACTATTAAAAGATATGAAATCACATTATTGTTTACATTTCAAGCAAGTTGTAATATCATGTATGATTTTCATGATTTTAATAATCTTTTCACAAAATTTTATTATAACTAACTCTAAAATAATATTTTTATTTTTATTAGCAATTTAGAAGGAAAAAAAATTATAATCATTGGCTTACTAACTTAGAAAAAGGAAGAATCAAAATATGGTAGGAAGATTCATTTGCTTGTATCCAGGAAAGAATAGAGAGCCTTAAACAGTAGAAGAAGGTCTTTACATTTAAGAAGTTATATCCAAATCTATGAGCTAGGGAATTAACAAACTCTTCCTATGAAAGGAGGTCAGTATTTCTTTCTCATTTTTTTTCCATTATGTGATCTTTTTTATTTCCTTAATAGTATTATGCATGGGAAATATATTGCTATCAATTATATAAACAGTGCTTACCCTATCATTTGATAGATTTTCTACATTTTGGGAAGGTGTAGAGGTTGGGTTGCATGAAATTGTGTAAATTTTATTCTAATCTATCATAGATGAAAATTATATTTAATTAAAATTAAAAATTAAAGTAAATCAATATGTAATATTTAAATAATTCCATCATTATTTCTACATTTTCTTACTCTACTAGCAAAATAGTCATTCAAAAACTCACAAGAAAAGTTTCACCAAGGAAAATGAGCAAGAGTTTATCTCACAAATTAGTGCTTTCTATAAAATATAAAGCTTCACCTATGGTAGTATGTGATATTTTGATGTACAAACCATTATTTGGTATTTTGGCGGTAGTCTTTAGACTTGCAATAGTCTTTTATAAGCTTTGTTGAAGACAAAAGAGCTTTATTCAATACTTTTCCATTTGCAATATTTTTTCTCTAACTTGTAGAGGAAGCCAACCAACACCCATGACATTAACTACATGTCAACCTTTGTGCTTATTTTATTGACCTATTATCTATTGTGGGTCATTTTTATTTGTATTTTTGTTTGAAATCTAATAGCATTGTAATTGATGTGTTTTGGTAGTCTGCTTGAAAATGTCAAGAAGAAAGTTAGTTTTCCTTTTGTATTTCTCTTTCTTTTTAATACTATTGTAATTCATGAAATATAAGCATTATAAGTAATTAAAGTAGTCTCATGTGGTAGGAGCTCTTATTTCTTCTGTGCCAAAAGACCTAATAGCACCAAATTCAAGAGAATATAGCTACAAAGAAGATAAAGTAATGGCTAGTGAGTGTACAAGGAAAATCATGCAAGGCATTTATGGACCTATGTCCTATGGTTTCTTAAAAAATGGATGACAAGTTTCTATCAAAAATAAGTTCAGTAACATCTAAACAAGGATCACACAAATTTACAATAGAGGTTTGTTTGGTTCTCTCTCTAGTTGAGCCTTTATCTTTCACATAGCATAGGAAACTCAATAATTTTGTATTGAATCTCTCTAAATTAAAATATATATATAATTTTTTGGTTCCATTACTTTCAAGAATCTATCATAAAAATGTTGTTTATTTTTTTGCTACTATTGTGAAGATGAATGACAAATATTAATTTATGATTTTATGTCAAAGGTAAACACAAATCAGAAACTACATTGTAACCTTTTATTCTATTTCAAGTTTATATATGATTGTATAAACTACTCCATAAAAATTTTGTTTACAAAAAATATGATTCAAATCTAAATTTTCCTCCCCAGTTTGTTCTTTTTTTTTATGTTGATATATGGGATAGCATGTTATTTAGTGATTCAAGTATAATTTTTTTTTTAAGGAAATCATTTTCATGGAAAAGTTTTAGCCAACTAATATTTGCCTCTCTTGATTGAATAACAGAAAAAAAATGTCCATTTTGTCTCCTTTAGAGTTACAACCTCTTAATCAAAGAATATATTAGCATGTTACTCAAAATTATTCACTTCTAGCATTGAAAATGAGCGATTTTGGAGTTGTAATAGCTAACAACATTATAAGGTAAAATTTATTTATCTTTTGATTAAGATATAATGATAGTTTCCTTAACATACATGATAATTGTATTACATTATATTCTAAGGAATTATTTAACATATTTGATTTAACATTTACATAAATAGATATCCAAGTCATTTATTTGATAGACTTTGGTTTTCTAGTGTAGAAGAATTTTTGCTAAATAAAGTGTATTGAAAAGAATAGATTATCATACCAACCTCCCTCTCTTGTAATGCAAACATCTCAAACAAGCTACCTCCTAGCTCAACAAGAAGAAGGGTGACTCACTAAATGTGTATTATGGTGAATGATAAACCAGTGAATTCCTTCATGGTTTTGAATGATTTCAAGAAATGTAATATAATAAGATTCCTTGTCTTCTCTATTGACTATTGAATAAACCTTGTGTTTAGTGCAAGATTGAGGCTCCCATGTTCAACAAGGAGAAATAAACCAAGGTTGAATCTCTGCTAATTGAGATTGATGTCACCCATGGCTCAAATACATGAATTATGATGAAAAGATTAGAGATTCAATTTTTTAGAGGGTTTCAATAGGGGTGGATGATATATGACCCTAGAGTCTTCCTACTAGATAAAATAACATCAAATTTATATAAATAGGAAATTAAGATACTTTACCACTTTATTTTCCATCATCCATTTTAGGGTTTAGATGGATTAGGTAGGATACAATGTATCTACCCCATATTCCATTTTTCTTCTAGAGACTTCTAGAATCCATTTGAATTCACCTAAAAATGGTTTACCTCAAATTTTGTGTCACCGTCTCATCATCCTTATCTTCCTCCTAGTTCATAAAATTCAAGAAAACAAACTTGTTAGCTTAGATTCAATGAAACTTTGATCTTTTAAATAATGCAACAGCTCTACATTATCAACCTTTTGGTGCTCAGCACATATTGTGTTGCTCGGCATCAATTATGTAATCACTCAGCATCAACTAAAGTTTATTGATGCTCAACATCAACTGTTTCACTCGGCATACACTATAATTTTCTTTTACTCAGCTCCAACTAACTTTTTGCTTAGGTACTAACTTTGCTCAGCACCTACTATCCACTCGGTCAAGCTTGGTAGAAAAACTTTGTATAACTTGTTCTTCTAAAGTTTCTAAGTGTAACCAACCTTTGTAACCATAAGTAGATTATCAATACATCATGTCATCACTGTCTTAACTAATCCGTGTACTTCATTACATAATCATAACTCAACCTTTCCTCTAGGTGCTATTGTTACATCTTATTGATCAAATCCTCTTCATCAATCAACTAAGTGATAGTACTTGAATCTTATAAGCAATTGTCTTACCAGCAAATAGTAGGTTTGACATTAGTGACGAAACAATGATTGAAACACATAGTTTTCTTCAACAATCTCCCTCTTTCAGTAATCTCTCTTCAATAATGATCTTTTCAATCATATCTCAACAATATCCCTCTTTGACATTGATGGAAAACCAAACCAATCAACTAATTCAATTGAATGATGAACATCTTGTTCAACTAAACTAACTAGGTTAAAACAGTAAAACAATACCAAAAAGAAAAGCTTGTATCAAAATTTCCCCCTTTACTAGCAACTTCCATCTTTTGATTAGGTTAAAAAACTCCCTCTAAGTTCCTTCTTGTATCTCCTTCTTACTAGGTGAATTAGGATTTCTCACTCTTTCTTACATTTTCCTCTATCTCCCTCATCATACATGTGTTTTCTTCTTATCAGTGATATCAACAATTATCTCCCTCTAATATCAATAACATTATTTAGCTCTTTGATAACAATCTCTTGATATCTTCCTCTGATATACTTTCTCTGATGATGATTAGTCTAATCTTCTTTTCTTCTTTTTATGAGTAGTGTATCTCCCTATCTTTTCTGGCTCTTGATCTATTCAATATCTCCTTATCTATTCTGGTTCTTGATTGATGATGATTAGTCTAATGTTCTTTTCTTATTTCTAATTAGTAGTGTATCTCCCTATCTTTTTTGGCTCTTGATCAATTCAATATCTCCTTATCTGTTCTAGTTCTTGATCAGTAGAATATCTCCCTCTTTGACAACAATGCCAAAGACATATCATCTTTTCATTTTAAACATGTAGATATAGGCTTTTTCAGTTTCTTCAATTTCTCCTTTTGTCACCTTGCTTGTGACTATTTTGAAGTTTCAGCACTTCAATTACTTCAAGCAACTCCTAAAGTAAGATCTGTTGCATCAATGTGTAACATATAAATATCAGTTTTTTTTATGTAGGGTAGTCCTCTTGTTACCAAGATAGCCTTTTATGGGGGTATTATCCCTAATTTACCTCTTAGATGCTCATAAGCATCCTTAGGTAATGATTTTGTGAAGATATCAACTATTTGCTCCTTTTTGTTAACATATTTCATCTTCACCTCCTTATCTTGAACTAACTCTCTCAAGTAATGATACTTGATTGCAATGTGCTTTATCTTTGTGTGCATTACTGGATTCTTTGATATATTGATAGCACTTGTATTATCACAATAAAGTATCATTGGTTCTATGATCTCTTCCTTCATTCCTCTGAGTAGCTACTTGATCCATACAATGTTTGTGTAGTTTACAGTAGCAGCAACATGTTTAGCTTCAATAGTAGATTGTGAGGTACAACTTTGGTTCTTACTAGTCCAAGTAACTAGTCTCTTGCCTAAGAAAAGTGCTCCTCGACTAGTGTTTTTTCTATCATCTATGTTTCCAACCTAGTCAGCATCAATTCCTTTCAAGTATCTCATTATTCTTTTTACATCCATTAAATGATTCTCCCTAGGATTTGCAGAGAATCTTGCAACTATCTCTACAGATAATGCAATATCAGGTCTACTATGTACAACATATTGCAATTTGCCAATTATAGACCTGTACATTGTTTGGTTTACTACAATAGATTCATCATTCTTTAACAACTTATGTACTATTACCATAGGTGTACTTACCAGTTTGGAATCCTCTAATCCAAAAGTTTTCAATATTTCCTTTTCATAATTTGACTAAGTGAGGTATATACCATGTTTCAACTAATATACTTGCAATCCGACAAAAAAATTGATTTCTCCAAACATAGACATTTTAAATTCATGCTTCATCTGATTTGCAAAATCCTTACATAAATCATCTTGACCTCAAAATATTATATCATCAACATATATTTCAAATAGCAAAATACCTTTTCCTTTTTCTATTTTTGTGTACAGATAGTTGTTATCATCAGTTCTTTCAAACCAATCTTCACAAGATACTTATGAAGTCTCTCATACCATGCTCTTGGTGCTTGTTTCAAACCATATAGAGCTTTATGTAGTCTACATACCATGTTCTTATTGTTAACATCAACAAAACCTTCTAGCTGTTCTATGTAAACTTCTTCCTCTAATATGCCATTCAGAAATGCAGATTTAACATCCATCTGATAAACTTTGAAACCTTTGTATGAAGCATAAGCAAGTAGAGTTCTTACTCCTTCTAATCTAGCAACAGGGGCAAATGTCTCTCCATAGTCAATTCCTTCTTCTTGTGCATATCCCTTGAAAACTAATCTTGCTTTGTTCCTTGTAACTTCACCATTTTCATCTAGATTGTTTCTAAATACCCACTTGGTACCAATCACATTTTTTTCTTCTAGTCTAGGAACTAGACTTCATGTTTTGTTCTTCTCAATTTGTTCAATCTCTTATCCATGGCTTTGTACCAATCAACATCTTCTAATGCATCTTTTACTAATTTGGGCTCCTTCATACTCAAAAAATGTGATTCACTTCTCAATATGTTTCTTGTCATTGGTCTAACATTTTTATCTCCAATGATTTGAGCAACAGGATGATGTCTTTTAACATATTTGGACAATCTTCACTTAAATCTTGTTCCTTCATTTTATTTTTCAGCTTCAGAATCACTATGTTCATCTTTGTCAAGTATCTTAGCATCTCTTTCATGTATACTAACTTCAAAATTAGAATGTGCATCTACTTCATTTTGTAATTTGATGTTTGAATGTAGTTCGGTTCCTGAATACAACTTGGTTCCTCAATGCAACTCAGTTCTCATAGGATGTGACTCAGTAGTCACTATAACTTGCTATTGATTTATAACTTGATTTGTAGCATATTCTTTAGTAGGCATTCCTTCATAAAAGTATACAAATGATTTGTACTCTTCTAACCTTTTCATAAGTTCAGCCTCATGTACTTCTATATATTCATCAAAGTTCACATTTGCACTTTCCATAATTTTGTTAGTGTTAGTATTCAAACATTTATAAGCCTTACTTCTTGTGGAGTATCCAAGAACTATACCTTCTTCACTTTTTACATCAAGTTTACCATTCCTAACATCTTTAAGAATGTAACATTTTCTTCCAAATACCTTAAAGTATTTTACATTGGGTGAGTATCCATACCATAGTTCAAAAGGTGTTAAATGACTACCTTTCTTAACTTGCACACAATTCAAGGTATAGACAATTATTTTTACATCTTCTATCTAGTACTTCAAAGCAACATTCTTCTCCATCATGAGTGTTCTAGCATAGTCCATTATAGACCTGTTTCTTCTTTCAGTAATCCCATTTTGTGGAGGGGTTATGGGAGCAGATGTCTGTCTTTTGATTCTTCTATCATTACAAAACATCTCAAACTCATTTGATGTGAATTATCCTAGTCTGTCAAATCTCAAACATTTCAAACTTTTACCTATTTCCTTCTCAACTCTTGCTAAGTACCACTTAAACATTAGAAAAGCATCAAAAAAAAAATTAGAAACATAATTGTCATCATTCTAGAATAATCATCAACAAATAACATTATGTACTTATCTTCCTTGTAGCTCTGCACTTCAATTGGTCCACACAAGTTAGTATGAACAATCTCTAGTATTTTGTTAGAGGTGCAAGTTTTACTCTTAAAACTTAACTTTATCAAGCTACTTCAACTTAGGCAATCCTCTAACTTTCATCATGTCATTTATATTAACCAAATTATCAAAATTAACATGACATGACCTTTTGTGTCATAGCCATACATCATCAAATTTTATAACAAGACAAGTAGCATCCTCTATGTCAAGAGAGAATAGATTACTTCTAGTTTAATCACCTTTTCCAATCAGTTTCCCATTTGTGTCATATATCTTAGCAATCTAATTTTCAAATTCAATCTTGCATCCCAAATTGTTGAGTTGTGACACACTCAACAAATTGTAGTTTAGTCCTTCAACATAGTAAGCATTGTCATGTGATATCTTGTCTATGAGTTTGATAGAGCCTCTTCCTTTTATCAAACACGGTGCATCATTACCAAATCTTACACTGTTTCCATCATAATAGTTTAAGGTAATGAACTTACTTTTGTCTCTAGCCACTATCAATGATCCATCTATCATTCTTATTCAAACAAGTCACAAGTGCATTTACCTCATCTTCATCAGATTTGTCCTTCATTGCAACATACACCACTTCATCATTATGTTTATCAGAATGATCCCTTGATTCCTCTTTAGCGATGTAGCATGACTTCTTGCCTTTGTCTTTGTATTCCTTGTTGTCTTCATTTCTTCTACCTTTGTATTTATCACCACCTCTATAGTTCTTCTTCTCTAGATATCTAGCAGCAATATGACCAATCTCATTGCAATTGAAACAAATGATAGGTAACTTACCTTTGAACTTGTCTTTACCTCTATGGAATCTTCTTGCCATTAGTGCTTCTAGTTGTTCAACATCTTCCTCATTTGTATCACTGTCACTAGACACATATTTTATCATTCTCTTCTTCTCATCAAAATCCTTCAATAACAACTTATCTTTGAAAGTAGGTTCAAGACTCTCAGGTTTGAAATTATCATAGTTAGATAGTTCAAAAGTAGTGAGTCTACCTACCAGACCTTCAAGAGTTAGTTAATTTCTTGGAATACATCTCAATTCTTGAATTGCATAAACTCTAATAGCATAAATAGGCAGTAGTGTTCTCAAAACTTTGCTTAGCACAATATCATCATCTATATGACCAATAGCTCCTTTTATTGCACTGACAAATTCTTTTATCCTAGCAACATATTAAGTGATATTCTCACCTTCTTCCATTCTCATATCATCAAACTTACCTCTAAGACTCTTAGATTTGGCTCTTTGAACATTTTTGTCTCCTCCATAGATAGTGTGTAGAGCATCCCACATTTTCTTTTCAATTTCACAACCTTTGATATCATCAAATTGGACAGAGCTTAGTGCAGAGGAAATCTCGAACATTGCCTAATTGTGTTCTTTCTTCTTCTTCATGTCTTCTGTAGTTAGGGTTCCAATTGGATCAACATGCTCTACTGAGAGGGTAGATTGTGCATGATCTCCAAGTCCTCCAAGGTGTAGCTTCATCAAACTATTCCATGCCGGAAAGTTATCTCTTTTAAGCTTGGGTACATTTATTTTTGACATCTTTATCTTTGTGCTTCTACTACCTTCAAACTAATCCTCTTAAGTAGATGGCTCTGATAGAAATTGAGGGGTGGGGGGGGTGTGGGTGAATTATTTATTCAAGTTCTAGATGTACAAACAAAACTTTTCACATCTTAGTGAACCCATAAAATATTCATATCTATGCATTCATCCATAGGATTATGAAATCACTAAAACTTGTAGGTTACTGTCAAATCAATTTGCAGAAATGTAAAGCATGAAACATAAGAGATACACTTGACACAATGATTTACTTGGAAACCCAATTTGGGAAAAACCACTAGTAACATGCTACTATTTTCACTCTTCTGAAGTGATGCCTTGTGAAAGGCCAACCCTATTAAAGGTTACAATACAAACTGTTAAATGTGACCTTGTTAAAGGATTTCAATCACCTTGTTAGGAATGAACCTTGTTAGAGGACTTTAGGCCATTCACTTGGAATGCCACCTAGTTAAAGGATTTACAAATGACTATTAGGTTAACCTTAATCCAAAGGATTTACCCTAGACTGATACAATTGTTAGAGAGTAACAATAGAGCTTTGATCTGATACAACTTACAAAATTTCTTTCAAATTATAGATCTCTATTCAATCCTCAATTTTTCTTGGCCTTCATACTTTACATCTCAGATAGCTTGTTCACCCTTCAAGCATTAATCTCATTAAGCCTTCTTGATTAGCATGCCATTGTAGATTCTTCTATTAGGTCACTTAATGAAGCAAAACTTTGTCTCCCTTAGGTTTTTGCACATGACTCTGATCTATTTGTTTCATGACCAAACATTCCTATAAATAGGGAATTAAGATACTTTGCCACTTTATTTTCCATCATCCATTTTAGGGTTCAGATGGATTAGGTAGGATACAATGTATCTACCCCATATTCCATATTTCTTCTAGATACTTCTTCTAGAATTTTCAATTTTATTTTTATAAAGAAACATGAAATTATTATATAGAGAAAACTATTTCATGTTCATTTTTATAAACAAACATGAAATTATGAAATTAAAAAATTCTAGTAAATTCAAAAAAACCAATTCTAGTCTTAATTCCACAAAACAAATAGGCCCTAAGGTCATATGACTGATAGATGACACATTCATTTTTATGAACAAACATGAAATTATGAAGTTAAAAATTTCTAGTAAATTCAGAAAAACCAATCCACGAATTAATTCTATGAAACCAACAGGCCCTAAGTTTGTACGACTGATAGCAACTGATAGTAATAATGACATATTCATTTTTATAAATAAACATGAAATTATGAAATCAAAAAATTCTAGTAAAATTCCAGCCTTAATTCCACTAAACAAGCAAGCCCTAAGTTCATATAACTGATAGTAATAATGACATGTTCATTTTTATAAACAAACATGAAATTACAAAATTTAAAAATTCTACTAAATTTAGAAAAACCAATTCCAACCTTAATTCCATGCCCTAAGGACCCGTTTGGTTGCTGGCATAGGAATTGAAAAATAGAATAGAAAAATGGAATAGGAATGGGAATATAAAAGGGTAATTCCAATCCTATTTGGTTCACTTGGAATTCGATTGGGAATATGTTAATCCATTGTTTGGTTGTACAAAAATGGAATAGGAATAAGGTTAAGTTTTGTATTTTATAAAAAAAATTCCTTAAATTTTTTTATTTTAATTTATTGTTTTTTGGTTAATTTTTTCAATAATGGTAAAAAGGTTAATTTATTTTCATTTTTATTGTATTCATTGAAGTTTATGAGAAATATATTTTATTTTATTTTTTAAAACAAATAGATATAATAATAAAAAATGTTATAAGAAAACTGTTTTTAAACAAAAAAATGTTTTAAGAAAAATGTTTTTAAAAAATTTTAATTTTAATTTTTTCTTTTAAATTAGATTTGGAATAGGAATGGCCTATTTCAATAATAGATATTTTTTGGCATAGACATATGCTCATTTTAAGGGAAAAATTGGAATATGTCTTCCTATTCCTAATTTTGATTGAGCATACCAAATAGCGAATATAAAACATATTCTAATTTTCTCTTCCTATTCCAGTCCTATTCCAGTGGCCAAATGGATCATAAGTTCATACGACTCATAGTAATCATGACAAGTCACCCCTATGAAAACTAAAAGCCATTAATATTTTATAAATCATAGAGATATTGGAATAATCATAGCCTTCCCAAAGCCATAGTCACAAAATAGCTAGGGTTTGCAAAGTACTGAGTGTGATCTTTCTCTAACAAAGGGCAAGCATGAAAATGGCACTCTTAGGAAAGATAAAAAAAGAGAGGTGGTATAGATTTAGAATCTCAAACCTAAAAATCTAGTGATCACTTAAGAAGCAATGCATCTTGGGTGAAGAACATATCAATGCAATACATTGATACCAAGTAAACGTGCAGATTTAGACCACTTTCATCTCCATAATACTACTGATGGTTGAACCAAGTAAACACATAGATTTAGACCTCTTCCATCTCCATAATACTATTGATGGTTGAACTGAAATACATGGTCTTTCATCTATGATAGGCAATCTTTAGCAAAAAAAATGTTGAAAAACTTTGAATATAGCAAAAGACAATGTGGACTATAACTTGATGGTGCCTTATCCCTAGGATTAGTTTTACATGATTAACTGAAGTAAAATGAAGTAAAAGAACGTGATTAATTTGTTATTGCTAAATAAAATGTGCTCACCTCGTGATACAAGGCGATGCCTCTAGATAATTAAAAATAAATCAGAACAATCAAACATTAGGGTATGTGCAGGATCATGGTGTGCCACAAAGTGGCAATGTGAAAAAAATAGAGTTTGAACACGTCTAAAAGCACTTCAAAATCCGCTCTGACTTTTTTTCACCTATCCAGATACCAAGCCTGGAAGGAAAGGCCAAGCCATGTCGGATATTCGATCTAATATCGAATATCCAATATTATCTGATATATGATTATATATCGAATATCCAATAATTATATTACATTATTATTATAATATTATAATAATATAAAAAAATTATATTATAATGTATTATATCTGATATATGATTATATATCGGATATCCGATAATTATTTTACATTATTATTATAATATTATAATAATATAAAAACATTATATTATAACAGTATAATACATTATAATATAATATTATTAAATATAATATTATTATATAATATTGTTATTAAATATATAATATAATATTATTATAATTATTATTATTATACTATAATATAATAATAATATTATTATTATAGTATAATATAATAATATTATTATTATTATATTATAATCGTATAATATTATACTATAATAATAATATTATACTATAATAATATTATTATATTATAATAATATTATATTATAATATTATTATATTATAATGTATTATATTATAATAATATAATATAATATAATAATAATAAAGTATAATATATTATAAACTATAATAATATAATACATTATAATAATATAATATAATAATAATATTATATTATAATAATATAATAATATATTTTAATATTTTATATTATAATATATATAAAATATAATATTTCAAAGCTATATATAACATATAAAATATGTTATATATCTTATATATAAAATATAAAATATGTTATATATCTTATATATATAATATAAGATATGGGCGTGATCAGATATCCGATACCTGTAGCATACATTAAAAAAAAGAACAGACCCGCGGGCCCTTATTTCTCACATTTCGGGGGCCAGTATTAGCACGCAATTGGATATCAGATACAAAATCGGATATCAGATATTAAGGTAAGTTTTTTTTATTTTTTAAACTAATTTTTAATCTAAATTCGATAGATTTTAGCATGATTTTGTTTGTTTTAGTTGAATCTAGGGTTTTTTTGAAAAAAAGGTCAAAATTAAGGTTTTTTTTTAATATGTATTATGTTTTGCAATTCAATAAGAATGGCTAATCAGAATGATGACACTAAGGCAGGGAATAATATTCCTCTTAACCCCCCACCAAACGATCCAGTACCCCACAAAATCATCCACCAAAGGATCCTCTACCCCCTCAAAACCCTCCTTGAATCGAGGATTTGATAAATGAAAATCTCACTGAGTTGAGAGGTTTGCATAGAACATATAATAATGTACCTGCATTGGCTCCTATGTTATCCACGTTAAACACCATAGTGGATAACATTGAAACCCTTACAAACCAAGAAAGTGTCGCTCTTTGTTGGCATGATCAAATGCATGAGATGTTTGATGATGGTTTGGATTATGATGAGGTTCCGGCCCTCAACATAAGCAAAGACAATTTGGCCAGCCTTTTTGCGAACCCGAAAATGGGTTTACCAGTTGACCCAAAAAAAATTCAAACTATTGATTAAATGGTGCACAAATGATGCCATACGTGCAAACTTTTGGGATCGTTGGTGGATGGTCTTTGATATCCCTCCACATGGCAATTTAGACATACCATTTTATTTCCTTAGAAAATTATATGCTGAATTTGTGTTGAAACTTAAAGTGAACTATTGGAGAATGAAGCCCAACATGGGCTTAGGACTAGGAGCTCCTCAAGATAGACCCTCTTCCTAGCGGAAGAAAGCTGGCACTTTTGTCCCCCCACCTGATATCTTCCCTCCTCCTTGAGTGCAACATCCAAATATTATGATAGAGACTAGCTCTCAGACTATCAAAGCCATTCATAGGCTAAGTAGCCTAATGATATCTCAGGCTAGGTCAATCCTGCCTCCTTGTGTTGATGCTGGTGCCAGTTCATCATCGGCTAGCTCATCACATGTTTGTGTGCCTCACACTTGCATTACATGCAAGAATATTTTCCTGGGTCCCATAGGTGATCTTCTTGAGTATCATTTTGTATTAGATGAGGATACACCAGACACACACACAGAGGCTACAGACCCTGATGCGAGAGAGGAGGGGAATGTAGAGGCATGGACTCCTTCGGTGTCGGTACGTGTATATATTTTTTTGTTATGACATATGTGATTTAAAGTTAATTTTTATAATAGAGTAATTTTAATTTTTAAGCCATATTGACTTTTATATGTATGTGATCTTCATCCACGTTTAGTTGATGACCGAGGAGGAGCTCAGACAGATTGATGATGCCACGCTCTCGGCCATTTCATTTGGCCTTGAGACATCTACGGTACATTATGTTGTGTTCGCATTTTTTTTTCTATTCGATATTATAGCATATATGGTTGCTAATCTTTCTTTTATCTTGCAAGTATCACTTGTCCCAGAGGGACAAAGTGCAGAGGGTGATCCAACACGCACTAACAAAGGAAAGGTAATTAGGCGCTTTCTATTTGATTAAATATCGATGCATTCTTGTAAAATGTTTGTGGTAATCCCATTTAATTACATTCTTTATTGTATATAGGGTGTCGCTACTGGTGATGAGCCTGTACAAATTTCACATTGTAGACCATCAAGGATTTCCATTCACACTGAGAGCCCCATTGTATGTATAAGTATCATTTATTTTTTATTATCCTTATCTTCATAAGTAAATTCAACACTAATTTTCGTGATATTAACAACTACTATTTTGTATCTCATAGGAGACTCCTAGTGCACATGAGGTCCGATGGGACAGTTATGTAGATTTGATGACGTGGCCACTCACTCCTGAGGAGGAGCCTACAATAGTAAGTTGTAGTTTGAATTCATGATTAAATATGTTATAAATTTAGCATGCTATGAATTATAATGTTATATTTTAAATTGTAGATTCATCTGACAAAAGTATTTGAACATATACAGCCCACAATCAGAGAGGTACCAGCATTGTCGAGGGCATACAAGAGGACTCCTAACCGGCACAAGAGGTCGACAAGAGAGGTATTTATATGAAATTTTGATAGTATTAATCTCCATTAAAAAAAAGATCATTATGCATTTAAGTAATTCAATGTTAGATACGTAGAATCATATAAATTTAGTAGTCTAACTTTGGGTTTTCCTTTTTTGTTTATGTAGGAGGCATCTGATCCACCTAGTGCAGCGAAGAGGCTACATTTTGATCATCCACCAGCACCCTAGGATAGTATAGTTTTCATAGGATGCATCATGAGACATTTTTAGATGGCATATGCCACATTGTCTACAGAAACATTGATATTATACACATTTTGATGGCATGATCAGCCACATTTTGTAAATGGATCTATGTATTTTGATATATTTTTGAGTACTTTGTCTGTGGATACATGATCTTTGATATATATTTGTGTAAAATTTTATCTATGGATACATGTATTTTGATATTTTTTTTGTCATTTATGTGCACAATGATATACATATTAATTTAGTATCTAGTATTGTTCAATTTATCGTGGATCATGTGTCATGCCCTAAATTTTACTAGTAAAAACACAACAAATTTTTTTTTTTTTTGTAGCTTATGAAGTCACATAAGAAATTACATATTGTAAAACAAGGTTATCATTGAATAGGATTTCAAGACTCATGTGGATAGTGTCACCCGGTTGTAACATTTTAGTCACAGGTGGTTTTCAAATAGATTAGATGATAGTCTAGATCAAGTTAGCATCACGAGTCAAAAGAGCAAGTTCAAGATACAACACTCATAAATTAGTGAGGTAATTCATATCCTAACAAGCCTCTGATACTAATATTCTATTAGGATCTGTCGGTTGTATCATATGGACTAGGTTGTGACTCTAGCATGTAAGGGAAGGGGATCAGAATTACTTATTATCCTCATTACCAATGTACACACATTCATTAATCATTACAATATATATTAATGTGACAATTACTATATGGTGTGGAAGTGTAGTATATATTAATCGATTAAACACACGTATCTAGAGAATTTAGATTTAGTACTCATCACATGAGCACCCTTCGTCAAATAAGAAAATGTGCACTTATCTACCACACTATATTGGATCTAACCATTGGAAATTAGAAAAGATATGCCCCAAAGATAGCTTCGAAGTCTACATGATGGAGAAGGGGTCACTTGTATTGATAGTATCCATCATTCAACACATACTATACACAACTTATGGAATAAACAATGTGTTTTATGTGCCAAACATGTATCATGTGCTTGCATCCATATCTTACTGGTTACAAATCCTCTCAAAGATTGGACCAATACTGAGTCATTTTCTCCCTCTTTACTCTATTTAGTCATCCTTATGCATTCTATCAACATTGCTTCCTCACCAAACTAGCACTCACTACAGTTTCCTAAACACAAAAATTACTATTTCAATACATAAATTAAACTCACTCTAACAAAAGACAATTACTAACTATCTAGCTCATCAACTACTAACTAATCTAGCTACATTGCCATGCTTTTACATTTACTATTTTAATTACTATAATTACTATACTATTACATTTACTTTTTACATTATTACATATAATTATTCACCATAAGCTCACTTTCTCACTATCAATATTATTATTATCAAAGCATGTTAAGATTCAAAGTAGTTTCATAGTACAAATTAGTAAGCACATAAAATGAGGAACTCTTAGTAAGTCTAAGGGCCAATTCGAAGTACTTAAGTCAATAATAATTCATGATCAGTATTTAAACACATCCTACTACACCATCATATTGAGTGTGTCCATTTAAATTTTCTAGATGAATTGTTTATGCAAGGATTAGGTGCAAGCGTATAAATAAGGTTTGTATATAACATACCTTGTCGTTCTGAAATATATGTATTCATCATTTCATGCAACTAATATAGTAAAATGTGGTGTACATGAATCATATTATCATTAATTATACATAGGGTACATGAGCTGACGAGCTACCTCTAATGACATGCCTATTGACCCTTATTACATACTAGCTAACTAATGCTTTATTCCTACACTACATTTTCAAATTGGTATATATATTCTATCAACTTTGATATTCTACTAATATCTTCAATCAAATCCACAACATTCATTATCTAACTAACATTCCCTCAAGCCAAATATAAAATTCACTTGACATTAAATCCAACATCTACACAGGTTTGTCATGCATTCAATTCTATCTAGTAACTCATATCTATCAATGTGCTTTATTGACTAGATAAAACTATATTTGAGTTATTATTTTAATCCACCATCCATCCTTATCCTTGATTCTCCAATCCCATCATCCTGACAACTTACTTCATATTAACCCTATTATATCTACATCCAACTATCCTAATTTACAGTCTTAACACTAATTTAATTAAACCCTTCGTACTTAACATCATGTTCAATTATGTATGCATTCTTGTAAACTTATTTATTTCATTTAATTTTTTTTTCTATATTGAGCTTTTCCATTACCATATGGTTTAATTGTTACATGTTTCTAAATGAGCCCCTTGATATAAACATTACCCTTAAACTAATCTCAAATACACTAACTGTCATTATCCTCTATTCAAGACTTGAAATGATTAAATAATTATCTGATAAAAATAAAAATAAAATCTAAAGGGTGAATCTCCTATCTATCTTAAATCCTCATCATTCCCTAACTCTTACCAAGGCCACATTTCTTCCTACACGTGGTCCCCACAAGGTCCCACGTGGGTCATGTGCAGAATTTTGACTAATCCAAGCCTTAGGACATCTTTTTCCCATCCCTCCAATCAACAATCCTAATGTGAACAAGTCATATTAAATGTCAACTTGACATTCTCCTAAGTACAAATCCCTTGGGATTGCTATCCCACTCCCCCTTAATTTCAAGTTGACTACCTATGCTTGGGAACATGTGACCACTGCTGCAAGGAGGGGACGACTAGTGAATAAGACAAGGATGTGACATAAACCCTTTCTCCTATGCACCCAAGTATATAAATTGGGATGAAACCCCTTTTCAAGGAGGCAAGCTCAAGGATAAAATTTTTGACATGACATGTCAAAATGAATGTCAAATTTAACAATACACCTTGGGGAGTGAAGAAAACTTTTTGCATTATGATGGCTTAGGAAATGTTGGGGGCTACTCTAGAAGGGCGGTCAAGATCAATCTTGGCTTTTATTTTATTTTTGAGTTAAATATTTAAATTTTTCATATTCTCTAACATGCACACTAATATGCCTTTATTTATTTAATTACTAATTTATTATTTGAGTGTTGGATGTGACTTAGAGGTCACAAGATTGTAATGTGTACCATTCTGTCACTTAGGAAATATATTAGTCTAGGACACTCATTAGTCTCTATATGCTATTATTATTTTTATTTTTATTGGATAGCAGTCTAGAATCTACGAATATTCTTTAATATTTTATTGATTTGTATTAAGGAAGGGATTTATTTTCCTTTACCATACATTTTCTAGAGAGGAAAATGCATGCCTACAGCAATGTATCTCATAGATTTTATTATGTCTTCTCTTACAACAAAATTCATTTTGTTATATCATGAAATTAATCTGATGATTTCCTTGCTTAGAATTGCATTAAGCTTGGTAATTAAAATCAATTCTATCCATGCA
The DNA here is from genome assembly GCA_028749045.1 of Cupressus sempervirens. Classification (NCBI taxonomy): domain Eukaryota; kingdom Viridiplantae; phylum Streptophyta; class Pinopsida; order Cupressales; family Cupressaceae; genus Cupressus; species Cupressus sempervirens. Next base: position 266,909,107 of record CM053792.1, on the reverse strand, counting down.
TGTGATATGAACATAAAATTTTCCTTCCAAATTATTGAGTGCACAACAAGATCGTAAGCAATCTACTAAGTTTTAAATTTATACAATCAATGGTATCACATAACATCTAGGGATTTTTATTATCAACTAGTCATTTACAATACCACAAGGAGAAAACTTTCTTTCACATTTTCAAATGATAACAATGATGTCAAAGAAAATCTATGACTCATACCAATACTTTCATAACAATATAAACTCCAAATGAAACATGCATATACAACCTTATCAATTATTTCCTCTACACGTACATTAGGTAACAATGATACAATCTCCTTCCATCACAATGGCACAACATAAGGGACTTTTCAAAATCATAAGGAACATGAACATTGAAAGATATGGACAATGAGTAGCATGAAAATTTTCCAACATGATCGTTGAGAACATGAACAAGCTAGTGAATCCTCCTTCACAAATGAAGGCACAATGTCAAGTTTTCTCATCCAACATCAATCTACAAGATGATCATTCCAAGCCATTTCCATTGCTCCCTTGGACACAAATTTACATATGCAACACAAAAAAATAACAAGGACCATGGGTGCTTTCCACTCAACCATAAGCCTCAAAGAGACCACCCCCGCACTAGGGAATAAAGGCTCAAACTGGGATACACATACAATCTTTCAATGCATAAAAATTACATTTCAAACTTGAACAATTTCCCCCCAAGGCTATTTCACAATGGCTTCACAAATGGAACCATAAACAAAAAGTGAAGGTGTGTTCTAAAATGGAGACTTGCCATACCAAACCATATCTACAATAAACAATTTTCATGCCCTCTCAGGGCTATCATAATTCAAAAAATTTCATGCCCTCTCGGGGCTATCATAAATCAACAATTTAATGCCCTCTCGGGGCCTCCACATTTCCTCCTCCAAACCCACTACCATCGGCTATAACTCCTCAAACTTCCTTTCTACACCATACTTTCCTTATCACCCCCAGCAAGATATGAATGGTTATGGCATACAATGGAGCCCATACTCCAAGGTTCTCAATACATTTTTCAAACCCAACTTAAGCCCTTCACCCTGGACTTCTCTTCCCTTCCCAAAAGGGTGAGTGTAAGTCCCATGCCCATAACAACACTGAAGCACAAAACAAGAAAATAAAACCAAGTAGAAATAAAACAAGAAATTTTCAAGAGCACATCACATTTTCGCAACAAAATATCAACACCCATAATACAACAAGGAAATAGAGGAAATCCAAACCTCATACTCACAATACTCCACACAATACAACAAGATGCACAATGGTGTCACACTAATCTACATGGAATGAACACCATTCAAGCACTCACATGAATGCTACTCCACAATGCAATGCAATGCATACTCCATTGATAAACTCCACACTTGCATATTTTCTTAACCATGCTAAAAGAAAGAAATGGAAAAGAAGCAAGTTTGAGATACCAACCTTGGTCCAAGCTAGGGTAAGGATAGTTGTAGTAGAGCTCCCCTAATCTCCCTCCAAAACCTAATTTTCTCTAAAATTAGAGAGTGGGCAGATACCCCACTAGTTTGGCCAAGACCCTCTAATAAAACTTTCCCACTAACTTATTTTAGCAAAAACACTAAGCCACTACTTCTTACAAATTTTTCTCCTCTAACGATTCATTGATAGCCCTCACAAGCTCTGATTTATGACCTTCGAAAGATCAACCTCAAAATGCACTTAGAGCACCTTGGAGACTCCTCGGTACAGGGTGGCCGCAAATGATGGATGGTCTCTGTGGCTAAAACAAGGGTGTGACTAGGGTTCACTCACCCATTCAGAGCTAATGGAACTGATGATTCGATGCCAAGATCAGCGGTTTCAAAGTTACGCTGTGGTGCACCTATGAATTGAGGCACACTACGAGTTTTGGCATCGAGCAAGATCGCTATGCCAAATCCGAATGGAATGTGATCTCTCAAAAATGAGATAGGTTATTTTAGGACTCAGTATCACCATCCTGTAGCATTTGATAGTTCATCAATAGCCCTCACGAGCTCTGAGTTATGACCCTCGAAAGATCGACCTCAAAATGCACTTAAAGCACCTTAGAGACTCTATGGTACGAGGTGGCCACAAATGATGGATGGTCTCTGTGGCTAGAACAAGGGTGTGACTAGGGTTCATTCGCCCATTTGGAGCTAATGGCACTAACAATTTGATGCCAAGATCAGCGGTTTCAAAGTTACGCTATTGTGCACCTATGAACTGAGGCATACTGCGAGTTTTGGCATCGAGCGAGATTGTTGTGTCGAATCTAAAGGGAATGTGATCTCTCAAAAATGAGATAGATTATTTTAGGCCTCAGTATCACTATCTTGTAGCATTTGACAATTCATCGATAGCCCTCATGAGCTCTAAGTTATGACCCTCGAAACATTGACCTCAAAATGCACTTAGAGCACCTTGGAGACTCCTCGGTATGGGGTGGCTGCAAATGATGGATGGTCTTTGTGGACAGAATAAGGGTGTGACTTGGGTTCACCCACCCATCTAGAGCTAATGGCACTGATGATTCGATGCCAAGATCAGCAATTTCAAAGTTACAATGTGGTGCACCTATGAACTGAGGCATACTACGAGTTTTGGCATCAAGTGAGATCGCTGTGCCAAATCCAAATAGAATGTGATCTCTCAAAAATGAGATAGGTTATTTTAGGCCTCAACATCAGCATCCTATAGCATTTGATAGTTTATCGATAGCCCTCACGAGCTCTGAGTTATGACCCTCAGAAGATCGACCTCAAAAAACACTTAGAGAACCTTGGGGACTCCTCAGTATGGGGTGGCCACGGATGATAGAGGGTCTCTGTGGTTGGAACAAGGGTGTCACTAGGGTTCACCCACCCACTCGAAGCTAACGGCACTGACTTGTAGTCATTAGGAGTTAGATTTTGAAAAGTTGTCAAGAAAGGTTGACCCCTTTGACTTGTATCATGAAAGGTTGTGTTGTGCCTTGCTTGATTGTTTGAAGACTACTCTATGTGTCACTATCTTTCTTGGAAAAAAAAATTCTTTTGAACATCAAGCTTTCAATATTATCAATTATTGTCAAACTTTTTCAACCAAGTCAAAACATCAAGTGCAAATATTTGTTTGCATTTTTTGTTGAGGGGAGTTTCATAAATTGACTTTGATTTTCTATGTCTCTAGTGCTTGAACATGCTTAAAATGGCTCTTTGGTCTTAGAGCTATTGGTATTTTCTAACTTCATGGTCTATGATATGCATACTAAGAATTTCTTTCACCAAATGGTTTCCTTGATCTATTGACTATACTTAAATTTGTTCACTTGTCATCTCTCTTTCTTTATCTACATTGCCATTTGGGATTTTTTTGTAGCTCTTGACTTGAGTCACTAGTGTTGTAACCTGCTTGGACAATTTGTTTGAAAATTCACTCATTCATTTCTACCTCTCTTTGACATGTGAACACTCTACCTCTCTAGTTTGGACATCAAGTTATCTTGTGTCGCTTTATTAGCTTCCTCTAGTCTCCTTCATGCTTTATTATCTATCTACCACTATGGTATTCAAACCTTGTGCTACCAAACCTCAACCAAATCTAGATGATCATGATATCCTCCATGCCACTAAAGAGTTTCAAGATCTATATGTTCAATACAAAGAGCTGTAAGAGACAAATAATATTTCTTACCTTCATCTCTCTAAGCACATGATAGAAATCAATTCTAAACTTGAGAAAAGGTTAGAGGAGAATATTGCATTCTTAAATTAATCTCCCTTAAGACCTTTACATACACATGGGTCATCTTCTTCAAGGTCTACATGTTCTACTCCAAGACATCAAATATCTTCATCTTCTAGATCTAAAGACCTCTTTAGAGAATAAGCAAGTGATACCTCCTTTGAGCCTATGCCAAACTTTCATTATGGACCTATCTTTAACCAAGATAGTGATGAAGACATGGATGCATTCTATTCACTTAAGAAACAACAAAATTATCATGGAGAAATTTTTGAGAGAACTTTTACTCATGTGTCACAAGATCTTGCTGATGAACCTATGCCAAGTGATGATTTCCTTGACACCTTCACTTCTTATAACACTAATGAACCTCTGAAAGTGTCAAAGCTTTCAAAAATGCCTCCACCAAACAAAGAACCTAATTCTTTCCATATAGACCATGCGTACCCTCAAGGGCTACAACTAAAAGAAAATCAAGCTAACCTTCACTTGTCTACATTCCTTTTCCATGCTACTAAGACTAAAGATCCTCAACATTCATGCAATACTATGATTACTATGCCCACTTTAGTTAATCCTACATTATTTCTTTAAGATTCTATCATGCACACCTCACATTTTCCCTTGTCCTTAGAAGGTGCTCCATATCAAGATGACTCTCAAAAATAAAAATATATAAATAAATATCAAGATCAAACACCTTTTCATCTCATCCAAAATTTCACCTTTTTATATCCTGTGTGTTACCCACCTCCTACATATGATGAGGATAGCATTTCCACTACCTCCATTAAGCTTACTGAAACTTATGGGAAAAGTGATCTTTCTATGCTATATAAAGAAACATGTCAAGATCAAAGCGTCTCCTCATGTTCTACTTCTCCATATCCACTTCAAAACTATGCTCAAGATTCAAACACTCCTATCAAAGGTCTTTCTCCTATAAAAGGTACTCATGAGTCTATTGATGACTTGGTCATGCTACTCACTCTAAAGATGTTGAAATCCCTAGTCACTATCCCTTTGCATTTCCTAATTCTATCCTTGGTCCTTATCCATCTAATCTAGAGTCTTCAAACCTTCTCCTACACTTTCTACTTCTAGCTCTCCTAATGTACCTCAAGATCAACAAGACATTCATCCTAGAAAATAACCATTCACTCAACCATCTAAACCAGTCATATCAGCATTATTCATCCATAAGTCCCAAATCTTTTGGAAGCAATTTGGATGTTCAACATAAGAAATACAATAATACATTAAAAATTAGAGATCATTATGTCTCATCTAATCAACATGTGAATGGACATAACGAAAATATATTGAAGATACCACAAAGGTTCACTATTCAAAAAGTGAAATCAAAGAAAATATGGGTTCCTAAACCCATTATTGAAGAAATGTGTTATAAAGTATCCAAAGGAAAATCTAAAGCTATATGGATTCCAAAGTCTCTCTTGAAAGACTTTAATATTGAACATAAATCTAAGTTGACATTCAATATTCCAAAGGCTTCCACTCCATTTTCTTCCAAACATCTTTCTCAAAAGCTTACAAATATTCCACTGAATCTTCTTCTAACATTGTCCTACCAGCTCATACATCTAAACCTTGATCTATTTCCTCCATGATTCCTCCAAGGTGTGTGTAAATGTTAATCTTCCCCACTTTGTCACCTACCCTTAAGCAATGTTTTCAAAGCTACACTTACCTATTATCCATACTCATACAATCCTTCCAAGGAATGAACTCTTATCCTACTATCATCTCACTTCCTTCACCCTATTAACATCATTGAGAATACTTATCTATGGTCTTGGCTTATCATAACTTATCTTTCCTATAGGAACACTATCTAACTTGAAAAGAGTTGACCTATTTCTAAAAAATAAAAATAAAATAGAAAAGAAGATAAAAAAATGTGCCTTGGTGAAAACCATTATTTGTCGCACCTTGGTAGAAAAAGTAAAGAGAAATAAATTCATTCTATGGTGAAAAAAACTTCTTTTTTCTCTTTGGATAAGTACCATGATGAAAACCTGGTAAACATGCATCATGTGTAATTCTTCCATCATCCATCTATTCCCTCTTCCTCTTTGATCTTGACAATTTTGAGCTATCCTTATGTATTGGCTATCTTATCCATGAGATTCCCTATTTTACTTTCTCATTCACTCATAGCCTTCATATCCAACTTCATATCATGTCATTATGCATATGCTATCTTGCTTATTGGCTTTAATTGCTTATCCTACATGCTATCTTCTTTCATGGATTTCATGGCTTATCCCAAATGTGCTTCATACAACTTTACAATATGAAAGTCTTTCAAAACATTATACAATATTATGACTCTTTATGCTTTCAAATGCCATGATTGGTTGCAAAATGGAAGAAATCAAGTATTCTAATTGTTCATCCATATTTTCTAGATTTTTCTTATTTGATTAGTTTGATAAAAAATAGTTTTAATAATCATAATGTCAGTTTTATGTCAAATAAGAAAAAAACCAAATTTGTAATAAGATATCCGCAAGCAATTATCTTTCATATAGTTATAAATGCTCTTAAAATTTTCCTTATAGCCTTGTATCACATGCAAATATGATTTGCAAGAACTTGTTCAATATCTTCCTCAATTCCTTACAAAGAACCTACCAAAATATAAAATCCATATACAAAAAAAGTACACATTTTACATCATAATACATCATAAATTTTAGAAATTCTCCCCAATACCACCCCCCTCCAACTCTTCCTGATGTACCTACATTCCAATATCATAAAAAAATTAGTAACTTATTGTATTAAACAAGATTATCATCAATTCATTAAATCATTATGAAGAAAATAACATAAGAAGTATATATACCTAGTCGAGTATTCCAATAGGGTCCTCTCTCTGTTTTAGGGTCTCCAACAGGGCTTCATGATCAGCATTAGCAATAGTAAAAAGTTCTTTTACTTTTGGTCTTCCTTGATGCTTCAATAACTTTACATTTGTTGCTATAATAAGATGCGAATATATGAGAATTACTTTGTGCTTCTGATAGTCTTCGAATGCAAGAATTTTGTTCCTTCTAAGCATGTATGTCCACAGCCATGTTCCAGCAACAACCACTAAATCAGTAGGATATGTGAATCCATCATCATCTGTGATCGGTTGTGCAAGTTTTTGTTTACCTATTACACAACGTGCTAACCAATAATCAAATTTCTCATCATTCCCCTATGATGCAACCAATGCAAAGACATGTCCTGGCTGAAGTAGATCTGATAGATAGTTATGCTCAAGTGAACTTTCCATGTCATCATTTTTTATAAAGGTTATGATAGACAATGGAGTAAGATAATGTGGAGCCCATGTGTCCACCCACTCACTTGACTCACAGTGATCCCAATCACACTGAAAACAAGTATGACAAAAGCAAGCTAGTTGTCATGTCCAAATGGTCCATGTACTAGAACCAAAGCTTCGAAATGAATGCATTTTTTATGAGTCTCTCACTATAGCACAATCTGATCTATCACCTATGGACCCTTCCTCAACCAACCAAAAGAACTTGCGTACCACTGAATCAAGAGTCCCCCCCTGTGATAATGCTAAACTACACCAATCAACAATGCTACGAGCATCAAGAAGCTCTGTTGTTGAAATCTTCAATTGCTCCTTAACTAGAGCTCTCTTCACACATGCCCCTGCCCCATCATGTTCCCCTTTTCCATGGCCGAACTCAAAAAAACTCCAAATATGAGGCACCCCTCTCTCTACGTGCATCCTACACAACCAATAAAACATGCGAGCATTCTTGAATTGACCTGTACAGTTATCTGACCAAATGATATGTCTATCTATAGAAATTGCATGCTCATGTAAGAAATCAAAAAAATTCTTGAAACAATGTTGCACAAACTCGTGAGAGTGAGATCTATCATCACTCATAAAAAAATGATACTCTCTAATAATCTTTCGATTATCTTCCGCACTATCAGGGGCATGTCTATATGTTATGTGAACAAAAATTGCAATCTGAATGGAGTTGTAATACTGAGAATATGTCTCATTTTGAGGTTGCAATATGTAGTTCTCAGCAAAATCAACAACTGATATAATAGTGCCAATGGGAAAAGTCTCCTTACACGTTCTAAATTGTTGATCCAACCACTGAGACCTGTGACTATGTCTTGCATAATTGTAAAAAAGATTTGCCTTGAAATCTGAAATAAAATTAGCCACACTGATATCTTTTCCAACCAATTCACATCTAGAGCTCTCACTACCACTCTTCAATGTGTATTTCACCATTTTATATACCCTTTTTTTCATTATTGTCTTTTCAAGATCTTGTTCGCACCCCTCATGGAAACATGTGTCAAACTTGGATAAGCCACCACATTCTGAACACTTCTCATTTAAGAAAGCATTTCTATAAAAGGAACAACCATCAACTCTATGACATAAGAGTTGATCTAGCAAGTCTCTTGATGATTTTGGAAGCCCACTAGCCCCACAATCCTCCAACATTTCTTTACTATGCAAAGTAGAACGGATGGAGTGTAATAGTTCATGGTGCATAGAAAACTCAACATGATATTTGCAACAACATGTATTTCAAATTTTGAGTGGTACACAATAAAATGGCTTCAAAGATTCAAAAGCCCTTTGTGATATATGAAGACTTGGATGACTCTCTCTAAATTGTTTAAACAACATAGTTTGACTTACCTCCAAATGGTGTTTAGGATGTGGCGTGCGGTCTTTGATGCCAATTCCCAACTTTAAGACGTCTTTAGCATTGGGTGATACTCATGAGTTAGAGTGCCAAAATTGTGTAATTTCTTCCTTCACATCATCGGATAGCTTCTTATCAAAATGTGGAAGTCTCTCACCAAATGCCCATGTTTCATTTTTAAGAGGATCATCAATTTTCTCTCGTCGACTAAGTGCTCTTCTCAAAGTAGTACGATTTAGATTCAAATCAATACAAGTTTTTCTCATATATCTACCCTTTCTCAAATGATGACTTACCAAAGAGGTTGTAATAACCCTTTGAGCAGCTCTATTATCCTTCTCTCTGATATTTTTCCCAATGCTATTGAGAGCACTGAAAAGATTCTTCACAATAATGGCATTTCTTTCCAACTTTTTATTGACATGAATCTTCAATTTGGAAAGCATAGGTCTCATCTTTTGCATCTTTAATAAGTCCATGAAAAGCTGACATTTCTCTACCAATGTCTTGTTGCCGAAAAATATTTGATATAGTCTTGAAACCCATAACCGAATGGTTCATTTTGATTTTTTTCCTTCCAAACTAGTAATAATCATTTCATCAATTTCAATTATCCATTTTGGTGTTTTAGAACCTTCATGTCGATTATAATCAAGAGATATGTAAGGTTCTTGTGCATTAGGTTCCTGTACATTATCATCTTCGACATGGTCAATTATGCAATTTGGATTATGATTTGGTGGCATTACTTCTTCAAAATTTTCATTCTCCAAATTTTTTATTTTGGCTTTATCGTTTTCAATAGGTACATTTTCATTCCCCAACTGTACATATTCATTATCCGACTCTATGATTTCAACTTCAATTAATTCATCGTCAACTTGACTGATATTTAGCATACCTTGTCTTTGTCTTCGGTGTTCCATTTTGTCCCTTTCCCTATATGCCGCAATGTCTTCATTGGATATCTTTCTTTTGCATTTATCCTTTCGACGACTACTGCTACCCATTCAAATGACAAATTCGAACACCTAAGGTTATATTTTCGAAAAAAATTCAATTGGTTGGGCCCCAAAACGAGACTTTTTATAAAACCCGTGAAAAAAGAAGTGAAAAAGTGATGTTGTCAGGTTTGTAGGGATAGGGAAATATTGGGAATCGGTGCCAATAAAATTGGATATCCGATTTTGCAAAGTGACTTTTTGGAGGGAGAACTTGCTATAATTTCCCTCCTTTTCCATAATTATATTAATATTATGAAAATCATTGGAGAGAAACCGACTTTGGTTTATTACTAAGCTAATAGTATAATAATATTAATATATAATAGTATTAATAGTATAATAGTATTAATATAAAGTATCAATAGTATTAATATATAATAGTATTAATATATAGTAGTATTAATATATAGTATTAAAATAACTGTAGTATCAATATTATTATTATACCCATAATAGTATTAATATTATTACTATAGATATAATAGTGTAAACATTTAGTGTTTATTTATATTATTATTATTATTATGCTAAAATATAGTATCAATATATATTATTATTATAGTTATAATAGTATTATTATTATTACTATAGCTATAATAAAATTAATATTTAGTGTTTATTTATATTATTATTATTATTATCATTAAATAGTATATGTGTGTGTGTGTGTGTGTGTGTACTTTCATTTTTTAACCCATATATACATACATATATAGATATCCTTTCATTTTTTAATACATATGAACGATTCGAATATGTCCCTAGAGGTCTTAGGACCCCTAACGACATATGTCATCGTTTAATGGGTCAAAGGGGGTCATAGGTCACCCTATCACCCCCTTTGACCCATATAAACAATTTGAATATGTCCCTAGGGGTCCTAGGACCCTTAGGGACATATGTCATTGTTTAATGGGTCAAAGGGGGTAATAGGTCACCCTATGACCCCCTTTGACCCAGATGAACGATTCGAATATGTCCTTAGGCATCCTAGGAGCCCTAGGGACATATGTAGTTGTTTAATGGGTCAAAGGGGGTCAGAGGTCACCCTATGACCCCCTTTGACCCATATGAACGATTCGAAAATGTTCCTATGGGTCCTAGGCCCCCTAAGAACATATGTCATCCCTATGACCCCCATTGACCCATATGAATGATTCAAATATGTTCCTATGGGTCCTAGGACCCCAAGAGACATATGTCATCGTTTAATGGGTCAAATGGGGTCATAAGTCACCCTATGACCCCCTTTGACCCATATGAACGATTCAAATATGTCCCTAGGGGTCCTAGCACCCCTAAGGACATACATCATTGTTTAATGGGTCAAAGCAGGTCATCGGTCACCCTATGACCCCCTTTGGCCATCCCTAGCTTAGCCTATCACCCTCATGCTTTTGGTCATCTCTTGACATCCAACTCCATCTTCCAATCTATCCACCTATCCTCCACCCTCCATCTTCCATCTCACACCATCCACTAATCTCCTGCAACTTCAGCCAATCATCCCAGCTATCATCCATCTCCCTAGCCCCTTCATCTTTTTCCATCCTAGCTTCAATCCTATCACATCCATCATAAGACCCAATGTCATCTCTTTATATCCATCATAATCCTAGCTATCTACCATCCTATCCATCCATCTCATCCTGCTCCTCTAGCTATCCTTGGTCACAAAATCTCTCCTCATCATTGGATGCATCCTGCCAAATCCATATCTTTCACTATCACCCCACCCTTAGCTTTTGCATCTTGCACAACATCGAACCATCTCACTATCCTATCATCTTGAGCTTTTGCCTACTTGTAACTATCTTGGTCAGCTTCAGCTTGTAAATATCTTGGTATGTCAACTTGTACATCCTCTTTAGCTTAGTACCATTGTATCTATCTAGCTTTTGTGTCAGTTCCTCCTTGATCAAACATCTTGCACACATCGCACATCTTGGTTAGCTATTCCAAAGCATCCTTTAGCTAGATTTCCTGTCACCAAAGTGTTATCTTTCTTAATTCAGCTTGCCAGATGCATCACTCATCCAAATCCACCAGCTTAGGTGCTCTCCGATAGGTCCTTGCAGGATATAGCTTTCCTCATGTCTGATCTTGATCCGTTAGTACCTCGTCCTACCCATCTCGTTGGCAAACGGTTCTCTTTTGGATTTTCGCTTTCTTTTGATTTGGACTCTTCCTTGTTGGATCTTGAAATATCTTTTCCAAGCAATCTTTTTGTTTCCTCCTCAAGGTTGCCACGATCTTCCATATCATGGTATGCTACGAATGGGGCAATCTGAGCATAAGGTCTTGATCAAGTCTTTTGTTTTTTTTTTCTTTTCTGCTTGTGGGTTACCCAGTGTCGTTTCCACATTGCTTCCTCTAGGATTCATGTGTGATACTGGGGCAATCCTTGCGTGTTTGTTTTGAGTCAGTTCGTCAATCCTCTGGATAGTTGGTGAAAATGCCTTGATGTTCTTGGTAACCTTGGCAATTAACCAACAGTCCTATAGCAAATCTAGTGCTCAACTACATGGTGGTACTTCTCTTTGAAGTATCCCCCTGATCAAAAAGCTTCAATGGTTTTCCTTGATCTCCATTATCCCCCATCCATATCCAGCATCTGTCTCTCCTACCCCAGCTTATGCATCAGTATCTCTTTGAATCACTCCTCACCTTTAGCTTTAGGGATCCACAATCCTAGTATTAGGGATCCACCAATCCAAATCAATCCACCAAGCTTCATCTTTCGAGATCCACAATCCTAGTCCTAGGGATCTCCGAAACCCATCTTCCGCCAATCTGACTCTTTGAATTCCTGTTGCATCAGCTTTTTAATCCCCTCATCCATCTCCCCATCCTGGATTCCTTTTATAGTGCTCTGCTCCTTCATCCTCTGCAATCCCTGAGATCTTAAGCTTGCTTCCCCTTGTGCCTCTGATTCTCCCTTTATCATTCTCCCGTAGTGAGATTTTGCGCTAACTAAACCTCTTCTTTTAATCCAATCTAAGTCTCCTTGCTCATCCCAAATTCTTGTATTTTTCAAGAAGCCACCGAGCCTCGCTTTCTCTCCCCGCTGCCTTCTTGAGGGGGCATCTCACAGTCCATTCTCTCCTCTTCTGCTCTAGCCTTGGGCATCTTATTTTCTTATCTTTGATGCCATGCCACTTGCGGCATCACATCAAAGAGGGACAAAATGTAGACACCTAAAAATCTTTTAAAAAATAAAATATTTTTATTTTTTGAAAAAATCCCTGATGACATCATCATTTATTAATTAATTAATTAATTAATTAATTAATTTTTATGCCATTAAATCCCTTTATCTTAATTTAAAATATTTAATTAAGGAATCCCTCCCAAAAATGTTTAAATCTTATTTAAACATTATTTCCTTATTTATTAATTATTTAATTAATAAATTGACCAAAAATCTTAAAATAAATAAAAAATTTATTTTTTGCCTAAAACTTGGCCAATTTTCTTATAACCAATAACCTCTTCCAAAATCTTCTAATCCTTCTTTAATTTTGATTAAAGGCTAATCCCATCATTTCCTACCCCTAATCCCAACTCAAAATATTTAATTAAAATTAAATATTAATCCTCATGTTTATTAAAAAAAATTTAATAAATATCTCCTCAACCCAAACCCTTGAAATAAATAAAACTTTATTTATTTCTTAAAAATGTAATTTATCCTCATCCTAAGAAGTTCTAGACTCTTCTAGAAAGTCTGCATCCTCATCCTAGGAAGTTCTAGACTCTTCTAGAAAGTCTTCATCCTCATCCAAAACCTAGACTCTTCTAGAAGATGTCTTTAACCCTAATCCTAATCCCCTCCTAACCTTGTCACATTCCCTAAAAATGGGTTAAGACTTACTAACCCAAGCCAAAGTTAACAAATATCTCCTCCTTCACCCACCCTCATTAATTGCAATCCACTTGCCATCGACTTGCCTAATCCTAAGCCATCTCTAACCCTTCCTCTAATCATTTTTACAACCCTAAGCAAGCTTAAAACCCCCCTAAACCCTCAAATTCGAATTTCATGGTATCTCTCACAAATATCTTCAACCACAAAACTTTATGAAGCCCACTAGGCCATAAATGACTCTTCCAAGCCCTTTTATTGCTCTTACAAGTCATTATGAGGGTCTTTATGAAGATTTTATCCCTTGAGCCTCCTTTGTTGACTCATCCTTCCCCTTTCCTCCATCCTCTCACCATGTGACATGTGTCACTCCCTGATTGGTTGTAAGGAAGCACAATCCATGTGCTCTCCTCTCATGCAATCTGAGCCTTCTATAAGCTTTTTCACATCCTTGCATCCTAGCCCTTGATCCCTCAAGCCCTTTGCCTATTTAAGGAATCCTCTCCCAATTCATTTTAACAAAATCCATGAAGTAAAGTCATAATGCCATTTTGAGAAGCCATTTTACATCAAAACCATACACTCACACCCAAATTCCAACTCCATTTGAAGCTCTTTTTGAAGCATAAGCTTGAGCATACATCCTATCTATTTAGAGAAAGACACTCAACAAGAGAGCTTCTCATTGAGAGTTCATCTTAGTCTATCTTGAAGTTTATGAATTTTGTTTAGTTTGTAGAAGCTTTATTTAAATTTAGTTTCTATTAGCATACTAACATTGCTCATATACACTACAAACATATGTCATCGTTTAATGGGTCAAAGGGGCTCATAGATCACCCTATGACCCCCTTTGACTCATATGAATGATTCAAATATGTCCTCAGGGGTCCTAGGACCCCTAAAGACATATGTCATTGTTTAATGGATCAAAGGGGTCATAGGTCACTCTATGACCCCTTTTGACCCATATGAACGATTTGAATATATCCCTAGGGGTCCGACCCCTAAGGACATATGTCATCGTTTAATAGGTCAAAAGGGGTCATAAGTCACCCTATGACCCCCTTTGACCCATATGAATTATTTGAATATGTCCCTCAGGGTCGTAGGACCTATAGGGACATATGTGGTCGCTTAATGGGTCAAAGGGGGTCATAGGTCACCCTCTGACCCCCTTTGACCCATATAGCTCATTCAAATATGTCCCTAGGGGTCCTAGGACCCTTAGGGACATATGTCATCGTTTAATGGGTCAAAGGGGTTCATAGGTCACCCTATGATCCCCTTTGACCCATATGAACGATTTGAATATGTCCTTAAGGGTCCTAAGACCCTTAAAGACATATGTCATCGTTTAATGGGTCAAAGGGAGTAATAGGTCACCCTATGACCCCCTTTGATTCATATGAACGATTCGAATATGTCTCTGTGGGTCCTAAGACCCCTAGGGACATATGTTATCGTTTAATGGGTCAAAGGGGGTCATAAGTCACCCTATGACACCCTTTGACCCATATGAACGATTTGAATATGTCCCTAAGGGTCATAGGACCCCTAGAGATAGATGTCGTCATTTAATGGGGCAAAGGGGGTCATAGATCACCCTATGACCCCCTTTTAAAAATATAGCCCATTCGAATATGTCCCTAGGGATCTCAGAACCCCTAGGGATATATGTCATCGTTTAAAGAGTAAAAGGGGGTCATAGGTCACCCTATGACCCCATTTGACCCATATGAACGATTCAAATATGTTCTTCTAGGCCATAGGACCCCTAGGGACATATATCATCGTTTAATGGGTCAAAAGAGATCATAGGTCACCCTATGACCACCTTTGACCAATATGAACAATTCAAATAAGTCCCTAGAGGTCCTAAGACCCCTAGCGAGACATGTCATCGTTTAATGGGTCAAAGAGGGTCATAAGTCACCATATGACCCCATTTGACTCATATGAACGATTCGAATATGTCCCTAGGAGTCCTAAGACACTTAAGGACATTTGTCGTCATTTAATGGGTAAAAGGGAACCCTATGACCCCCTTTGAGCCATATAGCCCATTCGAATATGTCCTTAGGGGTCCTAAGACCCCTAGGGACATATGTCATCGTTTAATGGGTCAAAGCGGGTCATAGGTCACCCTATCACCCCCTTTGACCCATATGAATGATTTGACTATGTCCTTATGGGTCCTAGGACCCCTAGGGACATATGTCATCGTTTAATGAGTCAAAGCAGGTCATAGGTCACCCTATGACCCCCTTTGACCCATACTACCTATTCAAATATGTCCTTAGGGGTCTTAGGACCCCTAGAGACATGTCGTCGTTTAATGGAACAAAGAGGGTCATAGGTCACCTTATGACCCCCTTTGACCCATATGAATGATTCGAATATGTCCCTAGGGGTCCTAGGACCCTTAGAGACATATGTCGTCGTTTAATGGGTCAAAGAGTATCGTAAGTCACCCTATGACCCCCTTTGACCCATATGAATAATTCGAATATGTCCTTAAGGGCCCTAGGACCCTTAGGGACATATGTCGTCGTTTAATATCTCAAAGGGGGTCATAGGTCACCCTATGACCCCCTTTTACCCATATGAATGATTCGAATATGTCCCTAGGGGTCCCTGGGGACATATGTCATCATTTAATGAGTCAAAGAGGGTCATAAGTCACCCTATGACCCCCTTTCACCCATATGAACGATTCGAATATGTCCCTAGGGGTCCTAGGACCCCTTTGGACATATGTCATCATTTAATGGGTCAAAGGGGGTCATAGGTCACCCTATGACCCCCTTTGACCCATATGGCCTATTCGAATACGTCTCTAGGGGTCCTAAGACCCCTAGGGACATATGTTGTTGTTTAATGGGTCAAAGGGGGTCATAGGTCACCATATGACCCCCTTTGACACATATGAACGATTCGAATATGTCCTTAGGGGTCTTAGAATCCCTAGGGACATTGTCAACGTTTAATGGCTCAAAGCAAGTCATAGGTCACCTTATGACCCCCTTTGACCCATATGAACGATTTGAATATGTCTCTATGGGTCTTAAGACTCCTATGGACATATGTCATTGTTTAATTGGTCAAAGGGGGTCATAAGCCACCCTATGACCCCCTATGACCCATATGAACGATTTGAATATGTCCCTAGGGGTCCTAGGATCCCTGAGGACATATGTCATCGATTAATGGGTAAAAGGGGGTCATAGGTCACCTTATGACCCCCTTTGACCCATATGGCCCATTGAAATATGTCCCTAGGGGCCTTAGGACCCCTAAGGACATATGTCGTCATTTAATGGGTCAAATGACCTATGACCCCCTTTGACCCATATGAACGATTCGATTATGTCCTTAGGGATCCTAGGACCCCTAGGGACATATGTCATTGTTTAATGGGTCAAAGGGGGTCATAGGATGACCTATGACCCCCTTTGACCAATATTACCCATTCAAATATCTACCTAGGGGTCCTAGGACCCCTAGAGACATATGTCGTCGTTTAATAGGTCAAATTGGGTCATAGATCACCCTATGACCCCCTTTAACCCATATGAACGATTTAAATATGTCCCTAGGGGTCCTAAGACCCCTAGGGACATATGTCGTCATTTAATGGGTCAAAGAGCGTCATAGGGACCTTTCACCCATATTACTCATTCGAATATGTTTGGACATATGTCGTCATTTAATGGGTCAAAGGGGGTCATAGGTCACCCTATGACCCCCTTTGACTCATATGAACGATTCCAATATATCCCCTAGGGGCCCTAAGACCCCTAGGAACATATGTCATTGTTTAATGAGTCAAATGGGGTTATAGGTCACCCTATGACCCCCTTTGACTCATATGGCCCATTCGAATAAGTCCCTAAGGGCCCTATGACCCTTAGAGACTTATGTTGTCGTTTAATGGGTCAAAGGGGGTCATAGGTCACTCTATGACCCCCTTTCACCCATATAAAATATTTGAATATGGCTTCAGGGATCCTAGGACTCCTAGAAACATATGTCATCATTTAATGGGTCAAAGGGGGTCATTGGTCACCCTATGACCCCCTTTGACCCATATGAACGATTTGAATATGTCCCTAAGGGTCCTAAGACCCATAGGGACATATCTCATCGTCTAATGGATCAAAGGGAGTCATAAGTCACCCTATGACCCCCTTTGACCTATATGGCCTATTCGAATATCTCCCTAGAGGTCCTAAGACCCCTAGGGACATATTTCATCATTTAATAGGACAAAGGGGGTCATAGGTCACCCTATGACCCCCTGTGATCCATATGAATGATTCGAATATGTCCTCAGGAGTCCCCTAGGGACATCTGTCATTGTTTAATGAGTCAAAGGGGGTCATAGGTCACCCTATGACCCCCTTTGACCCATATTAGCCATTCAAATATGTCCTTAGGGGTCCTAGGACCCCTAGAGACATATGTCATCGTTTAATTTGTCAAAGTGGGTCATAGGTCACCTTATGACCCCCTTTGTCCCATATGAATGATTCGAATATGTTCCTAGGGGTCCTAGGACCCTTAGGGACATATGTCATCATTTAATGGGCCAAATGGGGTCATAAGTCACCCTATAACCCCCTTTGACTCATATGAATGATTTGAATATGTTCCTTAGGGTCCTAGGACCCCTAAGGACATATGTAATCGTTTAACACGTTAAAGGGGATCATAGGTCATCCTATGACCCCCTTTGACCCATATGAACGATTCGAATATATCTCAAAGAATCGTAAGACCCCTAGGGACATATGTCATCGTTTAATGGATCAAAGCAGGTCATAGGTCACCCTATGACCCCCTTTGACCCATATGAACGATTCAAATATGTTCCTAGAGGTCCTAGGACCCCTAGGGACATATGTCGTCTTTTAATGGGTCAAAGGGGGTCATAGGTCACCCTGTGACCCCCTTTGACCTATATGGCCTATTCGAATATGTCCCTAGGGGTCCTAGGATGCCTAGGGACATATGTTTTCGTTTAATGGGTCAAAGGAGGTCAGAGGTCACCCTATAACCCACTTTGACCCATATGAACGATTCGAATATGTCCTTAGGAGTCCTAAGACCCCTTAAGGACATATGTCGTTGTTTAATAGATGAAAGGGGGTCACAGGTCACCTAATGACCCCCTTTCACCCATATGAACGATTCGAATATGTCCCTAAGGGTCTTAGGACCCCTAGGGACATATGTCATCGTTTAATGGGTCAAAGGGGGTAATAAGTCATCCTATGACTCCCTTTGACCCATACGGGTCATTCGAATATGTACCTAGAGCTCCTAGGACCACTGGGGACATATGTCATCATTTACTAGGTCAAAGGGGGTCATAGGTCATCCTATGACCTCTTTTGACAAAGAGGGTCATAGGGGTCTTTCACGCATATTACCCATTCGAACATTTCTGTAGGGGTCCTAGGACCCCTAGGGACATATGTCATCGTTTAATGGGTCAAAGGTGGTCATAGGTTAACCTATGACCCCCTTTGACCTTTATGAACAATTCGAAGATGTCTCTAGGGGTCCTAGGACCCCTAAAGACATATGACATCACTTAATGCGTCAAAGGGCATCATAAGTCACCCGTTGACTCATATGAACGATTCGAATATGTCCGTAGGAGTCCTAGGACCCCTAGAGACATATGTCGTCGTTTAATGTGTCAAAGGGGGTCATAGGTCACCTTATGACCCCCTTTCACCCATATGGCCAATTCGAATATGTCCCTAAGGACATATGTCGTTGTTTAATGGGTCCAAGGGGATCATAGGTCACCCTATGACCCCCTTTGATCCATATGAACGATTCGAATATGTCTTTAGGGGTCCTAGGACCCCTAGGGACATATGTCATTTAATGGGTCACCTATGACCCCCTTTGACCCATATGAACGATTTGAATGTCCCTATGGGTCCTAGGACCCCTAGGGACAATGGTCGTCGTTTAATGGGTCAATGGGAGTCATAAGTCACCCTATGACCCCCTTTGACCCATATGAATGATTCAAATATGTCCCGAGGGGTCTTAGGACCCCTAGGGACATATGTCATCGTTTAATGGGTCAAAGGGGCTCATAAGTCACCCTATGACCCCCTTTGACCCATATGAACAATTTGAATATGTCCTTAGGGGTCTTAGGACCCCTAGGGACATATGTCATCATTTAAAGAATCAAAGGGGTTCATAGGTCATCCTATGACCCTCTTTGGACATATGTCGTCATTTAAAAGGTCAAAGGGGGTCATATGTCACCCTATGACCCACTTTGACTCATATGAACGATTCGAATATGTCTTTAGGGGTCCTAAGATCCCTAGAGACATATGTCATCATTTAATGGGTCAAAGGAGGTCATAGGTCACCTTATGACCCCCTTGACCCATATGAATGATTCGAATATTTTCCTATGATCCTAAGACCGTTGTGGACATATGTCATTGTTTAATGGGTCAAAGGGGGTCATAAGTCACCCTATGACCCCCTTTGACCCACATGAACGATTTGAATATGTCCCTAGGGATAGGATCCCTGGGGACATATGTCATAGTTTAATGGGTAAAAGGTGTTCATAGGTCACCCTATTACCCCTTTTGACCCAAATGGCCCATTGTAATATGTCCGTAGGGGTCCTACAAACCCTAGGGAGATATATCATCATTTAATAGGTCAAAGAGGCTCATAACTCACCCTATGACCCCCTTTGACCCATATAAATGATTCGATTATGTCTTTAGGGGTCTTAGGGCCCTTAGGGACATATGTCATCGTTTAATAGGTCAAAGGGGGTCATAAGTCACCCTATGACCCCCTTTGACCTATATTACCCATTAAAATATGTTCTTAGGGGTCTTAGGACCCCCAGGGACATATGTCGTCATTTAATGGGTCAAAGAGGGTCATAGGGCCCTTCGACTCATATTACCCATTCGAATATGTTCCAAGGGGTCCTAGGACCCCTAAGGACATATGTCATCATTTAATGGGTCAAAAGAGGTCATTGGTCACCCTATGGCCCACTTTGACCCATATGAACAATTCGAATATGTCTTTAGGAGTCTTAGGACCCCTAGGGACATATATCATCGTTTAATGGGTCAAAGACCTATGACCCCCTTTGACTCATATGGCTCATTCGAATATATCCCTAGGGGTCTTAGGAACCCTAGCGACATATGTCGTCGTTTAATGGGTCAAAGGTGGTCATAGGTCACCTTATGACCCACTTGAACTCATATGAACGATTTGAATATGTCCTTATGGATCCTAGGACCTTTAGGGACATATGTCATCATTTAATGGGTCAAAGAGAGTCATTGGTCACCCTATAACTCCCTTTGACCAATATGAACGACTAAAATATGTCTTTAAAGGTCCTACAACCCCTGGGGACATATGTCGTCGTTTAATAAGTCAAAGGGGGTCATAAGTCACCCTATGACCCTCTTTGAACCATATGGCCCATTCGAATATGTCCCTAGAGGTTCTAAGGCCATTAGAGACATATGTCATCATTTAATGCGACATATGACCCCCTTTGACCTATATGAACGATTTGAATATGTCCTTAGGGGTCCTAGGGGTCCTAAGAACCTTAGGGACATATGTCATCGTTTAATGCGACAAAAGGGGTCATAGGGTTTGATCCATATTACCCATTCAAATATGGCCCTAAGGGTCCTAGGACCCCTAGGAACATATGTCATCGTTTAATTTGTCAAAGCGGGTCATAAGTCACCCTATGACCCCCTTTGACCCATATGAATAATTCAAATATGTCCCTACGAGTCTTAGGACCCCTAAGGATATAGGTTGTTGTTTAATGGGTCAAAGAGGGTCATAGATCACCCTATGACTCCCTTTGACCAATATGACCCATTTGAATATGTCCCTAAGGGTCCTAAGATGCCTAAAGACATATGTCATCATTTAATTGGTCAAAGGGGGTAATAGGTCACCCTATGACCCACTTTGACCCATATGAATAATTCGAATATGTCCTTAGGGGTCCTAGGACCCCTATAGACATATGTCATCGTTTAATGTGTCAAATTGGGTCATAGGTCATCCTATGACCCCCTTTGACCCATATGAACAATTTGAATATGTCCCTAAAGGTCCTAGGACCCCTAGGGACATATGTCGTCATTTAATGTGTTAAAGGGGGTCATAGGTCACCCTATGACCCCTTTTAACCCATATGGCCCATTCAAATATGTCTGTTGGGGTCCTAGGACCCCTGAGGACATATGTCGTCGTTTAATGGGTCAAAGGGGTTCATAGGTCACCTTATGACCCCATTTGACCCATATGAACGATTTGAATATGTCCTTAGAGGTCTTAGGACCCCTCGGGACATATGTCATCGTTTAATGGGTCAAAGGGGGTCATAAGTCACCCTATGACCCCCTTTAACCCATATGAACGATTCAAATATTTTTCTATGGCTCCTAAGACCCTTAAGGACAATGGTAATCATTTAATGGGTCAAAGAGGGTCATAAGTCACCCTATGACCCCCATTGACCCATATCAACGATTCGAATATGTCCCTAAGGGTTCTAGGACCCATAGGGACATATGCCATCATTTAATGTGTCAAAGGGGGTCATAGGTCACCCTATGACCCCTTTGAACCATATGGCCCATTCAAATATGTCGCTAGGGGTCCTACGACCTCTAGGGACATATGTCATCATTTCATGGGTCAAAGGGGGTCATACGTCACCCAATGACCCCCTTTGACCCATATGAATGATTCAAATATGTCTTTAGGGGTCCTAGGACCCCTAAGGACATATGTCATCGTTTAATGAGTCAAAGAGGGTCATAAGTCACCATATGACTCCCTTTGACCCATATGAACGATTCGAATATATCCCTAAGGGTCGTAGGACCCCTGCGGACATATGTCATTGTTTAATAGGTCAAACGGGGTCATAAGTCACCTTATGAACCCCTTTGATCCATATGAATGATTTGAATATCTCATAAAGGCTCCTAAAACCCCTAGGGACATATGTCGTCGTTTAATGGATCAAAAGGGGTCATAGGTGACCTTATGATCGCCTTTAACACATATGGCTCATTTGAATATGTCCCTAAGGGTCCTAGAAACTTTAAGGACATATGTCATCATTTAATGGGTCAAAGGGGGTCATAGGTAAACCTATGATCCCCTTTGACCCATACGAACGATTTGAATATGTCTGTAAGGCTTCTAAGACCCCTAAGTACATATGTCGTCATTTAATGGGTCAAAGGGGGTCCTAAGTCACCCTATGACTCCCTTTGACCCAAATGAACAATTTGAATGTCCCTATGCGTCTTAGGACCCCTAAGGACATATGTCATCGTTTAATGGGTCAAAAAAAGGTCATAACGTACCTATGACCCCCTTTGACCCATATGAACGATTCGAATATGTCTGTAGGGGTCCTAGGACCCCTAAGGACATATGTCGTCGTTTAATGTGTCAAAGAGGGTAATAGGTCACCTTATGACCCCCTTTGACCCATATGGCCCATTCGAATATGTTTTTGGGGGTCCTAAGACCCCGAGAGACATATGTCATCGTTTAATTGGTCAAAGGGGGTCATAGGTCACCCTATGATACCCTTTGACCCATATGAACAATTTGAATATGTTCTTAGGGGTCATAGAACCCCTAGAGACATATGTCGTCGTTTAATGGGTCAAAGGGGGTGATAGGTCACCCTATCACACCCTTTGACCCATATGAAAGATTTGAATATGGTCGTAGGGGTCATAGGAACCTTAGGGACATATATCATCGTTTAATGGGTCAAAGGAGGTTATAGGTCACCCTATGACCATCTTTGACCTATATAAACGATTTGATTAAGTCCATAGGGGTCCTAGTACCCGTAAAGAGATATGTCGTCGTTTAATGGGTCCAAGGGGGTCATAGGTCACCCTATGACCCCTTTTGACCCATATGACCGATTCGAATATGTTCCTAGGGGTCTTAGGATGCTTAGTGACATATGTCATCGTTTAATGGGTCAAATGGGGTCATAAGTCATGCTATGACCCCCTTTGACCCATATGAACAATTTGAATATGTCCCTAGGGGTCTGAGGACCCCTAGGGACATATGTCATCGTTTAATGGGTCAAAGGGGGTCATAGGTCACCCTATGACCCCCTTTGACCCATATGGCCCATTCGAATATGTCCCTAGGGGTCCCAGAACTCGTAGAGACATATGTCATCGTTTAATGTGTCAAAGGGGGTCATAGGTCACCCTATGACCCCCTTTCACCTATATGAATGATTCGAATATGTCTTTATGGGTCCTAAGATCCCTAAGGACATATGTCATCGTTTAATGGGTCAAAAGTGGTCATAAGTCACCCTATGACCCCCTTTGACCTATATAAACGATTTGAATATGTCCTTGTGGGTCCTGTGACCCCTATGGACATATGTCATCATTTAATGAGTCAAAGGGGGTCATAAGTCACCCTATGACCCCCTTTGACCCATATGAACGATTTGAATATGTCCTTAGGACTCCTGGGGACATATGTCGTCATTTAATGGGTCAAAGTGGGTCATAGGTCATCCTATGACCCCCTCTGACCCATATGGCCCATTGAAATATGTCTTTAGGGGTCTTAGGACCCCTAGGAACATATGTCGTCTTTTAATGGGTCAAATGGGGTCATAGGTCAACCTATGACCCCCTTTGACCCATATGAACGAGTTGAATATGTCTCTAGGGGTCCTAAGAACCCTAGAGACATATGTCATCATTTAATGGGTTAAAGAGGGTCATAGGGTGACCTATGACCCCATTTGACCCATATCAACGATTTGATTATGTCCCTAGGGGTCCTAGGACCCCTTGAGACATATGTCGTCATTTAATGGTTCAAAGAGGGTCATAGGGCCCTTTGACGTATATTACCCATTTGAATATGTTCCTAGGGGTCCTAGAACCCCTTGAGACATATGTCGTCGTTTAATGGGTCAAAGGGGTTCATAGGTCACCCTATGACCCCTTTTGACCCATATGAACGATTCGAATATGTCCCTATGGGTCCTAAAACCTCTATGGACATATGTCGTCGTTAAATGGGTAAAAAGGGGTCATAAGTCACCCTATGACCCCCTTTGACCCATATGAATGATTCAAATATGTCTCTAGGGGTCCTAGGACCCCTAGGGTCATATGTCGTCTTTTAATGGGTCAAATGGGGTCATAGGGTCTTTGACTCATATGGCCCATTGGAATATGTCCCTAGGGGTCCTAGGACCCCAAAGGACATATGTCATCATTTAATTGGTCAAAAGGGGTTATAGGTCACCCTTTGACCCCCTTTGACCCATATGAACGATTCGAATATGTCCTTAGTGGTCCTAGGACCCTTAGGGGCATATGTCATCGTTTCATGGGTGAAAGGGGGTCATAGGTCACCCTATGACCCCCTTTACCTATGACCCCCTTTGACCCATATTACCATTCAAATATATCCCTAGGGGTCCTAGGATGCCTAGAGACATATGTCGTCGTTTAATTGGTTAAAGAGGGTCATAAGGTGACCTATGACCCCCTTTGACCCATATGAACGATTTGAATATGTCATCATTTAATGGGTCTTAGAGAGTCATAAGGCCCTTTGATGCATATTACTTATTCGAATATGTTCTTAAGAATTCTAAGACCCCTAAAGACATATGTCATTGTCTAATGGGTCAAAAAGGGTCATATGTCACCCTATAACCCCCTTTGACCTATATGAACAATTCAAATATGTCCATAGAAATCCTAAGACCCCTAAGAACATATGTCATCGTTTAACGGGTCAAAGGGGGTCATAAGGTGACCTATCACCCCCTTTGACCCATATGGCCCATTTGAATACGTCCCTAGGGGTCATAGGGCCCCTAGGGACATATGTCATTATTTAATGGGTCAAAGGCGGTCATAGGTCACCCTTTGACCTCCTTTGACCCATATGAATGATTCAAATATGTCCTTAGGGGGCTTAAGACACCTAGGGACATATGTCATCATTTAGTGGGTCAAATGGGGTCATAGGTCACCCAATGACCCCATTTGACCCATATGAATGATTCGAATATGTCCCTATGGGTCCTAGGACCCTTAGGGACATATATCGTCGTTTAATGGGTCAAAAGGGGTCATAAGTCACGCTATGACCCCCTTTGACTCATATGGCTCATTCGAATATGTCCCTAGCAGTCCTAGGACCCCTAAAGACATATTTCATCATTTAATGAGAAAAAAGGAGTCATAGTTCCCCCTATGACATCGTTTGACCCATATGAACAATTCGAACATGTCCTTAGGGGTCTTAGGTGTCCTAGGACCCTTAGGGACATATGTCATCGTTTAATGAGTCAAAGGGGGTTATAGGTCACCCTATGACCCCTTTTGACCTATAGTACCCATTCAAATATGTCCCTAGGGCTCCTAAGACCGTTAGAGACATATGTCATTGTTTAATTTGTCAAAGAGAGTCATAGGTCACCCTATGACCCCCTTTGACCCATATGAATAATTCGAATATGTCCCTAGGGGTCCTAGGACCCATTGGGACATATGTCATCATTTAATGGGTCAAATGGGGTCATAAGTCACCCTATGACCCATTTTGACTCATATGAACGATTCGAATATGTCCATTTGGGTCTTAGGACTCCTAGAGACATGTCATCGTTTAATGGGTCAAAGGAGATCATAGGTCACCTTATGACCCCCTTTGACAGATATGATCGATTCAAATATCTCCCTAAGGGACGTAGGACCCCTAAGGACGTATATCGTCATTGAATGGGTCACCCTATGACCCCCATTGACCCATATGGCCCATTCGAATATGTTCGTAAGGGTCCTAGGACGCCTAGGGACATATGTCATTGTTTAATGGGTCAAAAGGGGTCATAGGTTGACCTATGACCCCCTTTGACCCATATGAACGATTCGAATATGTCCCTAAGGGTCCTTAGACCCCTAGGGATATATGTCATCGTTTAATGGGTCAAAAGAGGTCATAAGTCACCCTATAACCCCCTTTGACCCATATGGCCCATTCGAATGTTCTTGGAGGTCCTAGAACCCTTTTGACCCATATTACCCATTCAAATATGTCCTTAGGGGTCGTAGGACCCTTAGAGACATATGTCATCGTTTAATTTGTTAAAAAGACCTATGACCTTGTTTGACCAATATGAACAATTTGAATATGTCTCTAGGGATCCTAGAAATCCTCGGGACATATGTCATCATTTAATGGGTCAAAGGGGGTCATAAGCCACCCTATGACCCCCTTTGACCCATATGAATGAGTTGAATATGTCTCTAGGGGCATATGTCGTCATTTAATGGGTTAAAGAGGTTCATAAGGTGACCTATCACCCCTTTTAACTCATATCAACGATTTGAATATGTCCCTAGGGGTCTTAGGACCCCTAAAGACATATGTCGTTATTTAATGGGTCAAAGAGGGTCATAGGGCTCTTTGATGCTTATTGCCTATTCGAATATGTTCCTAGGGGTCCTAGGACCCCTTGGGACATATGTCTTCATTTAATAGGTCAAAAGGGTTCATAGGTCACCCTATGACCCTCTTTGACTCATACGAACGATTCGAATATGTTCCTATGGGTCTTAGAACCCCTATGGACATATGTCGTCGTTTAATGGGTTAAAGGGGGTCATAAGTCACCCTATGACCCCTTTGCCCCATATGAACGATTTGAATATGTCCCTAGGGGTCCTAAGACCCATAGGGACATATGTTGTCGTTTAATGGGTCAAATGGGATCATAGGGTCTTTGAACCATATGGCCCATTCGAATATGTCCCTAGGGGTCCTAGGACCCCAAAGGACATATCTCGTCATTTAATTGGTCAAAGGGGGTCATAGGGTGACCTTTGACCCATATAAACGATTCTAATATGTCCTTAAGGATCCTAGGACCCCTATGGACATATGCCATCATTTAATGAGTCAAAGGGTGACCTATGACCCCCTTTGACCCATATTACCCATTCAAATATGTCCCTAGGGGTCCTAGGACCCCTAGAGACTTATGTCGTCGTTTAATTGGTTAAAGAAAGTCATAGGTCACCTTATCACCCCCTTTGACCCATATGAATGATTTGAATATATCATCATTTAATGGGTCAAAGAGGGTCATAGGGCCCTTTGACGCATATTACCCATTCGAATATGTTCCTAGGGGTCCTAGTACCCCTAAGGATATATGTCATCATTTAATGGGTCAAAGGGGTCATAGGTCAACCTATGACCCCCTTTGACCCATTTGAGCGATTCGAATATGTCTATAGGGGTCTTAGGATCCTCAGGGACATATGTCATCGTTTAACGGGTCAAAGGGGGTAATAGGTCACCCTATGCCTCCCTTTGACCCATATAGCCCATTCGAATATGTCCCTAGGGGTCCTAGGACCCCTAGGGACATATGTCATCATTTAATGGGTCAAAGGGGGTCATAGGTCACCCTATGACCCCCTTTGACCCATATGAACGATTCAAATATGTCCCTACGGGTCCTAGGACCCCTAGTGACATATGTCATCGTTTAATGAGTCAAAAGGGGTCATAAGTCACCCTATAACCCATTTTGACCCATATGGCCCATTCGAATATGTCCCTAATGGTCATAAGAGCTCTAGGAACATATGTGATCATTTAATGAGAAAAAAGGGATCCATATGAACGATTTGAATATGTCCTTAGGGGTCCTAGGTGTCTTAAGACCCCTATAGACATATTTCGTCGTTTAATGGGTCAAAGGGGGTTATAGGTCATCCTATGACCCTGTTTGACCTATATTACCCATTCAAATATGTCCCCAGGGGTCTTAGGACTCCTAAAGACATGTCATTGTTTAATTTTTCAAAAAGAGTCATAGGTCACCCTATTACCCCCTTTGACCCATATGAATAATTCGAATATGTCTCTAAGGGTCCTAAGACCCCTAGGGACACATGTCGTCGTTTAATGGGTCAAATGGGGTCATAAGTCACCTTATGACCCTTTTTGACCCATATGAACGATTCAAATATGTCCATTTGGGTCCTAGGACCCCTAAGGACATATGTCATCGTTTAATGGGTCAAAGGGGGTCATAAGTCACCCTATGACCCCCTTTGACACCTATGATCAATTCGAATATGTCCTTAAGGGACGTATGACTCTTAGGGACGTATGTCATCGTTGAATGGGTCAAAGGGGGGCATAGGGTGACCTATGACCCCCTTTGCCCATATGGCCCATTTGAATATGTCCCTAGGGGTCCTAGGATGCCTAGAGACATATGTTGTCGTTTAATGGGTCAAAGGGTGTCATAGGTCACCCTATGACCCCCTTTGACCCATATGAGTTATGATTCGAATATGTCCCTAAGGGTCTTAGGACCCCTAGGGATATATGTCGTCGTTTAATGGGTTAAAAGGGGGTCATAAGTCACCCTATGACCTCCTTTGACCCATATGGCCCATTCGAATATGTCACTGGAGGTCTTAGAACCCTTAGGGACATATGTTGTCGTTTAATGGGTCAAATGACCTATGACCCCCTTTGACCCATCTGAACGATTCGAATATGTCCGTAGTAGTCTTAAGACCCCTATGAACATATGTCATCGTTTAATGGGTCAAAAGGGGTCATAGTTCACCCTATGACCCCCTTTGACCCATATTACCCATTCAAATATGTCCCTTGGGGTCCTAGGACCTCTAGAGACATATGTCATCGTTTAATTTGTTAAAGAGACCTATGACTCTGTTTGATCCATATGAACGATTCGAATATGTCCCCAGGGGTCCTAGGAACCCTCAGGACATATGTCATCATTTAATTAGTCAAGGGGTCATAAGTCACCCTATCACTCCTTTTGACCCATATGAACGAGTTGAATATGTCTCTAGGGGTCCTAAGACCCCTAAAGACATATGTCGTCATTTAATAGGTTAAAGAGAGTCATAGGTCACCCTATGACCCCCTTTGACCCATATCAACGATTTGAATACGTCCTTAGGGGTCTTAGGACCCCTAGCGACATATGTCGTCATTTAATGGGTCAAAGAGGGTCATAATGTCCTTTGACACATATTACCCATTTGAATATGTTCCTAGGGGTCTTTGGACCCCTTGGGACATATGTCCTCATTTAATGGGACAAAAGGGTTCATAGGTCACCCTATGACCCCCTTTGACCCATATGAACAATTCGAATATGTCCCTATGGGTCCTAGGACCCCTATGGACATATGTCATCGTTTAATGGGTCAAACGAGATCATAAGTCACCCTATGACCTCCTTTGACCCATATGAACGATTCGAATATGTCCCTAGGGGTCCTAGGACCCCTAGGGACATATGTCGTCGCTTAATGGGTCAAATGGGGTGATAGGGACTTTGACCCATATGGCTAATTGGAATATGTCCCTAAGGGTCCTAGGACCCCAAATGACATATGTCATCGTTTAATTAGTCAAAGGGGGTCATAGGGTCAAATGGGGTCATAGGTCACCCTATGACCCCCTTTGACCCATATGAACGATTCAAATATGTCCTTAGGGGTCGTAGGACCCCTAGGGACATATGTCATCGTTTAATAGGTCAAAAGGGGTCATAGGTCACCCTATGACCCCCTTTGACCCATATTACCCGTTAAAATATGTCCCTAGGGGTCCTAAGACCCCTGGAGAGTTATGTCATCGTTTAATTGGTTAAAGAGGGTCATAGGTCCCCCTATGACCCCCTTTGATCCATATGAACGATTTGAATATGTCATCATTTAATGGGTCAAAGAGGGTCATAGGGCCCTTTGACACATATTACCTATTTGAATATATTCTTAGGGGTTCTAGGACCCTTAAAGACATATGTCATCGTTTAATGGGTCAAAAGGGGTCATAGGTCAACCTATGACCTCCTTTGACCCATATGAAATATTCGAATATGTCCATAGGGGTCTTAAGATCTTTAGGAAGATATGTCATCGTTTAACGGGTCAAATGGGGTCATAGGTCACCCTATGACCCCCTTTGACACATATAGCCCATTTGAATATGTCCATAGGTGTCCTAGGACCCCTAGGGACATATGTCATCATTTAATGAGTCAAATGGGGTCATAAGTCACCCTTTGACCCCCTTTGACCCATATGAACGATTCGAATATGTCCTTAGGGGACCTAGGACACTTAGGGACATATGTTGTCATTTAATAGGTCAAAAAGAGTCATAGGTCACCCTATGACCCCCTTTCACCCATATCAATGATTCGAATATGTCCCTACGGGTCCTAGGACCCCTAGGGACATATGTCATCGTTTAATGGGTCAAAGGGGGTCATAAGTCACCCTATGACCCTCTTTGACCCATATGGCCCATTCGAATATGTCCCTAGTGGTCCTAGGATCCGTAGGGACATATGTCATCGTTTAATGGAAAAAAGGGGGTCATAGGTCCCCCTATGACCTCCTTTGACCCATATGAATGATTCAAATATGTCCTTAGGGGTCGTAGGTGTCCTAAGACCCCTAGGGACATATGTCATCATTTAATGGGTCAAAAGGGGTTATAGGTCACACTATGACCCCGTTTGACCTATATTACCCATTCAAATATGTCCCTAGGGGTCCTAGGACCCCTAGAGACATATGTCATTATTTAATTTGTCAAAAAGAGTCATAGGTCATCCTATTACCCCCTTTGACCCATATGAATGATTCGAATATGTCCCTAGGGGTCCTAGGACCCCTAGGGACATATGTCATCGTTTAATAGGTCAAATGGGGTCATAAATCACCCTATGAGCCCTTTTGACCCATATGAACGATTCGAATATGTCCATTTGGGTCCTAGGACCCCTAAGGACATATGTCGTCATTTAATAGGTCAAAAGGGGTCATAGGTCACCCTATGACCTCCTTTGACACATGATCGATTTGAATATGTCCCTAGGGGACGTAGGACCCCTAGAGACAGATGTCGTCGTTGAATGGGTCAAAGCGGGTCATAGGTCACCCTATGACCCCTTTGGACCCATATTAACAATTCGAATATGTCCCTAGGCGTCCTAGACCTATGACCCCCTTGGACCCATATTAATGATTCGAATATGTCCCTAGGCGTCCTAGGACATAGGATGCCTAGGGACATATTCGAATCGTTAATATGGGTCCAAAGGGGTCATAGGGTGACCTATGACCCCCTTTGACCCATATGACCCATTCGAATATGTCCCTGGGGGTCCTAGGACACCTAAGGACATATGTCATTGTTTAATGGGTCAAAGGAGGTAATAGGTCACCCTATGACCCTCTTTGATCCATATGAACGATTCGAATATGTCCCTAAGAGTCGTAGGACTGCGAGAGATATATGTCATTATTTAATGGCTCAAAGGGGGTCATAAGTCACCCTATGGCCCCCTTTGACCCATATGGCCTATTTGAATATGTCCTTGGAGGTCCTAGAACCCTTAGGGACATATGTCATCGTTTAATGGGTCAAATGACCTATGACCCCCTTTGACCCATATGAACGATCCGAATATGTCCTTAGGGGTCTTAGGACCCCTAAGGACATATGTCATCGTTTGATGGGTCAAAGGGGGTCATAGGTCCCATGTCCCAAGTGGTCCTAGGACCTCTAGAGACATATGTCGTCATTTAATTTGTTAAAAAGGGTCATAGGTCACCCTATGACCTCGTTTGACTCATATGAACGATTCGAATATGTCCCTAGGGGTCCTAGGAACTCTCGGGACATATGTCATCATTTAATAGGTCAAAAGGGGTCATAAGTCACCCTATGACCTCCTCTAACCCATATGAATGATTCAAATATGCCCTTTGGGGTCTTAGGACCCTTAGGGACATATGTTGTCGTTTAATGGGTCAAAAGGGGTCATAGGGTGATCTATGACCCCTTTTGACCCATATTACCCATTCAAATATGTCCCTAGGGGTCCTAGGACCCTTAGAGACATATGTCGTCGTTTAATGGGTCAAAGGGTGTCATAAGTCACCTTATGACCCCTTTTGACCCATATGAACGATTCGAATATGTCCTTAGGGGTCTTAGGACCCCTAGGGACATATGTCATCGTTTAATGGGTCAAAGCAAGTCATAGGTTGACCTATGACCGCCTTTGAGCCATATTACCCATTCAAATATGTCCCTAAGGGTCCTAGGACCCCTAGAGACATATGTCATCGTTTAATTGGTCAAAAGCGGTCATAGGTCACTCTATGACCCCCTTTGACCATATGAGCAATTTGAATATGTCCCTAGGGGTCTTAGGACCCCTAGGGACATATGTCGTCGTTTAATGGGTCAAAGGGGGTCATAGGTCACCCTATGACCCCCTTTGACACATATAAATGATTCGAATATGTCCTTAGGGGTCCGAGGACCCCTAGGGACATATGTCATTGTTTAATGGGTCAAAGGGGTCATAGGTCACCCTATGACACCCTTTGACATATATTACCCATTCAAATATATCCCTAGGGGTCCTAGGACCCCTAAAGACATATGTCATTTTTTAATGTGTCAAAGGAGGTCATAGGTCACCCTATCACCCGCTTTGACCCATATTACCCATTTGAATATGTCTCTAGGGGTCCTAGGACCCCTAGGGACATATGTCGTTGTTTAATGGGTCAAAGTGGGTCATTGTTCACCTTATGACCCCTTTTGACCCATATGAACGATTCGAATATGTCCCTAGGGGTCATAGGACCCCTAGGGACATATGTCATTGTTTAATGGGTCAAAGGTGGTCATAGGTCACCCTATGACCCTTTTTGACCCATATTACCCATTCGAATATGTTTCCAGGGGTCCGAGGACCCCTAGAGATATATGTCGTCGTTTAATGGGTCAAAGAGGGTCATAGTTCACCCTATGACCCCCTTTGACCCATATGAATTATTCGAATATGTCCCTAGGGGTCCTAAGATTCGTAGAGACATATGTCATCATTTAATGGGTCAAAGGGGGTCATAGGTCACCCTTTGATCCCCTTTGACCCATATGAACGATTCAAATATTTCCTTAAGGGTTCTAAGACCCCTAGAGACATATGTCATCATTTAATGGATCTAAAGGAGTCACAGGTCACCCTATGACCCCCTTTGACCCATATGAACGATTTGAATATGTCCCTAGGGGTTCTAGGACCCCTAAAGAGATATGTCGTCATTTAATGGGTCAAATGAGGTCATAGGTCACCCTATAATCCACTTTGACCTAAATGAACGGTTCAAATATGTCCCTAGGGGTTTTAGGACCTCCAAAGACATATGTCGTCGTTTAATGGGTCAAAGGCTATCATAGGTCACCTTATGACCCCCTTTGACCCATATGAACGATTCGAATATGTCCTTAGGGGTTCTAGGACCCCCGGAGACATATGTCGTCATTCAATGGGTCAAAGGGGGTCATAGGTTACCTATGACCCCTTCAGACCCATATAAACGATTTGAAGATGTCCCTAGGGGTCTTAGGACCCCTAGAGACATATGTCATCTTTTAATGGGTCAAAGGGGGTCATAGGTCACCCTATGACCATCTTTGACCCATATGACCCATTTGAATATGTCCCTAGGGGTCCCCTAGGGACATGTGTCATCATTTAATGGGTCAAAGAGGGTCATAGGTCACCCTATGACCCTGTTTGACCCATATTACCCATTTGAATATGTCGCTAGGGGTTGTAGGACTCTGAGAGATGTATGTCATCATTTAATGGGTCAAAGAGAGTCATAGGTCACCCTATGACCCCCTTTGACCCATATTACCCATTCGAATATGTCCCTAGGGGTCCTAGGACCCCTAGGGACATATGACCCCCTTTGACCCATATTACCCATTCGAATATGTCCCTAAGGTTCCTAGGACCCCTAGAGACATATGTCATCGTTTAATGGGTCAAAGGGGGACCTATGACCCTCTTTGACCCATATGATTGATTCAAATATGTCCCTTGGGGTCTTAGAACCCGTAGGGACATATGTCGTCATTTAATGGGTCAAAAGGGGTCATAGGTCACCCTATGACCCCCTTTGACCCATCTTAACCATTGTAATATGTCCCTAGTGGTCCTAGGACCCCTAGGGACATATGTCATCGTTTAATGCGTCAAAGGGGGTCAATGGTTGACCTATGACCCTCTTTGACTCATATATATTAATAATATACATATATATTAATAACATACATATTAATATAATTATATATAATTATATATATATATATATTACGTTATTATATTTAATAAAAATATTGTGTTATTATATATATGTGTGTGTGTGTGTGTATTATGTTATTATATTTAATGAAAATATTAAGTTATTATATATATATATATATATGTATTTTATATATATATATATGTATTTTATATATATATATATATATATATATATATATATATATATATGTATGTATGTATTATATATATATATATATATATATATATATATATATATATATATATATATATAATACATATGTATGTATTGTATATATATATATATATATATATATATATATATATATATATATATATGTATGTATTATATATATATATATATATATATATGTATATATATATATATATGTATGTATTATATATATATATATATATATATATATATATATATATATATATATATATATATATATGTGTGTGTGTGTATTATGTTATTTATTAATGTATATATATATATATATATATATGTATGTATTATATATATATATATATATATATATATATATGTATTATGTTATTATATTTAATAAAAATATAAAGTTATTATATATATATATATATATATATATATATATATGTATTATGTTATTATATTTAATAAAAATATTAAGTTATTATTATTATATATATATATAATACATATATATATATATATTAATAACATACATATTAATATAGGGCGGGGGCCCTAGCTCGGTTGGCTAAATCTTCCCTGTTGTAGGGGGTTGGTCACGGGTTCTAGTCTCCCCTGTCCTCGTGGTACCGGTGGGCGTGTCACACCAGCGCTACCGGTCACGTTAAAAAGTTTACCAGGCGCACTGTAGTTTATAGGGGGGTCGTGTTGCACTGATTCTTGCAGTCGTAAAAAAAAAAAAAAAAAAAAACAAACATACATATTAATATAATAATATATAATACATATTATATTTAATGAAAATATTACATTATTATATTATATATATATATATATATAATACATATTATATATTTATATTTAATATATTACGTTATTATATATATTATATTATTATACATATTAATATAATAATATATAATACACATCATATTTAATGAAAATATTATGTTATTATATATATATTAATAACATATATATTAATATAATAATATATAATACGTATTATATATATATATAAATTTCTTTATTATATTTAGTAAAAATAATAATAATATAAATTATATTTATAGATTGTAATAAGATTGACATAATATATTATTATATATTACTAGATTATATCTTATATCTTTACATTACGTTATTATATATATGATATATTAAAATAAGTCTTTACATAGTAATATAAGTGAAATAATTTATAAATCATAACCTATAACGTTTAAACCCAATTTTCTCTCCAAAATGGGTTGGGATTTGAAATTTTTCAACCATAGCATATCAGATATCTGATTAGGCTTGGTATTTACCAAGCCTACCCAATCAACCCAAAAGACATGTTTGAAGAGGGTTTTAGTGATACTCAGACTTCTAGTAGTCATCTAACAATATTATTTTGATCGAAATTAAATAAAATGAAAAGAGTTTTTTAATATCGCTCTCTAGATTCCATCAATATAATTTCTGTCAAATTTTGAGTTCGATAAGTATTTATTAGTTAATTATCAATGAAGATTATTGTAAAGTGCCGATTGACATATTGATTGAAAAATAGCTTTAACTTTCAAACAGTATAACATTTTTTAAATTTAAAAGTTGCGTCACAATCTATACTTTGCCTAGTATAAGAAAATAAAATAAAAATTTAAATTTGGTAAAATTTTCTATTAGTTAGGTTAGTCAGACACGAGACTTTTTTTTCGAAAAAGTTTTGGTAGAAAATTCATATTTAATTATTTATTTGGAATAAAAATATCAAAAAATATGCTTCACATCCGAGCATGAGTCTACTTTTCATATCTATAATTATATTAAAAAAAATATTATGATTTGATTTTGATTAAGGTGGTCAGACATACACCTACTTTTTATTTGCGCCTTGAAATTTTCTTAGTACTGCATTAAAATTCAAACTTTTGACCAATTAATTTTATTTTTCTCCTGATAAGGCCTAGTAGTTTAGAAACTACATTCAATTTTCTACATATTATTTTCTTACAACTTTTTGATATAAAGTCCATAACCACTTCAAAATTTTGTGTCAAGTTGACATAAACCTGATTTGTTGATTTTTCATTGCCACTTAAGGCCATAGTTTGGTACACCATGATCCTGCACATACCCATTAAGAAACAATTATCATTTCCTAATGTTACATGTTTATAGCATTCCAAATAATTTAATTATGCAGCAAAAAAATCCCAACATTTGCCTTACTATTGAAGTTTTGTTGCAATTATAGCAAATGATAATTAAGTTGATACGTTTCACTCCTTGAGAAACTCCAATCGGTTTCTTTGGATTTAATGGTAGCCTTACGCTAGAAAGAATGGATGACAGGAAAGGTGGAAATATATATTAAAGCCACTTTAAGCATAAAGTGCATTCCTCCATTTTAGTTCAATTATGTTTGCCCTAGATTCCAACATAGGAAGTGGAGGACTTGCCGCAATCAATTCTCCACATATGACTACTTTTGGTTGTATGAATAGGTTTTGGCTATTGTTTAAAGAAATTGCTCTAGGTTATCATACATTGTTTGCCTTCTATACAAATGTCAGATAAATGTCAGATAAAAATGGAACAAATCTATTGTAAAAGCTATTCTCCTTACCTCAAATGTGAATGGAAGCCCAAAATACCATAAATTAAAGGATGATCCAGAAATCCAATCCTCAAATTGTATTTTGTACTCTCCAAAACACTATAAATCACAATCTAGTATTTCTCCCTTTAAGTTTATTTCTCTTCCCATAGTGACTTCATGGAAATCATTATGTAATGCCACCTTCCTTATTTACTTCACATGAATCATAATGTATCATCACTTCAAAATTGGTGTATGCAAATAAGAAGCAATTACAATTATAAAGACTCCTGAAAACTGAATTGATCTTTCCATTAAATTTACCTATTCCCACAATCATTACTGACCTCAAACCACTATTTATAATTTCTCTTATAAAAATTTAATTTTCAATTGTTCAATTAATCCGAGTAACTTTCAATTTCAAATATTTAAATATTTCATTATTTTTAAGATTGTCACTTGTAATTTTAATTTTTTTATTTGAAATAAATAAAAGCATAGTGGATTCACTTTGAATTTTTTTAATGTTCATTATTTTTCTTATATTCATTATTGAAAGAAGTAAAAGAATACAACATTTACTCAAAAAATAAAAAACCAAAAATATTTTACACTCACTCAAAATTAAATATGCACACACAAATTGATATTGATTAATATTACTACAATCTTATACATTCAATAGTGTAGATATATAGATTCTTTGAATTTCTCATGTAACTTTTCAAAAAAAGTTTAAAATAGATGAACCTTAACATAAAATATAAATCAAACAATTATAAACTTCATCAGAGACCATAATCAATATTACATCTGATGAACTTCTTATTTGTTGATGACCTTTATAAAACTCTAAAACCTCCACTATAATTGAGAAACCTAAATTTCATTATAATCTCCCAAACAACATCAAAGCTTCTTCTCCACAAGATCCTATTGTAGACGAGCTTTAAAAAATATTGGCAGAATAGAAAGGCAAATGGCTCTCATCTTCAAGAAGAGTAGTTGAAGCACGTTTAATGGTGGAAAATTGCACAGCAACACTGTTCATCTTAATTCTCCTCTCTCATGGGAAATTATAATACAAAGGTTGATTCTAATAAAATATTAAATCGTTTCAAATAATAAAATATTATTAAAATATTTTTTTAAAATAAAAATTACATTTGTTAATATTTTGATAAAGATATTGTTTTCTTATATTCCAAGTTTCTATTAAATATAAATTGATTATAAAAATCATTAAAATCTAAAAAATGTTGGTATTTGTTGGGATTGAGAGAAAGTGAAGGACAATAGAAAAATAAAAGTGTTTTATAAGTATTTTGAATGGATGTAGTGATCTTACTATGCAAGCAATCTAAATATTTAAGTTGTTTTCACTAAATCTAAGTATGCACAACAAAGTAAAGCAAATAATTAAAGAATAGTGTGTACAAAAGGTAGGTATGATATTGGTTGTTAAGATATGATAGGATTGCAATGTTCTACTTTGGTTAGTTTGCACCAACAATGATTCATTTATGTTTTTAGATAAGTTGCAATGACTAAATTTATAAATTTAATCTTTTGATAGGATTGGTTTCTAGTGAATAAAGGTTAGATAAATGACAATTCAATTATGATTATTATTACTATAGTAAACTTAATAAATGTCATAGCATTTGAATTGTTGGAATTACAATAGGAAAGGTAAACTCTATGAGAGGGGGAGTGAATTAGTGCTTAAAACTTGTACCCATAAAACATTCACCATACATCCATCTCATCATTTAATAAGTAAATTGAAATACCATGTAAAGCATATACATCTAAAGTATGTAAACAAGTAAGCATTCATACATATATATGACACAAGATATGATTACCCAGAAACCCTCCAATGAGAAGGTAAAACTAGGGTGGGGACAACACCCACAAATCTTCACTACCACAGTAATAAAGTGTATCCAATGAAAGTTACAATGTTTGATCATGAAACATGATCTACCCTGTAAAAGGTCTACCCTATTAAAAGCTTACAAAGACTATTAAGTCTTACCCTGCTAAAGGATTTCAACACCCTGTTAGAAGTGTGTCTGATTAAAGGACTTCAACTCACAATTAATTAAGCACCTTGTTAGAGGATTTTAATATAGCCTATTAGGACTACTTTGTTAAGAGATTTAAGTTATTCACCTATTATAATGTCTCAGCAATGATCCTGTGATTAGCACTCTGTTGCTTGATGTCAAATCACCTCTATACTAATGTGTACTTGATCCTTCTTGATTAGATGTCTCTTTGTTGTTCATTGTTTCTTTCCTCTGTTCTCCTTTAACTCATCTTGTACAATGTAATTCAGGTCATAATACCTTGGTCATCATGAATGTCCTATATGCACATGCAAACTCTCCTTCTCTCTCTAATCATTTATTAAATGTTTAGGGTTTTTCCTCCTTAAGAAGACTTAGGTGACTTAGGATTAGGTATGAATCAAAAGATGTGATTCATCCATATTGTCACTTAAACCTTCCCTTTATCTAATTAGATGCATTTAATACATAGGGATTCACATATAAGATTCATCCTTATCAACAAAGATAGTAAATCAATCCTTAAGTTGGCTCAAAAATGGTTTACATAGTAGTTTGTGCCAATACAAACAACTATGTCAAAATTGTGTTACTTGGCATCTAATGTCCCTGGTGCTCAGCACTAACTATGACTTCAATGTTGTTACTCGGCATCTAACTGACTTGGCATGTGCTGCTTACTCGAAAACTGAATCATTCAGCACATAATATCTGCTCGACACTTGAATGACTCAGCACATGAGTGACTCGACACTCATTGTTTACTTGGCATGCTCTAACTTACATGTTGTGCTCAGCATATGTTACTTGTTCGACATGAAGTAAGTAAATGACTTAAATGTATAAACACTCACTTGTCAAAACCAATCTAAGCTGAACATTGAATGTTGTTGAGTTTTATTTTATCTTATATTAGATATTTAGCATTGGATTAATTTACCAATTCTTAAATTTTGTGGAAATATATGAGATTTTGTTTAATTTGAATGAATTTATAATTATTTATTATCAATATTAATTTATGTTTAAATATTATGATTCTAATATTTATATTTTATTATTATAAATATTTATATTATAAAATATATTTAAAGACCAAACAAAATAATCTATCATTATAAAGAACATATAAAGGCACAAATACAAATTTGAAAAAACTACCAGTTTTTAAGGTGACATCAATTGTTCAATTGTATATATCCTTCATATTCACATTGACTAAAAAAATAAGTTGGCTACAAAATCATACTTTATAAATTTAGGATTCAACTCTATAGTTTATGAGTCAAACTCATTAAGGGACATGAAGATTGTACAAGGAGAAATTTTGAGAATAGAGAATAAGAGCATATCTAAGAAAATATGGAAGCACACCTTTCTTGAAATGTACAAAGAAAAAAAAATTATTTCATTGATGCTCCATTATTTAAGGAGAAGGAGAAGGGGAAGGGAAGGAGGAGGGGGAGATAGAGGTGGAGCAAAAAGGAGAATAGGTAGAGAAAATAGGAGGAGAAGAAGTTGAACCACGATGAAAATAACAATAATAAATTTGAAGCCAAAAGCCATGGATGAGGGAAGGTGAAAATAGAGGAGGAGAAGAATAAGGAGGAGGAGGGAAGAATAAAGTGGAAGATGAAGAAGGAAAAGGAGAAGTAGAAGAAGAAATAAGAGAGCAAAAGAAGCCCAACCAAATGAAGGAGAAGGAGAATAACAAGAACAATAAGAAGAAGGAGAAAAATGAGGAGGAAGAGGAGCAAAATGAAAAGGAAGAGAAGGAGAAGAAGCAAGAAGCAAAAGGAGAAGAACACTTGAACAAAGAAGAAAAGGAGCTTTCTATGGGTAATTGAAATGTAAAATAATCAATATACAATAGAGGAATCTCATCTAAACCAACTGATCCTTGCACCCTTCAAAGGTACAATTGCTAGTTATTGCATGGCTAACCTACTTTAGTAGTTGAACTTACAAACCTCCTCAATCCAACATAAAAGGTACATAATTACTTGCCAATAATATGAGAAAAAATTCAGCTTAGAGCACTGCAATCAACCAAGATGCTTTACATTAGTATTTTTGGGCTTTTTCTTTTAATTCTCTTGTCAATCTATGTACTCTCGGATGATAACATGAGTGTAGATGAGTTTCTCAATTATGTCAATCCCCCTGTGATTCATAAATATTAGG
The DNA here is from genome assembly GCA_028749045.1 of Cupressus sempervirens. Lineage (NCBI taxonomy): Eukaryota > Viridiplantae > Streptophyta > Pinopsida > Cupressales > Cupressaceae > Cupressus > Cupressus sempervirens. Next base: position 266,867,415 of record CM053792.1, on the reverse strand, counting down.
TTATACCTCTTCTTACTTTTTATTTTCAGATATATTTTTTGTACCTTTGATTCAATTTGATTTAAATTGCCTTCTTCTATGTCTAGCAGGAGGAGGACGGAGATACCATCTTGTGCATGAGGTTCCAAGATCAACTAACATTAAGATTACAAACCTCTCACAATGCTCATATGATAGTATGTGATTTACCTTGATCTTGTAAATCTACTTTGTTTTGGTTTATATTAAATAATAGATTTTAAGCATTTATTAGTCCTTGACTTATAGGGAGGAGTTTTATGTTTCCACCTTGTTTATGTTATTTATTTATAAAGGTGTCTATTAGCCTAGTGAGTCATTCATCTAAACAAGTCAATATTGCACCATTGACTAAATTTCAAAAAAAGGAAAACAGAATGAATTTCTTTGAAATTTTCAGCATTTGATCTTCATGATCTATATATTTTTTGATCTAAAACAACAAAAATTTCATGTACTTTCATGAATTCGAAAAAAATCATGTTTGACTTTCTTTTTTTTGTCTTTGGTGTAATTTGTATGGAGATTAGCCAACACCCATTGATTTACTATAAACTTCAAAATTGTGACTCCATCAAATGATTTTATTTTATTATTAAAAGTGGGTTAATTTTGCTTGTGGGTTAGGAAAGGAGAGGATTTTTGAAATAGAATGGAGAAGGTGGTATAGGGAATTTCAGCCTTTCATGTCCTCCTGGAACACTTTCATTTAGGGAAGTAAACAAAGAAGACATTCTTAGAGCTAGTGGTGTGGAAAAGTATACCAAGAAGTCTTCTCCTAAAAATATTGATATTCTTGCAGAATATGAGAATACACGTTCCCACAAGGTATAATATCATTCATTTCAATTCAATAGTGTGACATTGATATATATGTGTGTGTGTTTTATTTTAAGACTTGGAAAAGGGAAAACCCTCCTATAAACTACAATGTTTGGTTAAAACTTTTAAGATGATAAATATGTCTAATGATGTTGTGGTTCAATGAATTTACTAGTTATATGCAATTGTGGAGTTCAAATTTTTCGATAAGCCAATTAGTGGAATGAGTGCTTACAATAGTTTATGGAAGCCTCATGTTGCAAATGTTGCACATTATAGTCTGAGTCAAGTTTGGGTTATTGAAGAGAACCGACTTGAAACAATTGAAGTAGGGTGGCATGTGAGTCGATTTAGTTCATGTTTAGTTACCATGATTTAAATATTTTATGTTTCCTAGAAAGAACATATTTTCTTATTGAATTGCATTTTAGGTGGATCCACAAAGATATGATGAGGATGAGCCAAGGTTCTTCATATATTGGATTGTAAGTTTGTTGTTTTTTTGTGCATTGACAAGCTTAGTCTTTAGCTTTTTTGAAGGAAATTATTCAAGTAATCGATGATGTTTCTATATGTTGGGCATTTGTAGCTTATCATTATGAGAAAGAAAATTAAACACCCATCATTTTTTGGAAATCGACTAACTATCAATATTGAATTATTTTAATGAAACAACATAGGTGTAATAGTATTAGATTTTTGGAATGTTGGAAATGGAATCTAATGGATCAATCACAAGAGCATCATACTTGAAGATCTAAAAATAAAAACTCTTATGCTATACTGATAATCAAAGAAATAAAAAATAGAGCATAAACAATAAACAACTAAAATCAGAATAAAAACTCTATTTTTATTGAATGTATTAAAATTCGAAAAATACATAATACATTATAAAGAAGTTAACTAAAGCACTTAACCTTGACTATTGATCAAGGAAGATAATAAAAAAACACTGAACAATAACATGCAAAGAGATTGCATGAAAATAATAGTTTTTCATACTACGTAAACTAATTAAAAAATAATTAAAAATGATAACATGTAGTTTTATTATGTATGAGATAAATAAAATAAACTAAATTAAAATGGCATGCACTAGAACTGAACTCTACAGTGGGATTGATGCATTCTAAATGCATCAAGCATGCATGACTTGACTTGAGCACTGAGTAGTGGTTGAATGCATGTAGTAAGTGTGCATGTGTATTCAAGAATGCATGCCTTTAGTATCAAATGCTAGTTAGCAAAACTAAATCAAGTTATCATCTTGAGCATTTATAGTGTGGTTTAAAGGAGCACTTGAATTCAAAATGGACTATTCATCATTGAGTAGCTTAAATTAAATTCTTCAACATTTACAATGTGATTCAAAAGAGTGCTGAAAAATAAACCACATTTCAAACAAAGATAGACTATTAATTAAGAAGATGGATAACTCTAATAAGAGTATACTAATAACAAGAGTTGCACCAGTACAACTAGAGTCCCGCCTATCATAAATAAAAGCATATATTGTAATGATACAAGTGAAATTCCTTTTAGATTTTTCTCATTATAAAAATCTGTAGACACTAAATTTTTTACAACAATATGTTGAGAGGAACTTTTCTTGGCTTTATGGTAATTTCCATATACTTGGTCATTGCTTGTGTAGAGTTGAAAAATATGTTCCAAGCAGTGACCATCAAATGAAGCTTGTAGGCCAATGTGTACGATGGTACATTGTTTTGAGCTTCAAGTGCCTTTATTGGCCATCTCTTAGTCTTCTAGTTGTAACTCATAATAAGCATGATTGTTCCCTTGGTATAATTTATGGTCTATAGTAATAGCCCTTCTTGTCACATCCCTCTCTTAGCCTTCTACAGAACATGCCTTCAGTTAAATCTATCAACTTCATGTTTTCACTTACTTCCTTTACTTTGATTCACATGGAAAATGAGAATCCCAACCTCAATAGACATGGCTAACAACTAAATTGTAACCCACGCCCACTACAAATAGCTCAGGATTAAGGTAGTAGCCAATTTAGGCCTTCTTGGTGATTCAAACCAGGTACCTTTAAATTACAACTTTCTAATGATGTTATGATAGGAGTATTGGTGGTAGGAATGTTTCTTCTATTTCAATTAGACATTCTGCAGTGTTGGATGCACCTAATCAATATGTGGTAAGTATTTTTGGTAGTATATGTATTTAGGAAGTGGCCAGCAGGAATGGTTGATGTATATATACAATGTAAGGATTAGTCAGGACTCAGAAGAGGGTAAAGTGAGATTTTTACCATTTTAAATTCTACTATTTAAGTTTTAGTTTTATCAACACTTAGGATTGAATCCAACAAGAAAATTGTTTGTTCTATATTCATCATGTATTTGCATATATAATATTTAAAACATTTGGCTACATTGTCTTTGTGTATAATATCCATAATACTCATACATAGCAAAAATTGCAGCATTTTGTCATATATGGACAATTATTGTTGACTTAGGAATAATGCACTATTAGACCTCTAATACCCAAGATAACCAAAAAAATAAAAGTTCCTACATTTAAAATTGAGTAGGATTGTTGAAATTGTTTGCATGCAAAGTAACAATTTTCAAAAAAGAAATGTAATTATAAGTTTATGAGCTGACAATACACACGACAATAATAGATAATTGATGAATAAACAAGTTATTATGAGAGTTTGAGTAAAAAATAAAGGAGTAAACCAAAACAATAATAGAATGGCATAGGATGCTTGGACAACAATTAATCCCATCCATGGTTGAATGAAGTTTTGAATTTTTGAACCCCCCATTTTTACTACTGCCCCTAACATGAATTATGTGCAATAACAAATGAGACAAATGATTTACCTTTACTACTACACATTAGGCAACTACATTAGCCAGTGAGAGTTCTGAGAAAACTATTAGGAAATGGAAATGCCATTACTAGGGACAACTTGTACTATTAACATTTGAATCATTTGTATAACCAACTGAAGATAATAACCAATTTCTTTTAATTTTAAGAAAAATAATCTAATTTGGAAGCCAGACCAAATAGTTAAAAAGAAAATAAGACATGTTTCCCTAAGATAAGTGGAATTAGAAAATTGAATTGATGATTAAATATCATGATTGAATGTCAACAATGAGAACCATGAAACTCTGAAAGCTTCCTTATATTGCTTCATGTTTCTTGATAGAAGGTAGTTCCAGCCTTCCAAAAGGAATTTTTGAATGTGATTAGAAGTTTTGATGCAAACCTAACACAAAATCAAATCCACAAAATAACACTAAGATTATGATGGATTGTGGAAATATATTCCAAAAGGATTCAAAACTAGTTTTTCTTTTCTTGATATGTTGTGCTTGTTTAAAATCAAATCTCTGTTGTTTTGTCTTACTTTTTCAAGACTTCTACATTCAATATTATATGAAATGGTTTAGATTGGGGTTGGCATCAATGATTGAAATTTAGATAAATTTGGTGAGGTGAGGAATATTATAACAACCATAAAAAATAAAAATTAGATAATTGGGTAGATTAAGAAGAGAATTGAAAAATTAGAAAACTTGCAACAATAACAAGGGGATTGAAAACTCAGACAACTTTTTTTTTAAGGAGAAGCAACTAGGTTGAGGTATGTGCATCTTTTTCCCATATCTTTTAAGTATTGAAGAATTTATATAAAGAATGATGGATCTCTCTAAGTACATGGTACATGTTAAAGTAAATATTGAAATGAAAATAATCAGCAACCGGCTTAATTAATTATGGCCTATAACTTATATGATGCACTTTTTGTAGACTTCTATAATTCACCCATTATTCAGATTACTTTTTAAAGATTTATATATTTGGTTTGAAAGAGCTTCATTTTCATCAACTCTAAACAATCCTAGCAAGATTCAAAGTCTAAAACTTACTAAATGTTTTTGGGTTTCCCTAAACCTCAAAATAGAATACTAAACATTCATGGGTATCTCTAATCCTCAAAAACTAATTCGAACTACAATTCAAAATACCTGTTATCTATCCACAAAATTCTCTAGTGAGAAACTTATCAACTGCCAGTGTTAAACCATCTAAAGTGGATGGCCCTTATTTCATGCCACCTTTCTTAGTGAATGTCTGCAAAAGACCAAGATTAACATGTGAATTTAGGGCTTATAATTTATAGAGAATATTGAGACACTAAAAAGAGACATACATCCATAAAAAAAAGATAGAAAAAAATGGATAATGAAGAATCAAATCAAACATCTAATATTGTAAACATTCATTGAAATCACTAAAACAAATCTGACTTACTCAACCAAACAAAGCTTTCACTGCTAGGGCATCAACATAAGCAAGGTCAATTATATTTGTTTCCCTACTGAATACAATTGAAGGTGTTGCAGGAAAAGATGTAAGGGTATTGAAACAAGTAGAGGTGGGCACAGGAAGTTCATGTTTTTGGAATTTCCTCTAGCCCTACTTAAGAAACTAAGCTGTATATGTTGGACAAAAATGTAGTAAAGGGGAAAAAGGGTAATGATTCATTCCATCTATCATCTTCAGCTATTGCCTAATTGCATACATATAGACTAGCATGCAAAATTGAAGCAAATGCCACGTGAAGGTTTGGAAAATACCAATTGTCCAATTCTATGAACACCTATCTTATTTGTTTTGTGAATTTTGTAGATGGAAAATGAAAAATACCACTGAAAAAATTGACAGTAACCAATAGAAAAAAGGAAATTAAAAATCAAAATCTCATTTTAATAGAAAGAATTCAATGGACCATAGGATAAGAAAATATTGCACAATTCCCCAAAACTAGATTAATTCAATCTAGAGCAATGAAAACTATAGTCTCTACTTCTATAAACAAGACTAACAAAAAAAATTCTTAAATTTAACTCTTAACTAATTCATCAAAACAAATTATAAAATTTATTAAAATTTAATATGCAACTACTTTCTATAAATAAATTTAAAAAGCTCACTGCCAAAAAAAAAAAATTACACACTAAGCACTACATATCTCTATGACACTATCATTTATCTTCACCAACTTCTTTAGCATGAATCAATCTTTATTGCAAGGGTTTGAACGTAAAACCTCAATAGGCTCAGCAAATATGGGAGATTAGTGCATATTAAATTTGTAGACTTGTCACTATGAGAATTGATCCTAATAACAATTTCTTTATTTCATTTTTCCTTATTAAAAAATGACTTTTCAATGTAATCCTCTCATTTTGTCGGAATAATCTTCTTTATAATATTGAATCAACCTTCATTACCCACATTTCATGCTAGAGATTAATAAAACTATTAAACAACCAACATATGACATCACATAAAGATGCACTCTGGAAACATCAATATACCAAATTTATCAAAGTTTACAATTTTTCAGGCTGACAGATATATGAACACTGGCTGCTACAACAGATATCTGAACAGCTTTCTTGTCAATTTCAGGGACCACTCAAGCCAACCAAATTATCTTCCACGAGCCAATACGAGCTACCAATAACCATAAGAGTGCTATGTACTATCACTGCTATCTAACCCATTTCCTTACTTGAATGATCATTTTCATACCCTAACCTTAAAAAATCACATTTACTGGTTTTGGCAAACTTGACTAACAGTTAGAGATAGATGGAGAATCAGCTTAGATTTTGGAAGTGTGTGGAACATTTGTGGGATATTAGCCTTCCAATTTGTTTAGATTTATTAGCAAATCTTCCTCCCTCATTATATATGAAGGGGAAGTATCATACTTAGCAAAGAAGAAAGGAGAAATTTGAAGCAGGACAGAGATGGGCAGTGGGTGGTCTCCTTCAGAAGGATGGAGATCAAGTGCACATTTCAGGCAAATACAATTCTATGGAGCGAACAACTTTAAGGTGGAGAAATCTATCAGGGCTTCAAACAGCAATTGCTATGATATTGTCGTTGGAGAGGAGTATGATTTTGGAGGGCTGTATGCCTCATATGGGAGACCTGGGGGTGGCTCACGGAATTGTCAAGCTTGATTAGCATTTTTTGAAGCATTCATTTTCATTGAAGGTTTCTTTTTTCTTCTTATGTCATGTAGAGGAAATTTATTTCAATGTAACTTACACACAAGAATATTTTACCACAAATGGAGTGGGTATAAAGATGCAAGATATAATAGAATGACCTTTATATGTATCCCTCTCGATGGCTTTTTTTTCTCATGGGAAAAGATTTTTGCATAAATTTTATCCATCTATCAGTTTCTTGTGCTAAGCTTTCATATATAGGAACCCTTTAAACATCACACACTAAGCTTAATTCCTAAACCAAAAGTGCTAAATAAATCACACACTAAGTTTAATTCCTAGACCAAAAGTGTTAAATAATCAAAGTGGACTTTTTTTTGCCAAGCTTAATTCTTCCCTTAGTGTGTGATGTTTAAGGGTGGCCATATATATCATTATATTGAATTTCTTTTGTTAAGCTACCATATATCATAATATTGAAGCTAGATTGAAGTTAAGTGATCAATAGTTGATGAGTTCTAAATTGACTGTTGAGCAGAAATGAATTATTATAGTTGGTAAAAATGATTACTTTATGTTTAATGATGTTAAACTTTTTTTCTTAGATTTATTGTGTAGAAGATTTTATATTGATTCTTTTAATCATAAAGTTCTATGTTTTTTACTACTTTTGTATTTTCATAAATAACTACATATGAAACCTCATTTGTTGTAATTTTAACTTAAATAATAAAAATAATTAATGATATAGTGAAGAGATAAAATCTGATATTGTGAAAAGTTTTTACTTTTTTTATGTTTAATGATATCAGATTTTCATAATGTATATTTATATTTTATTAATTATGGAGTTTCTTGTGCAATAGTTTTTGTATAAACATTGTGGATCACAATTCATGATTTTGATTACTTTTGTGCTTTCACAAACAACCATGCACAGCAATATGAGACTTTACATTTCTTATGAATTTAATTGAGATAACAAATAACAATGAATGTTCTAGAAATGAGATAAACATATAATTATATGAATATTTGAGAGTTATATGATAAGTTGTGTAGTCTCGTGCTCCACTAAAGTCTTATGGTTTCCCTTCTAGTGTGCTCATGTTAAAATAATTTTAAAAGACATTCTAAAATGTATGTACAATTAGTTTGCACTTACTTCCATCTTTTGGGTTGTAGAAAATATTTGTATTAGTCAAAACTTATTCTTTGCAATGAGTGGTGTATTAGGCAATGAAGATGGATCCCATGTACACACAAAAGTTTGTTCTAAAAGTGAATAATAAGGTTTGTCCTTATAATGTTGTGATTAGATAAATCAAGATTAGATGTCTCAATCCCAACAATCAAGTAACATCAAGTCAAAAAAAAAGGTGGAAATGAATCCACCAAAAGTGAACTCAGAAATATTTTAAACAAAGCTACAATCATTGGGGACTACAGTCCCAAAAACCTTACAATTAACTTTTAAACTAGAGGGGTTAAGTTGGAATCATGAACAAGCAATAAGAGAGAACCCCTTTCTCTAGAGGAAGGAAGAACAAGGAATAAGAAGATAGGAGATGAATAAAATTAGGATTACACAGGTCAAACCCAACAATCAACATCAAGTTGAAACAAAAGTTGGAAAGAAATCCACCAGAGGTGAACTCGAAAATATTTTGAACATAGCTACAATCATTGGGGACTAGGGCCCTAAAAAACATACAATTTAAATTTCAAAACTAGAGGGGTTTAGGCTAGAATCATGAACTAGAAATTAGAGGGAACCTCTTTCTCTAGAGGAAGGAAGGACAAGGAAGAAGAAGATAGAAGAAGAATATAACATCCATAAAAAAAATCTCATACTCCAACTGCTACAACCAAGATAAAAAAGAGTAGTATAACCAAAAATATCTTTCTATACATGTCCAACTACCTCTATCGGATAACCCGCTAGACAAGAGAAAACTAGACACAAAATTAAACCAACCACCAGCATAACCAACATAAGAGAGCTTGCCTTAATAAAGTATGACTCTATGGAGTTCATATGAGTAAGAGGCTAGAAAAAGAATGATAAATCCCACATCAAAAGAGGGAAAAAACCACATAAATCATCAAAAGAGGGAAAAGACCACATAAATCATTAGTGTCATCCACATACACCAGTGCACAAACATCATGCATTGTGGTAATAGAACACCATCTCGCCTAGGAAGAAAGAAGCTAATAGACAAAGAAGGCTCATTGTGAGAGAGGGGGAGGAGACTTGCTTAATTCTAGGAATAAATACCATCAAAGAATACTAATGTCCCAAATAGAGGCCATAAACCCCTTCAACAATAAGCTAAAACCTCCTCCGGTGAAGAGCAAGTCACCAAATCTTGGCCCCTAAAAATAGAAAAGGAAAACACTTCCATCTAGAGACAAAATGGAGGAGAATACATATAATATTACAATTTATAGTGATAGTTGACTTTTAGAATAAAAGTATCAAATTTTTATTCATATTTCTTATTTTGTGTGGTATTTCCTCTCTAATTAATTTTGTCATTTTAAGCCTGAACTTCTTAGGAGAAGGCACAAAGTTGTCTAAGGGTCAATTTTTTCCAAGGAATTTTGATTACTAGTATTCCAAGTGCATCAACATATCAATGTGCTTCTCAATAAATATAGTTTTTTTCTCACACATAACAACATTATGTTTTTTTATAGAAAAGAAGCAATAGGGTGTTGGCTTGTGGTACAGGAAAGAAATGGAGAATTAGTAGCTCAATAATAACAACTAACACTTTAATAGAAAAAAAGTGCAACCACTCTTTCTTGTATCAAAAATATGGAATAACCTAAAGCATCTAGAAGAAAAATTAAAATAGATCATAATATCATAGTTAACAGAAATGTCCAAATAAAATATGACCCTCACATGGCCAATAAAAGTCTTAAACATAATATTTAAATTGAAGCCATATCCCTTAGGGCTTACATGACCATAAAAACAAAAAATAGAAAACCCCATAAATAAAGCATTAAGCATTCCTTCCCACCCTCCTAGAGATGAGGGTTGAAGCTCGTTCCTCTTTGATAAATTCAAAGACGTCTTTGCAATCTTCATCGGCACCCAATTTGACTCCCATGATCCTCTCTTTCATCAAGAATAACATAACAAAGAAATAATGTGTTACTTTAATTGTAAATTTATTGATGTCCTACAACCTGATATTGAGACTGAAAACCTCCTTCTTCATCACTTTTACATAATCCTCAAGGTTTGTGATTTGATGCTTGATTTTTCCCATAATGTAACTAGTTTTGGGGTTGTGGGTGTCCATGTTTTTCTCTATCTCAAATCCAACCTACAAGAGGGTTAGGAGTAGGAGTGGGACCAAGGGTATCCAAGGAGGGTTATCACTGGGTTTGAAGGTAGTGGAGAGGGTAGGGGTAGGGATGTGCACTAAAATAGCCTCAATAATCATTAGGAGGAAACTCTTTTTCATTCTAGAAGAATGTTGGAAGAACTCATCACTGGATTTACCAGTGGATTTAGCTTATGACTTAGTGGAATTGTTGGTTGTAAGGTATTTTTTGCACTTCTCTTTGGCCATCCTATGAAAACTATAGGTACTAGGGGTTTCAATACATTCATTAGACACAACATTGTACACATCCTTCTTACCCTATTTATGTGGGTAAGTTTCTATGAGATGGATCTCAACATATTTCTTCTTAGAATTCCTAAAGTCAGAAATATTTCTATTTTTGGCTCTCTTGAAGGGATTTTTAACACATATTTTCTGGCTATTACCAACTAAGGGGGAGACCAATGTCCTTAGTCAAACCACATGATGTTTCTTTATTGTTGGACACATGAATTTATGATTTTAGAAATAGTTTGGAAATTGAATTCATTGTGTATATTAAGATTCCTAGGTTAGATGCTCTCATGTGGGCCTTTTTTATTTGGTTTGTTCAACCTTTGGGTTATCATTTTGTGTGACAAAAAAAATCCATAACTAAACCTATAGGTGAATTTATATTAAGGTACACCTCACCATTGGGATTAAAAAATATATTGATATTTTGGAAAGTGTTTTATATTTTTCACCAAATGTCACTTGCAACGATGTTTTTAAACTAAATGTTCTCAAATATCAAACCATAAAATTAGAAAATAAAATTTCATTTAACTAAAAGTAGTCCCTTGCCCAATAATAATATCTTCATCTTAATTGTCTTCAAAAGATACTTGATTAGTCATTATTAACAAATTGGTTGACTTCTCTTAGACATCTCAATAGCATTTAAGTTTCATCCAAACCTTTCTATTTTGGTAAACCAAAGATCCCCATCATGACACTCAAGGTTTTAATGATTGTAGCATTTAAAGCATCTCTCATTATATGTCCAATCTTCTCATTATTAGAACTCTCTTTCACAAATAATTGATGAGGTTTTGGTGACTCTACTATGAGTGGTCAAACCTTCAAATTCTCATATAGCTCTTCAATTGAGGATAAGGCATTCAAGGGCGATACATTACTATCAAGTGTTACTCAATTTCACCCAAATTTTTCTTTTGTATCCATCAAATTTCTATGATAGAAAAATATTTTTAGGTCTACATAGAGAATAATTATTCTCTTGAAAGAAATAAATGAAGGATATATCCATACAAAAGTAATCTCTTGAAATAAAAGAGGCCTTACAGAAACTTGTTAGGTTCTTTCTATTTAAATGGCTTCACAACAATCAAAACTATTTAAGATTATTTATTTATTAGAAATAAAAGTTATATTTTTGTTCAAGCTTCCATAGAGAGTGCTTGACCTCAAAGTTTTCAACTCACATGACAATATTATTAAATTTCTACCTCACTTAGGTTGGTCATAGAGGGGTGGCTATCCAAAAGTTGGACTGTTTCATCACTATATCTACAAAATATCCCAACTGCCATGTTATATGGATGAAATTAAAACAAAATCACCCAACTAACATGTTGTGTGGATGAACTTAAACATTGAATATATAATAGTAGAGGTTATAAATATTTACTCTTCCTAATTATTCTCCTAAAATATTGATATTTTGATATTAGTTGTATGACAACTTGCCTCTTTTCAAACTAATTCATTTGTAGAAAAAATAAAATGATGGTATATCTTAAGGATAAATACTACTAATAATGTGATATATTTGGGAATGTGAATCATAGATTTATCTTAAAGTTCATATATTTAACGAGTATTTTTCTTTGTAAATGGAATGGCCCACATTAGACCCTTAGCTTACATGGTTAAATTTATGGCCTAGAGAATACTATGTTCTTAAATGTCTTGATCATTTTCTAAAACTATTATCACCATATTTTAACCATTGCATCATTATATGTGATTGTATTGTGCATGAAATTTTCCACTTGTAGTCTTTGATTCTTCTTCTTTTGAGGATCCCTCCCTAATATTGATTTGGATTTGAATTGAAGTATGATGAGTTGAAACTAATCCTAAAGTTATCTTGATTATTGAATCCTTTGGTGATGATATCATTTTTGGTAGTTATGATGAAAAGAGTAATAAAATTCATCTAAATAAATGAAGAGTGAATTTGAAATGTCTATGATAGGAGAGATGAAATTATTTATTGGTTTTCAAATCACTTAGAATAAGGATGGATTATTTATATCAAAAACTAAATATCTTAAATACTTGTTGATAAAGTTTGGTATGGATAATTTAAAACTAGCATGTATTCTTATGTTGATTGGTTATAAGTTAACTTCTACTGATCATTCACTTGATACATTTCAAACTAGATATATGTATATATGATAGGAGGATTCCAATATCTAACACACACAAGGCTAGTCTTTATATCTAATGCAGTTGGAATTATTACAAGATTTCAAGAAGGACCTAAGGAAGCACACTTAGTATCTATGAAAATTATTCTTTTAGATATTGAAGGGTACTTTGTTGTAACGCCTCACTCAGGAACCCAAGAGAATTAACATACTATGTTACAATGTTATACTGAATAATTTATTTTTCTTCTAAAGTTTATACAACACAACAATAAAAATTTGAAAGTAATATACACATACAAATCAAATATACATAAGAAATTACAAATACTGTAATGCCCTGCCAAGGGATCCAAAGAATTAACCTAAAATTTTGCTAAGTTTGGTAGCATTTTTTTTTTACATGAAAGTAATATCATTTACAACTAATCCAAGTACAACTAATACATAAATATGGAAGCAATAGCAATAACCATCTAAAAGTAAACATAACAGGTTACATTCTTTAAGGATCCCTTAAAGTTGAATTACATCTAAATCAACTAACATTATTGAATCCATCTAATACAACAACCATAAGAAATAATAATGATAAGTCCAATGTTTGCACATTACATTTCTAAATGCTCAATCATCCACTGTACATGTAACAGGGTATTAAAAGCTTAAAAGAATATACATATGTGAAATAAAGTACATCATCATATTCTAATCCATGATACATCAAACTAAAGATAACCACAAGTCACACATGATACAACGTCATAGAAGATACAGACATTCTTCATAAAAGATCAACATAATAAACTAAGTGCACGGTTCTCCCAACCATAAATAGCATCATTAGACCATCGTGGATCCTAGCCATCCCTCCATGCATAACATTCCAAATCACCGAAGAGATCATCGGTATTAACATAGTAGGAATGTCACACCTATACATACTACATCATATGCAGAAAATAATCTAACATGCAAATATAAGCATAAGATAACATATCTAACATATGCTAATCATCAATGAAAGGATACATATCCACCATCATAAAGGACGCATCAATCACGATGTCTCAAACGGTTCTCAATTGATAAGAGTAGAAAAACACTACCACCTGACCGCGTGGAACCTAAGTGGTCCACTCCCACCGTGCTGAGGAGATAATCTCAAGTCCCAAATAGGCTATCAAAATCACATAGCATAATATTCTCTAAGTCTAGGAATCCTAAAAGTACACTAACTCAAAGGTTCCAATCACAAAATTGACATCTAATTCCCAGAGGCACATAATGACATATAGGAAACCTACTATGCAAGCGGGAAAGTGTCATCACATATATCATGTAGAAGTTACCCTAGCAGTTAGCTTACAACTCCACTGGTCCCTACTAATCCTTATGCGGCCACTAGTATCCTCTCATACTGACAAGACATACTATGGAATGCAAGGTCGCAACCAAGCATTCTCTCTACTCCCATCCTAGTCTGTACAAGCACTCGAGGCATGGGCGAGAACAAAACAATTATCTTTTTAGGTTCATTAAGTCAGTATTAGGTGAGAATGTTTTCACTTATTAAAACAACTTACAATGAGTTACCCTGGCAGCCTCTTAGGGCCCCAGCCCCCATTGCAAGCCACTTCCCAACACTACAAGCAGATAACCTACCCTAAGCTAATGGAATCATAAATCACCCCAGTCCTATACAAGCGACTGGAAAGAAATATCAAAAGATAATCCATAATAAGAACATCAAATATCCACAATAAAAGCATCAAATCTCCATGAGCAACTGCAAGGTATCCATAGAAAATCATGACCACAACAGTTCTCTATTGGCAACTGAAGGTATCACTGAAAATCAAAAGTATCCATTGGTTCTCATTAACCAAAATATATCTCAAAACCATAATTGATCGAAGACTCCAAAATGGTCGAGTCAAAACATGTCACAACATGACATCATAAAATAACATTTCAGTCCCATCATGGCGACTAGAAAATAAACCAAGGATAACTGATCGATGACTCAAAAATTATTAGGTCAAGTGTCTCATACATAAGAATCTCTGCTTCTCACAAGAAGACTAGAAAACAATAACAATCAGTAATTACAAACATTTCATAGAGCATTGCATCACATAACCATGGTTGGGTTTATAAAGAT